>PVIU01001940.1:0-189783 GCA_004026605.1 Ondatra zibethicus | reverse complement strand
CCTCCTCCTCCTCCTCTTCCTCTTCTTTTCTTCCTTTCCTTCCTCCTCCTCCTCCCTCAGACAGGCTTTCTTTATGTAGCCCTGGCTGTCCTGGAATTTGTTCTGTAGACCAGACTCACAGAGATCTGCCTGCCTCTGCCTCCATAGTACTGGGATTAAAGGTGTGCACCATGGCCACTACCACCCGGCTTCTCATGAACACATTCTTTAATGGAACTTTTAAAGTCACATTTAGTAGAAACTTTTTTTAAAATCACAGTTGATTTTGCTTTTATGCTATAATCGCACAAGACATTCACATTAGGTTGAGTCTGGCTAAAGACACTAGACTCCCTGAACATTTACTCATAAATGCCTCAGAATTTGTATATTCACTTGAGAATTAGCATTTGTTTGTTTAAGTCACTGTCATGGCTGCACCCCAGAAGTAAACTGAACTAAGAGACATTTCATGTTCCCCAGGTGTTTTCAACATCAGTAAAGGCATTTTGAGTCTCACTGCCTTTCTGCTTATGTAGTAGGATGTGTTTAAAACTTTCAAGGCATGCCGGGCGGTGGTGGCGCACGCCTTTAATCCCAGCACTTGGGAGGCAGAGGCATGTGGATCTCTGTGAGTTCGAGATCAGCCTGGTCTACAGAGCTAGTTCCAGGACAGGCTCCAAAGCCACAGAGAAACCCTGTCTTAAAAAACAACAACAACAACAAAAAAAAAAACTTTCAAGGAGAATGTGGCAATCAACCTCGCACAGCCATGGAGACAGTAATCCCATCTTTGCGTGTATAGATACATAAAACTTGTATCCTGTGTATGGATATTCAATCTGAATTTGTGAGGACACACTGGCTTCTGTCCCCTCACACAGTATGCAAGCTATTGTCTTCCCTCAGTCATCCTAACATTTAGGCAAAGGTCAGGCTTCCTGGTTGGAAATAGCTTGTTTTATAATTGTGTACTGTTAAGTTCTACAAGGTAAAACTCTACCACATTGGAACAGGAATGACCAAAAGAAGACAAAAGTAAAGAAGAAAACAAGCAATCCGCAGTTTAATGAAATCTTTTATTTTGAGGTAATTTCTTGTTTTATATAAATATTCATATTTAATATAGAATTCTAGTTGATTTAATTTTGTAAACCACGGCCATAGTAATTATTTTATCAGTTAATGTAACTAATACTTTCTGTCCAGAAAGCAGTAGATCCATGGTATAACATTGTAGCTCTGGGTGTTTGGAAGTGGGAAGGGCTAGAGCCACACCTGTCCAGTAGTCTTCCTCCTTGTCAACCTCCTCTGGACCCTTTCTTCCCACACTCTCCAGTCCCCCTGATACATAGCGACTCTTCTGAGCAAACTGTTTTAAAATATCTAGAAAAACAAGCATTACCACTCAGAAGATCTGAAATCTTTTCCCAGTTGACTTTAATGATGAATTAATCATGAAGCCTGCGTTTCATACCTTGTGAAAGGGCAGTTTTCTAAAGGAAAATATTAACAAATGTGCCAAATACAAGACTCCTTTGAGAGTATGAAGCACTTCCTGATAGACCTTTATATCATTAATTTCTCCTTAATCTAATTTATTCTGTAGATATTTCTTGTTCAGGAAGATATTCAGTTGCCTTGAGCAAATCCTAACCACTAGACCACCAAGGTGCATGATTAGCTGCCTTGAAATTCTCCCAAATACAGTGCTTTGAAATTCTTTCAAGTATTTAATAAATCCTTTTTCATATTAATTGAAGACTATAGAAAAATTTAAAAATCAAAATCTGTAAAAGATTGTGTAAAAACAGAATGAGTTGCAGTTGATATTAACATGTGAGAACAATTTGTAGATAGTTAACATCTTAAAGTTTTTCTTTTGTATTTTTCTTCTGTTTTGGAGAGGGTGCCAGAGTACCTCTACTCATGCCTGATTACTGTAAGGAAACACCAAAGGTGAAATAGGAAATGGGGTGGGGTGGGGTTAGAAGCAAAGAAAAGGAAAGCATGCTAATGCAAGAGACTTCCTTTCTTGGAGGATTTGTACTTTTCTGCATTATTAATGGCTGTTATGTCTAACCATGAGAACATGAATAAGATTACAATTTTTAAAAAGCTGCTTCCAGAGTTGCTGTCTTTTGCACGTTGTTCACACCTCTGATGGGTTGGAGTTCACTATACATAGGGCCTCATAACGAGCAAATAACTTTTTGAAAGTCAGGGTCAGATCTGCTCGCCATAATAATTTACCTGTCAGGCCTTGAAACATTTATTCATTGAGCCCTTTGTTAGACAGGTTATAAAGATTGGTATGTCTGGCAAAACCAGAGCAAGACATAAGAAAACACACACAGATGTGCATATATACAGCTATCACGTGCAGCCATGCTGCTTGAGCTCAGCGTCTAAACAGTCCAAAGAAAGACTAGTTTTCCCTAAGTGAGTGCAGAGAGACTATTACAGAGAAAGAACATTTTGGGCACAGAGACAGAAAAACTGAAAGTTATGCCCAGAGAACATCTGAATAATGATTTAACCAAGTTTAGTAAGAAAATAACCAAAATTAAGAATAAAAAGATGGAGGCTGGAGAGATGGCTCAGCACTTAAGAGCACTCACTGACTGCTCTTCTAAAGGACCTGGTTTCAGTTCCCAGCACCCACATAGCAGCTCACAGCTGTCTGTAACTTCAGTTCTAGGCTTCTGACATCCTTACACAGACATACATGCATGTAAAACACCAATAAACATTAAATAAAAATATTTAACCCCCTCCCCTCAAAAATAAAAGAATAGAAAGATAGGATAAACTGGTGAATGAGATCTTCCAGCACTGGGCTGGAGGTGCTTTAATTGTAGTCATGGACTGTCCTTGAGCCTGGAAAGAAGGAACTGGGATCTGTTAGCAGGTGCCTAAAAACTTATGGGTTCAGTGTTCAAACAGCTCAGAGAGGGCAGAGAAGAAAGATACTGATTATAGGAGGAAAAGGGAAAAGAAATTAGAAGTACTTGAGGACCCATGTAAAAATCCTTCACCAGGCATCAGATGTGGTACATGCCTGTGATCCCAGTCCTTGACAGGTGGAGGCAGGAAAATCAGAATTTCAAGGTCAGTCTCAACTACATAGTGAGCCTTAGAAACAAATAACATCTGCTAACGGGACAATTCGTGATTGAAATATGATAGGTGATAACTGTAGATCACAATACAAGATTTGTGGTCAGGCGGTGGTGGCGCACGCCTTTAATCCCAGCACTTGGGAGGCAGAAGCGGGCAGATCTCTGTGAGTTCAAGGCCAGCCTGGTCTATAAAGAGAGTTTCAGGACAGCCAGGGCTATACAAACCAAAAGAAAGAAAAAAAGAAAAAAAAAAAAACAGTACAAGATTTGCCACAGAGCCAGGAAAGCCAAGGGAATGAAGAGATGCAACAGAGAAGAAAACCAAAGAAGCTCTGCACTAACCATTCAGCTTCTAAATGCTGCTTAATTTTTGTACTGTAGCTTCCTCATTTTTAAGACAGGATAATAAATCTAGCCCTGCCTGCCTCAAAGAGATGATGGACATGATAACACTTTGTAAGTCAGGCAACACCGTGTATCTTTAAGTTGTTTTTAGAACAATAGAAACAGAATGGCACCTGTGTAGATTCCTAGGAAGAAAAGAGAGTAGCAAGAGGTGGCAGGATAATCCTCAGGTAAACTCAAAGCAAAGAGCTCTTCTGGAACAGGTCAGAGGGACACTAAGGAATGTCAGTTGACTACAGGTTTGGTGATGGAGAGAGATTTTACAAGGGTGCCCTGTAAGGAAACTGGTGATAAAGTGGTTACTGCCCTGAGTGGGTGGTGAGGAAGTACAGGCTCTGGAATGAATTACTTTTAAGGTAGTTGTCTGAAAAAGGAGACAGGAGGACTACTAAGATTTAAGAGGAAAAGTTTTCTTAGATTAGAATGGCATGATCAAACTAGAAAAGAAAGCTGTAATTAAGATAGATACATACTTATAGCACATACTTAAATACACTGGGGGAAGGAGCTGGCTTGGAGGAGGTAGTCTTAGAAAAAAATTCTAGTAGAGAGAGGCCTGAGGGTGGGAAGTGAATGTTGAGCTGAAAGTTTCTGCCCGGTAACCTTGCAAAAATGTGAGAAGGAATTAAGAGTAGGGTGGTGTGATGTGAGAAAGGTAGGAAAGACCTGAAGGTGGTTAGAAGTGTAGCCTATTGAACATGTGTTTTCCTCTTTGCGTTGCTGGCAGACACCTGGGAACCAGACGTTACTGCAGGTAGAGTTGATAGAAGTGCTGTGGAGGCAAGGGTGCCTTTGACTTATGTGCCGCCCTTCCGTAGCTTCCTGCTGCCGCGTTAGTACACTTTCCATGCTTTGGAATATTACTTCCACTCTTGACTCTATATTTGTAGTTAAATATTTGGGAATTTTCATTTTTGAACTCATGATAGAAAAAGATGCTTTAAAATGTTTTTTACTAAAATATTTTTGTTTATAGGTAACCAGATCCAGTAGTTATACCAGGAAGTCCCAGTTCCAAGTAGAAGAAGAGGACATTGAAAAATTGGAAATCAGGTGTGTGCCTTGTGTTTTTCCTAGAGAACTGATTTTTCCTGTGTGAACTTTGATAGAATACTCTCTAGCACATTGATGATGAAACTTAGAGGAACAGACATCTAATTTAATCCAAATTATCTTTTCAAAATCTGGTTTCTTTTTAAAAATACCAAAGTATATTTCTTGTGTGAGCAAAGACAACCTAATTTCACCTATTCTGTTTTCCATTTTCTCTTAATTTAATTGTTCCTTAACTATCTGGTTATAGTATAATGAATGGAAAAGCAATTATATTTAAGCCAATTTAGAAATAATTTTTTTATTCTTCTTAACATATCTGCTGACTATCAGAAATTTCAGTGAGGTAAGGAGATAACGCCACAGGTGCATGTGTTTGAAGTTTGTGATATTTCCTAGGTCTTAAATAAATATCTATGCTGTTTTGGAAAGGAAACTTTGGCAAATGCATGTGTAGGTGTGATGTTAACAGTGTGTTACCTAAAAGGCACATTAATCATGTGTTCACAGTGGTAGGCGGTGTTTTTCTAAGTCACCATTCTTTACATATTAATTATCTTCAGAAGAGAAACTGTACTCTTATATTGGTTTGTTTTTTCAAATTCAGTTAAGTAATTGAAGTAATTTTGTCTTTACTGCTACAGATTAAAGAAAAAACAAGCTGTCAAACTTAGAAAACACAAGTTTCTCTCTTTAGACCACTTAAAGTGGACGAGGGAGATGGCTAAGCTGGTAAAGGTGCTTGCTGCCGAGCCGATCTACCTGAGTTCTGTCCCTGGTACCCACACACGATGAGCGGAAAATGCCAAGTCCTGTAAATTGTCCCCTGAGTTTCACATGTACTCAGTGGCATGTGCCCCTCCCCCAAATTACTAAATAGAAATGTAATTTAGAATTTAAATTGTGATTTTCCAATAAAAATTACTGTAGTACTTTGCTTTCAGAGTCTGGATAATGAAGTATATGACGATGCTAACATCTCTTTTAAGCATGTAAAATTAATGCTACAGTACACATCAAAACCACTTGAAACTCAGCATGGCTCACAAAGACTGAAGCCAGGTTTTCAATTTTCAGGATTGATTTGTGGAATAATGAAAACCTAGTCCAAGATGTTTTCCTGGGTGAAATTAAGGTTCCTGTGAGTGTGTTAAGAAATGATTCCTCTCATCAAGCCTGGTAAGAAGACATATGCTCTCATGAACTAAAGACACTCTAATAATGTTCTTTAATAAAGATGTATGCTTGCTGGGAGTAAGTCAAAAGTTATTGACATTAATTTGGTTATGAATTTGCTGTTAGAGAAAAATAAGCACTTTAATAGTTATGATATTTGATCTATGATACTGAGGTAAAAGAACTTAGTTATCTAGGAATATTTTTCTGTCTAAAAATAAAATCTTGGGTCTGTAGAAATGGGTGAGCTCGCTGCTCCATCTGGACTGTATCTGCGGTTCAGGTCTTAGTGCTTTCCCAGGGCCACTCACAAGGAAATGCCTTTAACTTTACTCCAAAGAATCCAGTGCTCACTTTGGTCTTGATGGGCACCTGTACATACACTCATAGACACACAGACACACACACTAAAAATAAAAATGAAATATTAAATCTAAGAAACTGAAAACAATTAGCCATCTCATGAACCACTTAGGAGAAGATGCTTGTTCACAAGTCATCATATGTAGTTTAGATCTTTGGCTTTTTGGTCACAAAAACTATGGATGAGAATCAGAGGACTCAGAGCATGCAGTTGTTTGTGGGGAGTGGCATATGATTTTCCTTCAACACATACTTGATGAGTGTGGAGTATTGTCATTGAACTGATTCACTGTTTAGGAGCTCTGGGAGCTCAATATTGACTATAGTTTTATTTGACCTTTTCATGACTCTAGTAGTGATACTAAATTGATGTTACTAAACTTAATGTTCAGATATTAAATTCATACTTACTTCAGTGTGAAACTTTTTTGTCTGTCTGTAGCTTTTTAAAACTAGTGTATCCTGTCCCTTTGGGTATCTTTACCAGTGTCTCTTCCTAGATTGGTGTTCGATTGAATATGTAGAAACATGCCTTTCTCAGTTATCGTGTGCGTGTTGGGGGGTGCTTGTTCATGTGGTTATGTTCACATGTAGGTGTGCATGTAAAGAATGGAGCTTGACACTGGGTATCTTCATCAAAAGAACTTTTGATGAAGCTCAAAACTTTTGAATCTGGAGCTCACTGATTAGCTAGCCTGGCCGGTCAGTGAGCTCCAGGAATCCACCTGTCTTTACCTCCCCTGAGCAAGGATTACAGATGTGCATACTACTAAGCCCAGCTTTTATGTGGGTGCTGGGAATTCAAACTCAGGTCCTCATGCTTACATAGCAAGCACTTTATCAAGCCATCTGCCCAGCTTCTGTCACTTCCCTTTAAAGATCACTTTTTAACATGAAATGTAGTATTTGTGCTTGCTTACATGTGTACAATGTGTTAATGATCAAGTCAGTATAGCCAGCATTCCATCTCAAATATCGTTTCTGTGTGTTGGGAAACTAATTATGCTAAAATGAGGCTGGAGAGATGGCTCAGAGATTAAGAGCACTGGCTGCTCTTCCAGAGGTCCTGAGTTCAATTCCCAGCAACCACATGGTGGCTCACAACTATCTACAAAGAGATCTGGCACCCTCTTCTGGCCTACAGGCATACATGGAGACAGAACACTGTATGCATAATAAATAAATCTTTAAGGAAAAAAATATGCTAAAATGTAATATCAGGTGTTGTAGACCATAGTTACTAACCTACTGGGTTATAAACTTGAGAGCTGCTACTCCCACAGCTACATTTAGAGTGTACTCCCTACCTTTTCTCCACCCCTTCTCCCCTCCTGCCTTCCAGTAATTCTACTTTCTTATGTGGATCAACTTTAGCTTTCACAAATGAATAATAACTTGTGGCCTTTATCTTTCTCTGCCTATTTCATATGATAAAATGACCTCCAGTTCCAGACGGATTACCACAAATGCTAGGATTTCACCCTTTGATAGAAAAATGTCTGTTGATGAGTGAATGGATTTAGATGATGTGGCGTGTACACACTGTGGAATGTTAGCCATGGGAACCTCTTTTTAGAACTCAGTTTCTGCTGCCTGGAAGAGAGGTTGACATTTGAGAACTTAGGGATTGGTTTTATTGTAGTTTTGTTTGATTTTTGTTGTTTTGTTTCCCAAGAGAATTTCAATATGTATCCTTGACTGCTGGACCTTGCTATGTAGACCATGCTGGCCTTGAACTCCAAGATTTCCCTGTCTCTGCCTTCTGAGTTCTGAGATTGAAGGTGTGTGCCACCATGGCTGATACTGAGTATTCCAATATTTCTTTTTGGTCTCACTTGCCTTTAAAAGAGCCTGCCTCTTCTGTCTAGCTGTTGGCACTCCTCATTTGGATTATGCTATCTCACAGTCTGCCTTAAAGACTGCATTTTAGACTTTTTAAATTTTATTTTTAATTCCTCTAGAGCAGATCTAAGATGTATTGGTCTCTCTAATGACATTTTGTATAATTTCTAAATACATCCAGAGAGGGAGGGGGAATGACTTTGTCATTAAGAAAAATAATCAGTTTGCCCCCTCCATATGCCATACTTTCTTGCATCTCCATGAAAATTTCTGATCTCAGTTTTTAAGCCTTTAAAATAATATTCCATACCTTTTAGTGCAGAAGAGAAAAATGAGTCATTGTATCTCCCTGGGCCCACCAAAATTTACTAGAAATCTGCCCCATATCCTGTACTTTCAATGACACTGTCTCTTGATACACTTTGCAAATTTGACAAAACTCTCTACCTTGACAGACAGTAAGTAATTTTAATTTCTTTTGTCAATAGTGTAAATATTTTATGTGCACTTAAATACTGGTGTCTTTGAGGCCAGAATTTGTTGGATCCCAACTGAAATTACAGGTAGTTGTAGCTGCCAGATATGGGTGCTAAGAATTGAATTCAAGTCCCTTGCAATGATCTTAACCACTGAGCCATTTCTCCAGCTCCCAATGATATGAATATTTTAGTCTGTCAGAAGCATAAATTCCAAAACTTATGTAGCATAAAAGTATAGAATCTGCTAGTCTGTGTGTATAATAATAATGTACATTGCGGGGAAATACAAAAATAGTAATGCCTTTTTATTTTAGCTATGGATGGCTTGTTGCCTTCATCACTTGTAGAGCTGTAGCATCCTCTAGTGGGGCTAGTGATAACTGCATGAAAATGCCATAATTATTTCTAATTTTGATCATGCAAATGGTCATATAGGCAGTAATATTATTTGAAGCTTTTCTGTTTTCTATTTTCTTTTTTCCAATAATTTCCATTAGTGTTTGCCTATTATATTGGATTCCTAAAAACTGGTTTTTATTGGTTCCATTTTTTTTTTAAGATTTTTATTTTGTGTGTATAAGTGTTTGCCTGCATGTATGTGCGTGTACTACATGTGTGCCTGGTGCTTGTGGAGGTCAGAAGAGGGTGTCAGATGCCCTGGCGCTGGAGTTACAGATTATTGTGAGCCACCATGTGGGTGCTAGTAGTCAATCCCAAGGCCCTCTGCAAAAGCAGCAAGTGTTTTTAACTGCTGTGCCGTTTCTCTAGATTATAACATGACTCAGTCACTTTTCCCTTTCTTTTTAAAATTTTTTTGTTACATTTATCTGTTTACTTATTTCTGTGTGTGTCTGTGTGTGTGTGTGTAGCATGTGAACTCCTATAGGAATTGTTGCTCTGTTTCCATCATCTGGCTTCTGGTTGACAACTAAGGTTGTCAGCTGTGTATCTCTCTAGTTGGCTTTTGTTGGTCATGGATGTGGGAGAATAGAGCCTAAAAATGAAACAGACTAAAGTCTCATGCAGTAACCAACACCATTCAGAGCATGAAACAATTTATACTCTGATGATAAAGAAGAATCACCTGAGTAAAGTTTACAGTCACAAGGACAAGCTGCATGTGGCAAACAACCATGTTTTTCCATAGATGCATATAAACAAATAGCCAGTTGTAATGAATGATCAAAGAAAACTCACTCTTATCCACTACACCTGGGAGGAACATGAAAACACATTCCAAGAACAATTCCCTGGTTTTGTTTGTTTAAGAAACTGAGGTCAGAAGACTCTTGTAGTTTAGTTTTCTCGGAAGCACTCAGAATTCCCCTCCCATGATTCCATTCTTAGACCATGTTCTGAAAGTCAGCAAGTGCTTTACCCACTGAGCCATCTTGACAGCCTCCCCTTTCTTTTTTTTTTTTTTTTTTGTAGTGAGTTACCTCTTTAACCTCCCTTTTGTTTTTGTTTTTTGTTTTTGTTTTTTGTTTTTTTTTATGGTGATAGTCAGATGTTAGCTTTGTCTTGTTCATGTTGATACTAGCTAATTTTCACTTTTCCCTATGTAGATAATAGAATTTGATTTGATTTGGGGGGTTGACGGTGGCAATGGTTTCTTGAGACAGGATTTCTTTGTCTAACAGTTCTGACTGTCCTGGAACTCTCTCTGTAGACCAGGCTGGCCTCAAACTCACAGAGATTGCTTGCCTCTGCCTCTTAAAGGTGTGCACCACTGCCACCTGGCCAAACTTTTTTTTATTTTTTTTTAAAGATTTATTTATTTATTATGTATACAACATTCTGCACGCCAGAAGAGGGTGACAGATCTCATTACAGATGGTTGTGAGCCACCATGTGGTTGCTGGGAATTGAACTCAGGACCTCTGGAAGAGCAGGCAGTGCTCTTATCCTCTGAGCCATCTCTCCAGCCCCCCAATTTTTAATAGGCAATGTACTCAAAACCATTTCTAGATAAAAAGATTCAGAAGAGAATCCTGCTTTCTGCCCCCCTCAGCTTCTCAACTAGGTCCTTTTTGTGAGCTAGCCACTGTTCCCTAGTTTCTGGGAATATTTTCTGTATATATAGGCAAATACATGTGTATAGTTTTCATTGATTTGTTTTGTTTTATTGAAACTAGATAGCCTAGGCTGACCTGGAACTCAGAACCCTCCTGCATTAACCTCCCAAGTGCACACACTACCACACCCACCTGTACATGGTTCTATTTCTACTTGACAGCATACTAGAACATATAAATATGTGATGACTCTAGATAGTGGTTATGATTGTGTATTCTAGAATCAAACTGCTTAGTTTAAATCCCATCTTTGCCAATAATTCCTCTATGTATGTACTTACTTTGTTGACATGCTGGAGATTGAATATGATGAGAACACATTTTACCACTCAGCTTCACTCCCAGCCCCTTTTTATTTTTCAGTAGCTCACCTGTTTGTTTATCCCACTTGCTTGTTTCTCATTACCATCACTTGGAGTTGACACTATTTTTACTTTAGGTACTTGCTACAACCAAGAGACAATGGAAACAAGTCATCTAAAACTGATGACCTGGGGTCTCTTCGATTAACTCTGTGTTATACAGAAGATTATGTGCTTCCATCAGAATACTATGATCCCTTGAAAACTCTGCTGCTAAAATCACCAGATGTTCAGGTATTTTAAAAATCTTACATGTATGACTCAATGTGAAAGGCTAAACTAATCCTGTAAATGATGAAGAAAAGATTTCATAATGTTAGTGCTTCAAAAGCTCTGTGTATTTAATGTCTCTGAGCCAGAGTGCTGATTTGTGCTTCACATTTTATATCTGATTAGAATTTAGAAAACTAAATACTATTTTATACATCAGTTGTAATTAAGGAGTGTATTTAAATTACATCCACAGATTGAACATGTAACCCTGCTTTTTTGATTCTATACTTGTTTTCTACCATTCTGTATCCTAGCCAGTATCTGCCTCAGCTGCTTATATTTTGGGTGAAATATGTCAAGATCAAAAGGATGCTGTTTTGCCTCTTGTTCGACTATTGCTGCATCACAATAAACTGGTTCCTTTTATCACTGCGGTGGCTGAACTGGACTTGAAGGATACCCAGTAAGAATTGTAATCATCAAATGTTAATTATGTGTTGTTAAAATTGAACTTTAATTTGCCAGATTGTTTTTATAGGTTTTTTTTTTTGTATTGACCAAGTTTACTATAGAGCAGGTGAAAAAGAACTCCCTAGTCAGTAACAAAAGACATTTCTTAAAGTTAACCAAACAGAATCCAACAACAGTAAGGACCAGTTAATAAGGGAATGTGTTTAATTCCATGGTACAGTTTCCTTTGATACTGTTACTGATCTTTGCTTCTGGATGCAGTGGTTCACATGTCACAAGTCAGATAGATAGTAAGAACACTTTATAAGGCACACATAGGACAATATAAAGAGCAATCAAATAGCTTTCCAATCCCATCATAGTAAAACAACACCATCATTTTATGTACCCATACCTACATTATATATTTTTATTTCATAGTTTCTTTTTTAATCTGATATTAACATTTTCAGAAAGTAGTTTTGGTAATTTTAGAAACACTTAATGTCAGCAAATTTTCCTGTTAGTAATAAAAATTACTAAAATTGTGTATATAATCAAAGTCAAAATGTTACTGTTTTAAAACTTTTTCTTCCCTTTTTGCTGTGCTTGATTTTTATCTTTCTATTTCTATTTCAGAGATGCAAGCACAATTTTTAGAGGAAATTCCCTGGCAACTCGGTGTCTGGATGAGATGATGAAAATAGTGGGAGGGCACTACTTGAAAGTCACATTAAAGCCTATTCTAGACGAGGTACAGAGAATGCCTCATTGCCAGAGTCTGACCATCTCAGCAGTGGTTCTCAACTACCCTTTCACGGGGATCTCCTAAGACCATCTGCACATCAGATAGTTAGTTACATTGCGATTAGTAAAGTAGCAAAATTATAGTTATGAAGTAGCAACAAGAATGATTTTATGGTGTGGTGTCCCACAACATGAGGAACAACTATATTAAAGGATCTGAGCATAAGGAAGGTTGAGAACCACTGCTTCTCTTTCAGGAAGCAGTGTTGATTAGAAGGGTCTGACCGTTCATGAGCTACTGAAGGAATAAGGACAGACACTTTAAAAGTAAATTACTTTGTCATCTGTGCATTTTTACTCACAAGGCACATCAACCTACATTATTGTTCCTTATATTTTTACTGTGGCGTTAAACAATTTTGATACAGTTCTTCAGAATATTGTCTACATTGTCCATGTTACCTTCAGGTGGGGGCTTTAAACTTTGTTGGATTTAATTTTTATATTATCAAAAAGAATTACTTTCATGTTGTCAAATTAGCTAGGAAAGTACAGTAACTGAAAAATACATGTATTTTCCAGATATGTGAATCCTCAAAATCCTGTGAAATAGATCCTGTTAAGTTGAAAGAGGGGGATAATGTAGAAAATAATAAGGTAAGTTTATGTGATGTAGTTTATAACTCCATTGGTTTTTTTATTTTAATGTTATACCTAACTTCCATAAATGGTTTTTTTAAATGTGTATAAGTGTTTTGCCTGTGTGTATGCTGTGCACCACATGTATGATTGGTACCTATGGAGGTCAGAAGATGGCATTGGATCATCTGAAAATAGAGGTGTAGATGGTTGTGAGCCACCACATCGGTGCTGAAAATCAAACCCAGATCCTCTGCAGGAACATAAGTGTTCTTAACCACTTAGCCATTTATCTACCCCGTCTCACCCCCCCACACACACACTCTTAAAATTTAATAATGCCATGTGTCTGGAAACAATGTTATTTATTCTTTACATTAGTCTTCATTTTTCAGAACATTTTCTAGTATTGATTTTACCTTATTTTATTCTCAAGCTTTTTAACTTTTCATTTTTAATTATATCTATGTGTTTAGAGGTAATGTGTATGAATATGTGCACATAAATGCAGGTGCCAACAGAATCCCAAAGAGGACTTCAGATCTTCTGGAACTGGAGTTACAAGCAGCTGTGAACTGCCTAATATATGGGTGCTAGGAACTGAACTCTGGTTCTCTGAAAGCTAATCTTTTGTTAGCGTATATTATAGATAATAATAGGTTATGTTACATTTTCCTACATGTATATAAGGTATTTTGATCATGTTAACCCCCTTTTATCCTCTTTTGTTCCCTCTCCTACTGATCTATTTCCTCTTTCCAACTAGTCTTCCCCTTCAACTTTTCTTTCTTATTTTTCAATTTGGGTATATTCATGTGAAAGTACAGGTGCTGTGGAAGCCAGAGTCCTTGAATTTCCTTGCGCTGTTGTTGTAGGCAGAGGTGAGCTGCGTGGCGTGGATGCTGAGAACCCAAGCGCTTCTGTGCAAGAGCAGTATATATTCTTAGCTGCTGAGCCTCTCTAACTACCCTGTTTTCTTTTTTTTAATTTTTGTTTTAATTATTGGCCCTTCTGCTTTTCTACTTTAATGTTGGGGTGTATGTGTATGTGTGTGTGTGTGTGTACATGTAAGTTCATGTATATCCTAGTAAGTTTACTTAGGGACAAGAAGTGAGGAGTTAATTATAGTAGCATAGACAATTTATCAATAGTTACACCACAAAAAAAATTTCTACCTCCCCCAGCAACCACTTATTGCTTGTAGATCCTCAGGGATAGACAGGGACTTATAAGCCACCTCCTCACTCCATGACAGATAGCAGATGGGCCTGAGTTTATGTAAGTCTTGTTCTGACGGCCATAACTACTGAGAATTCAAGAGTGCAGTGGCCTTGTAGTGCTTAAGCTGCTGTTATGAGAAGGTCACTCTTTCTGTCCTCTCTTCAGTGATGGTCGCTGAACCTTGAGAGAGGGGAGGTGTTATAGATGGCCCATTTAAGGTTAAGCACTCAACAGTCACGTACTCTCAGCACTGTGAGCCTCTGCAGTGGTTGCCACCTACTGTAAAAAGAAGCTTCTCTGACCAAAGCCAAGAACATCACTAATCTATGAACTTACACATAAGTATTTAGAAGACGATTTGATAGGCATATCCATCTAGCAAATCAGCAGCAATAGCCTCCCCACTACATAGCTACCCTTATCCCAGCCATGAGTTTTTGAACAGGTTTACAATGTCAAATGAGAATTCCCTCCTGTGAAGCAGGCCTCAGATCCAAATCAGAAACTGCTTGTTTATCCCCCAAACAGTGGTACCCCTGTTGCCTGAAAGGTTAGTGCAGGATATAGGGTTGCAGCTCAGTAAGTTCTCAATGACAATTCTCCATTAGCAGCCTGCATTATATCTTCTGACACTGAAGTCTAGCTAGCAGGGAGAAAATTTCTAGACCAGAGCACATAGCCTATCATGATAATGGATTTAAACTGCAGCTAGTTGCAGCCTCCATTCTGACTATTCCTTTCAGGTCAGAATCATCAGACTAAGTGACATAATGATTTTGGTTGCCTCTGAGAAATCTATAATTGTGTGGGAGTCACAGGTTTTCATAGTAGTGTGATTGTGTTACAGTGTACTAACGCTGCCTATCATGAGTTTTTTCCCTGGTTTTCTTTTTTATTATTTTGTTTACCGTGCTTCTTGTGAAAATTACTCATATACCCACCTGTCTAGAAAGTCTGAATTTATTAAACTAAGTCAAGATGTTGACTGCCCTTTTAACTCAGTGAACTTGGAGAATGGAAACAACTTTAGAATACTAGGTTGTCATCATCTAATAAATCTCATATCCATTACATTTTTTCATAAAGATTATTGAAGGTGTGTGAAAGTCAAAATCTTAGTATTTACTTTGTTAAACCCTGCAGGAGAATCTGCACTACTATGTGGACAAAGTATTCAATACAATTGTAGGATCAAGTGTGAGCTGCCCCACTGTGATGTGTGATATCTTTTATTCTCTGAGGCAAATGGCTACTAAGAGATTTCCTAGTAAGTGCCTTGATATACTCAATTACATCATCTCTTTTTCTATGTTTTTTCCTACATGATGTCCATGTGGTCTGTATGAAATGTTTGTGCATAGGCCCAGTCTTCTAGAAGTTTTTCAAAATGATGCTAGCTTCTTTAAGAGACTTAATGGCTTATTTTTCCTATAATCTCAAAACATACAATCCATTTTATTTCAGTATAATGACAGCTTTATATAAAGAGCAAATCAAAATCATTAGTTTTTAAGACAGAAAATTTGGATCTGTAAGATTTTCTGCAATATGTAAGTAATGTGCTATATATTAGGAACCTGTGGGACACACTGGAGCACCTTTGTTGTTCCAGCTGTTTCCCCAGGTACATATATTCAAGCAGTAGTAGCCATCAGTTTCATACAATTTAATAGATTTGACAGCTTGGGAGTGCTAAGATGTCTGTGGTGAGATTTTTTTTTTTTTTTTCAAAAATAGTCCTGGACTTTACAAACACTTGTTCCAGTGCACATAAGATTTTGAGGTACATATAGCAAGAAATCATTATGCTTAATTTTGCAAAATTATCCATATTAAGATTTTTATTAGAAAGAATTTATAAAGTTATGAATTACTACCTCTTATTATTAGTACTTAGTTCATTTCTGTTACATAAATAAATTTGCCAAAGCCCACTGCAGATTTGCCCATAACAGGGGGGAGACATAGACAAGGCAGCTACTTATTAATAGCCAGGTTTATCTGTCTGTATAAAACTGTAAATTAACTTTTTTAACCATCCAAAGAGATTTTGTTATTATGTTTGCATGTATATGTCCCTCTATTTAATTTATCCAATACTAAAACAGTATGACTGAGTTGTCTAGTTTATACATGAATTCAGGTTTAGGTTTCTTGGCTAATTATAATAAAGATATAAAACATTTAGATTTAAATAAATATCTTTAACCTTTGTAATCAGTAGAGGAGGCAGAGACTTGATCCTACATAGATACAGATGAAGTGCTGATTGGATTCTATCTTAAAGTAGTGAGCTGGGTCGTAACCACATTACCTGCTTGCTAGCCTGTCTTGTTTTTTACTCCTAACACTGTTTGAGGCCATTACCCATTGATTAGATAATGAAACTGAGGTTTCATTTCTTCTTTGAACCTGGAGTATAGATAGCAGGGCAAGCAGTCAGTCGGCAGGAAGCAAGTACCATTACAGTGAACAGCGTGGTGATGTTCCCCGCTGAGTGATTTGTAAGAGCAAAAGCTCAACATCAAATCTGGAAGCTCTTTCCCTCACCACTGGCTTCTCTAGCATCTGGATGTCAGGTTGGTTGTGGCTCCAGTCGGAAACAAGTACTGGAGATGAGCGGTCAGTGCTGCAGGTAGCCTGCAGCTCTTCTGCAGCTGCATGGGAAATATTGGTAGCTTTTAAAAGTAATGCTTCCACCTAGTCATTTTTAGTCTTTAAATTGTTGATGTTTCTTTTTGTGATAAATACCTGAGAGAAACGATAGAAAAGATTTCTGTGGGTTCATAGTTTCAGAGCTTCAGTCCAGCATCCGCAGGATCAGTTGCTTTAGTCAGGCCTGAGGCAAGGCAAACACTGTGGTGGTGTCCTGCAGCCAGGTACTCTGCTCACCTCACCTCCTGGCGGTGAGGAGGGAGGGAAAGGTGAGCCAGGGCCAAATATGCCTTTCAAAAACATACAAATACAAAGGTGGTTTATGATCTCCTAGGCATTTTTCATGTCCAGTGAACTAGACAATTGAAATTAACCATACATACTGCGGTTGATGTAATCAAGATTTTTAGGGTGAATTTGTAACAAAATTGTAAAACTAAAAGCTACTCCTTGGTATTCAGTGTTGCCACTGAGTAGTGCTAGATACTGCTTTTATTTTTGTTGTAATTTCAAGACTATATGAAGAAAAGGCTATTTTTCAAGTTAAAAATGTTTCTTTAAAAACATAAGAACTTTGCCTTTCATTTTATTTGTTATTTTAAGTTACAGCATTTTCTCCTTTTAGTTTAGCCACAGTTATTAGTATCATTTCACAAACTCAGTTTTTACTTTACAAATTGTTTTCTTCTCCTACATGGTTTACATAATGTTTTTTCTTTTTTTTACTTTATCATCTTTGGTTTTTAATTAGTGTTTTTGCATGACATTTCACCATTTTATCCCTGCAGATAACCCTCATGTTCAGTACTCTGCAGTGACCAGCTTTGTGTTTCTTCGTTTCTTTGCTGTAGCGATACTATCACCTCATACTTTTCATTTGCGACCTCATTATCCAGTAAGTGTTTGTTCCTCTCAAAGCTTTATTCCATTTTTTTATTTTTAGTAAAATGAAGAAAAAATAAACTACTTTTACTGTTGTGCTAAGACATTTCACAAGTGATTAACTGCTGATAAGTTGGTGTCATTGATGAGCAGGAGCGTTTCCTCTGATGTTCTCTCCTGTAATTCTCATGACACAAGCACCATTGTCATTAGTTACAGGGTGGTGGTAATGGTTTATAGTAGTGGTTTTTGCTGGCTGTTGGCAGTCCTTTTCCTGGCTTATTAAAACAATTTATTTTTTATTTTTATATTTTGAGGCAGAATCTTACTACATAGCCCAGATTAACCTTAACCTGCAATAGTATTTCTGCTTCAGCCTTCAGAGTATAGGCACACCTACTATACCCAGATTATGATAGTTTAATCATGGGGATTTTTTTAAAAGATTTATTTATTATATATACAGTATTTTGCCTGCATGGTCACCTTCACACCAGATGAGGACGTCAGATCTCATTATAGGTGGTTGTGAGCCACCATGTGGTTGCTGGGAATTGAACTCAAGAACTCTAGAAGAGCAGCCAGTGCTCTTAACCACTGAGCCATCTCTCCAGCCCTATTTTTAAATCTCAGAAATTTGAAGAAAAATTAAACTAATTTCCAAACTGTATAGGAATCTAACTTAATTTAGTATCTTCATATTTTTGCTTTCTGTCCACTTAACTTATATCAAAATACAAGATTTTAAAATTATTTAAAGCATGTAGTTTATTTCTGAAGTTCTACTCAGCTAAATTTAAATCTTTGCTATATACTTCTTAATATTTTAAGGTTCATTTTTTAAACTTATTTCTACATAACTTATCTTTCTCTATACAGCATATTTTAGTCATTCTTTAGCTTTTTTTAATTCTAAATACTCTATACTCTTGATGCTTTAGGAGCTGATTTGTATAACAGATAATAAGAAACATTTAGTGATTACTTTGTACTAAGCTTTGTTTTAATCACTTTATGTTTAACTCATTTAGGTCATCCTACTTATTGTAAGAATAAATTATTTTATTAGCCCATGTACAGGTAAGGAAATCACCACGCAATAACTTCTCTAGGCTCACTGAACTAAGGCATTATGATTGGATCCTACCCAATTTGAATTAAATTCAAATGGAACTAGGTTCAGTCTCCACAACCTGGTATTGAGACACTTAGAACGGTCACAGTCACAGTGCTTAGTGCTGGAGACACTGCAGATGTTGACATTCTCTACCTTTATGTACTCTTGGTCTATCAGGTAATGCAGTGTAGGGAGAGCATGCAGGCTTTCCAGCTGAACTGGATTCTGAATGCCCATGTGTTCCTTGGATAGCCTCACAGTGTTAGCTGAGTAGAGCCACACAGCAGTGGTAGAAAATAGATGTTCTGTGTAATCTGTATCCTTTTGTTCGTGGAGGGTGTGTTAATTAAAGCTATAAAGACTGAGGCAGTGGAATCTTGCCAGAAAAATTTTGTACATAAACAGAACTCCCATTTCTGAACTTGTGACTCTGCCTTGTATTCAGACTTGAAATTCCTAGATCAAATGTTTAAATAAAATCCCTCTAACTACAAATACCTTTAGGTCACTTTTCATGCAGTTTTGTTATTCCAACTTTTCCATCTTTTCTTTTTGGTCCCTTTTTGTTATGTGTCCCTACCCCCACCACCTCAGCATCTCCAGCAGGTCTTAAACTATCACCCTTCATTTTAAAGAATGTTTGGAGTAGCGGGAATAGAGAAAACACATAACATTATTTAGTATTGGTGATGTAGGGATAAGCATAGCTGCCTTCCATTAATCTAGAACTACTTGCATAAATTTAAAGGTAGCACTTAATTAGAACCAAGTAAAAAGTAGGAGTAGATACTACTATACAAGCTGAGAATACAGAGTAATCTCAGAAAACTGGGAGTAATGATGATGTTGTCATGTATTGAAAGTTAAAAATTCATTCAGGAGCAGAGCTGATAAGTTGTTACTAAGTTTTACATTTAGAAATTCTTTGAATTTTGAGAAACTAACTATAGAAGCTAGTTTTAAAGTAGACAAGAAAGAGTAGATTAAAGAACAGGAAGCTAAATAATCATAACAAGGACACTGGATATGAGCTGTTCTTACTAAAAGACAGATTCAAGGAGGTATGCATGTGTACATGCATGTGTCAACAAGTAACTAACTGTTTTTGAAAACACTAGTTTCAAAATATGGAGGAGCTGGAGAGATGACTTAGAAATTAAGAAGGCATACTGCTCTTGCAGAGAATATAAATTTAGTTCCCAGCACTCATGTCAGGCAGCACACAGCCACCCATAACTCCAGCTCTAAGGGATCTAAACCTTCTGAATTCTCTGCACTTTCACCATTGTGTGCACATGCCCACACAGAGATACATATATGCACGTAAAAAAAATACATTTTCTGTCTTAGGATTGTTGTTGCTGTGAAGAGACAATATGACCATGGCAACTCTTAAAAAGTAAACCATTTAATTGGAGTAGCTTATGATGGGGAGCCTGGCAGCATGCAGGCAGATGTAGTGCTAGAGCTGAGAATCCTACATCTTGACTCAGAGTTAACAGGAAGTCAACTGACTGTCATACTGAGGGAAGCTTAAGCAAAAAGGACCTCAAAGCCCGCCCCACAGTGACAAGCTTCCTCCAACAAGCCCATACCTCCTAAGAGTACCACTCCCTTTGGGGGCCATTTTCTTTCAAACCACCACAATCTTTAAAAAAATTTATAAAATTTTAAAATATAAATACTGAGATAGACTAAGGACTGAGACTATATAGCTCAGTGGTAAGGCATTTACCAAACATTTGTGAGACCCTGCATCCAATGTCTAGTACCGCCAGAAGAATGAAAGAAAGGAAATCTTTTCTTGAATTGCCTTGGCAATTGTTTTTTTTTCTTTTAAAAATACAGATTATATGAACACTGACCTGGTAAACCGCTGTTGAGTTTCATAAAGGAAAAAATGAACTATTTTCATTATACGTATCTCTTATTCTCTCCTTGATAACCCCTTTTAAGACCCTCCCAAGACCTTCTTTAACCCATTAGTTTTGTTTTATGTCCCTCATATGTAATACTCTGTGCTCTCTGTCATGGCATTTTTATATTCTGTACTAATAACAGCTGTGTATAACCTTTGCACATAGACTGCCAGCACCTCAGGGGCAATGTGGGACCTTTTCCATGTATGTGTACCCAAAGCTTCCGGCAGTTTCTAGGACAGTCACAAGCTCAGTGAGTGTTTAATTAATGAAGATGGTAATTCAGAGAAGGAGCTCATCAAATTGAGTTTTTTTTTTTTAAACAGGATTCATGATTTAAATACAGGGGCTGGGGGTGGGGTGCTTTGCTGCCTCCAGATCAGACTTCCATAAGATTCAGAAGAACATCTTTAGAAAAGGTAATGAGTACAGAACCGCTGCTCTTTTAAAATATTATAGCAAACATTTTTTTGTAGACCAAATACAGTCAGAGGGTATCAGTTCCGTAAGTTGACATAAGAGAAAAAAAATATACTTAGAAGTAGACTGAGCACAGAAAGTTGGAAACACCCATTTTAAGTTATATGGTAGAAAAGAGTAAATAACGTTGATCTTCCAAAACTGAATAAAAATTATAGTGTGATCCAGTCTTGTAGACCATATAAAAACCTTTAGATGCAGTTGATTAAATTGTGTCTTTCAAAGGGAACAAGTCAAGTCATTAAGTCTTTAATGTGTCTTTATTTTTTTATACATTGTTTTGTTTTATTTTTTCCATTCAAAAACATAATTAAAGAAATAAAATTTTTACCTTTCTTCCCCTTCGTGTCTTTATTTTTTTAATGGTACTGAAGATGGAATCTAAGGCCTCTCCCACTGAGCTGTACCCTAGCCCTCGTTTTACTTTTTGAGAGAAGGCAATCACATTAAGTTGCTTAGACTGAACTTCTCTTCACTTTGTAGCTAAAACAGGCCTGGAGTTCATGATCTTCCTGTCTGAGCCTCCCAAGTAGTTGGGATCACAGACCTACACCACCAACTTCTTTAGTCTCTTAACCCCTAAGTTCAGTAGGTTTAGCCTCATTTGAACTATCCAGGTTTGAATTTTTTAACTACTATTTTAGAGCCATATAGTCCATTCACTTCATTCTGCTTTTATATAAATTCTACTTCTTGAAAAATTAACAAGAATTTTGGTCATTTTCTAGGATACACAGACAATTAGAACATTAACTCTCATCTCAAAAACCATACAGACTTTGGGAAACTGGGAAAGTCTATCCAGAAGAAAGGTGAGTCTATAATATTTTTCCTTCTTTCATACTTAATAAATTTTATTATGCTATAAGATTCCTTCACTTACCTCCTTCCATATTAAAGATAAAACTGAAGAGAATACATATTCAGATGCAGGAACTGTTGGTGAGTGTTCTGTGTAGTCACGTATTAGAGGACATGGTGGTACTTAACCTGATGTATCCAAGGTAGGGAGAGAGCAATTAGGAAGAAAAGACACAGGCAGTGTTGAGTTATCTGATGGTCCATGCCATAGTCACCTGACAGCTTTGAAAGAAGTCTTCAGCTCCAAGCTAATAACTAATGGAAATATATGATTAGCTTGATCCTTAGCTTCAAAATATAGTCCTGTCATTTCCTAGTGCTCTACTTCAGGGCTTTATGAACTTCTCCACTCATGAAGCTTTTTACCCAAGGAATGTTAATGCAACCTTAGTATACAGATATATAAAATTGGTATGACAAATCAAACATTTACTGATAATAACTTATTTTAGCATTTTGAAATGCCCAGCACCCAGTGCTGAGGAGAATATTTCTGTCATTTGCTTCTGCAACTGCTATCCTGAGTTTTTACTTAGTTTGAGATCCATGAGGAAAAAAGGCCAAACAGTGAGTACCATGTTCATGGCTGTGTCAGGAGCTTTGAGCGACCTTCATTGCTCCTGTCCCTTTCTCATCAAGAGTATTCAGCAAAGAGGAGATAAAAGCCATGGTCTGATTGATAGAGTTACTGTGGTCACTGGCTCTACAGAAGAATAGTCTTTGCTGACACCCAGCAACTGGCCCAGCATGAGATGCCTTTGGTTTTCAGCAGCTGGAAACAATAGAATTGAACCAAGCCTGGTCACATTCAGGGAGGGGCTGAACATCATGCACCATGTGCTGTGTGGGGAAGGCTAAAGACCAACCACTAGTGCCTGGTAGCCATGACCTGGAACATTCAGGGTTCATTGACTTACTGGTATGTGGGGGTTGGGGGTAGAGGTCTGTCCCTTGGTGGAAAGTACTCTGGAAGTACAGCTTCCTTCTCCAGGAAGTTTATTGCTGGAGACTACAGAGACCTCCCGTAGAGACTAGCTAACCCCTTCCCTTTGTGCCATACATAATGAAGGCTAGACTTAGTTTACTGGTTAGTTAGTAGATGGGAAGTTGTATTTGGTAGTTTCTAGTTTTAGATAAAGGTCAGTCACTCCTAAACACTAGTACTTGGGATCAGAAGGTTTTGCCATTTTCAGAAGTCTGAGGCACTAGAGTTCTTGACATGGTCATGCTCTTGTCAATAATACACATTCACACAGCTTCATCTCTCCACAGTACAGTATGTTTAAGTTCCAGGTTATATAGGGAAACTGGCTGAAGAAAGATGTATACGTTTTTTCGGGGTTTTTTTTGTTTTGTTTTGGTTTTGGTTTTGGTTTTTGGAGACAGGGTTTCTCTGTAGCTTTGGAGCCTGTCCTGGAACTAGCTCTTGTAGACCAGGCTGGCCTTGAACTCACAGAGATCCGCCTGCCTCTGCCTCCCGAGTGCTGGGATTAAAGGCGTGTGCCACCACCACCCAGCTGTATACGGTTTTTCATTTGTGATGTACGTATCTGGACACTTCTAATCTGGGCCCATTCCTGTTTGGCTGGTGACATGGGAGCAGCCACTGTGACCTAGGCTTCACTCTTACATTAGTGCCTTCCCTTTTCACTGTCCCTCATCTCTGAGGGTTTTGTCTTTCCCTCCCTGCTTTCTTCCTTTCCCATGAAACTGGACATTGAAGGACTGGGCTATAGCTCAATGGTAGAACCCTTACCTTTTATACGTCAGACCTTAGGTTTGAAAGACCCTCAAACTGGTCTTGTCGCCGAGGAGCCCCAGGCTCAATAACCAGGCCGTCAGATGCAAAAGCACGAGGTTTATTTCCACGGTTGCGCAAGCGGGTGCCCAGTTTCAGGATAGCTAAGCACCCCGAGTATCCGTGCAAGCAAGTTTTTATAGACAAAATCACAAGTTTTACATAATTTATAATATGGGGTATGGGTACAATTGGGATTGGTCTAGATATTCAACCCAGAACGAAATTAACATAGTCCAGCCTGTTTCCAAAAAATTTAGGTGCATGACATCCTGGCATCCTGCTTTTTCCATTGTGGTTTAGTTTGCAGATTGGTAATCATTCACTGTGACCGGTTCTGATAATCATCTGCTTAGAAGATTGTGACCAATTCTGATCATTGCTAGCCTTCCTTCCCTGTAGAGGGGGAAGGAAGAATCTGCTGGAGTGCAACGGTCAAAACCGGTTTATCATGCTTTGTAGTTTTTATTACCCAACTCATCCAGTTCGTTATGAAAAATCCGTTGGGGTCTTTCAGGTTCAGTCCCCACTACTACTGTAAATGTTTTGCAGTAATCAGAGGGCCAAGAATTGCCACAAAGATCACACTGAACAGCAGACCTCACAGGAGAGAAAGAGAGCAGACCATGATAGTGCAGGCTAGGACTTGGGGGCAGGAGATATAAACATATAGTGGTGCTGTGGAAGTTGATAAAGGCCTTGGCCTTTAATGATGATGTAGTGTTGGCACTAAGTCATTAAAGGCAGGAAGGACAGGTAACGTTAAATGTGAACTCCACACTTGAAAGTCTTTAAAGGGTTTCTAAGTGTACAGTATAATAGTGTTTTACCACCAACTGCCTTTGTTCCTAGTTAGTATAACAAGTATTTGATGATAGAAGTTATTAATTTTGTTTATCCAAACCATTAATTTTATTTGCTTTTGTTTTATATAATCAAATAAAGTTCAAATGACATGCAGGGGTAAGAAGTAATGCATGGTTATTTGGACCAGAGGAAAGTGCCATAGGAGACCAGCAACTGTTTTTAGTGGAGGCTAGTCTGAAACTTTTATTAGAGCAATATATTCATTTCTCAAATTCATTTTTAAATTTCTGATATGCATAATTTGGGCATTTTTAATGTGATATGCTTTTTTCTTCAACTTTGACTTAGTTGAGAATCTAGGACTAGCTTAAACAGCACCTGCATTATTTTTACAGAGTGAGTTGAAGCATTTCCATTCTAGTCAGAATAGTCAGCACTTTTAAAACATTTGAACTCAGAAATTGCACTTCTTTCAGGCTGTTATCAATTGGGTATTATATAGTTTTCATAATTTTGATTGAAACCCTTTAACAACCCTTTGTAAATTTTAACTCATTTTAGTTGATTTTTCAGTACTATTTACATAGAAATTGATTTTTATGAATATAGTAGAAGAAATGTGCTGTATTTTGATAAAATTCACTTGTATGTGTTGTAATCTCTAAAACAAAGAATTACAAACAGCTTCTTTAATATATATAAAAAAAAAAAAGGCAGGAGGAGCTTGGTTCTGGAATGTGGGTAGTTCCTAACATTCCTCCCTTTTGTTTATTCTATAAGACAAATAGGAAAGGGGGACTGGTGAGGTAGGACTGAGGGTGCCAGGCTCTTCAGACTGCTTCCTGTTGTTTGGATGTGTTGACAGCTTTGGGAACTTAAGAAGGCTAGAATGCTGCCCAAAGCCAGGGAAAACATGTTGTTTCACTGGCTGTCCAGTCTCTGCAGGGCCATCTGGGGCTGGGACATGCATGCTGCATTGGAGCAGTTTATAGTCTTTAACCAATTGGAAACCTGCTGAAACAGATATATTAGGGACAGAAGGTAAAATTAAGGAGTTAAGGGGAAAATTTTTTTTCTTAGGTTTACATTTGAAGCTTTTAGGCCCATGGAAAGTTGGGGAGATCCCACCCTCAAGAATAAGCAGAATAGGCAGGAGGGGAAACAGGCAGTTTTGATTGGCATTACTTTTCTGGAATCCATTTGACCTTGAGAGGTGGATTCAAGTCGATTCTCTTAAGTTTATAAGAACTTTTTCTTTTCTTTTTTTTTTTTTTTTTTTGGTTTTTCAAGACAGGGTTTGAAAACTCTTTTTAATCTTACAAAAAGAGATAAGTTAGATAGGTTGCATTACCACTTAAAATGTACTGAAATCCACATTGTAGGAATGGTAGTAGACTCATGCTTTGAGTCATAGTAAAATCTTGGGAACCCAAGGATGATTCTAGGTTTAAAGGATTAACAGTTTCCAGAGTGCTGGTTATATAGATAGCACAGTGAAAAGTACTTTTAAGTCTATACTTAGAAAACAACCAAAACAAGTTTAAAAACTTGAGCTTGTAACTATGATAATAGTAGTCAGTGCTTACCAGAGCTAGATCAGTAGCTTATCAGAACTTAACATTAACATTGGTTAATGTTAAAACTCTGAATTTTTAAAGTCTTAATATAACAATAGCATAGAGAAGGAAAGAAATCCGAAACATTTTTCATTTTTACATATACCTTAAATCACTTTTTTATACAATTTGCATTTACACACCTTAAAACACTTTCTTATACCTTTATAATTTGCATTTACATATCTTAAAAACATTTTTTAGACCTTTACAGCATAAGCTTTCATATCCTCAGACTTTACATAAACTTTGCACTTTTTTCTATCCAGTCATTTACCATGAACAGTCATTGTAAAGCGAGTGCTTTAAATAAAGGAATAGTAAAAAGTTACATTGAAATGTGTTTTGTGAGTCTGGTTGCAAAGTAAACTGTGTCTGGACCTCCTAGTAGCTCTAGGAAAGTGAGGCCTGGAGCTGGATTTTTGCACATGAAGAGAACTGAGAAGCTGAAGCCTTGGTTGCTGCTGTTAACATCAGAGATTTGAGAAGGATAAGTTTCACCAGAGTAAGCAGGAAGTATAAGCAGTTCCCAAATTTATTAAAAATGCCAGAGTCTTACTGCCTGGACCATCACCCTGGGTTCCTCCGTGGTGGTCTTGATTCCGCTGGGGGCAGAGATCCTAGGGCAGTGTCAGTCTTAGGCTTCCAGGCCCAGAAGATCCAACAGATTTTCCTGTGGAGGAGGAATTTGGGAACTGACTAAGTCAGCTAAGTCAGTAGCTTTTATAAGATTAGGATTTTTACAGCCTTTCCCTGTTAAGTTTGAGCCTTAAAATTTGAATTGAAATTATAATTGAAGATCCTTTAACATCAAAATAAACAATAAATGCAGTAAACTTTCCTTTTATAGTACACCAATATAGAGTATTACAGTTTCTTATATGACTCAGTTTACCAAAATAGCTACAGTTTTACAAAGTGAGCAAAAACGAAGATAGACAAATACTACTGTGAACCTGACTACTCTGTTCAGTTGGAACCTTCCACTCACTCTTGTGTGGTCTGAGAAGCCCCACCTCTGTCTCTGTCTCTCTCTGTCTCTCTCTCTCTCTCTCTCTGAACTCTACCCTCTCAGAGAATCACCAACAAAGAAAAGGCATCAAAAAGCCCAATTCTTGGTGGCTGTGACAGCTCCTCCCCTGAAGTTGCTAGCAGCCCAAGTCCTACCTAAATCATTGAGTCATTGACCATACTTGGGCACAAACCCAGCTTCTGGTAGGCACGTCATCACCCCTTGCCTACAGCTATATACAGCCTCCCTGCTTTAGTTCGGGTGTGACTTTTCCTGCCTTGATCTCTGGGACTGGAGAACTCACTAGGGAGTTGCTTTGCTCAAATAAACCTGTTCTTTTACTTTTACAGTTCAGCTTGATCTAGCTTACTGTGTTGGTAAAGAAACCTATTGTCAGGGTATAGAAAACCTATTATATTAGGAATTTATAAATCTTATTAATTAAATTTGCCTTTTTCATCAAACTTGTTGCTTATCTAAATTTTCTAGAAGGTTGGTATTGAACAGTTAGCCAAGACATAAATAGTTAGAATACATCTTAAATCAGCTTTTGCTAACCTGAGTAGACCTTTATAATTTTAAGTTTTTATTATTTTATACAGTATATTTTAAACCAGAGTTGAATCACATATATAGAATGTTTTATAAAATCGAACCTTAAATTTTTATCATTTTGTAAAAATCCATACCAATCCCAAAATATTTTGGAGACTTGTTGCTTCCTCAGTCTAAAAAGGAGATACAATGATAAACAGGGTGTGGGGATCCAAGAAAACACTGAAGGAAGACCCCAGACTCAAATAGTATGCAAGAGCAAAAAGCGTCTATTTACCGTCATATGTGGGGTCATCCACCCATACAAATGGCAGCGACCCTGAGAGCCCTGAAGGAGCATGCAGGCTCCTTTTAAGCACAATTAGGGGAATTTTAGAAGCAGGTCATCTCAGACACAACTGGTTAAGCAGGCAGCAGTTATATTAGTACATTTTTATAGGCTGAGTTTCTAGTTTTTTTCTTTGAACATATTTGGGCAAGTCTGGGCTCATTTCAGGGTATTACGGGAACTGTCCTTTTTTTGGTCACTGTCTTGTAATACTGTGGGGCTGATTCATGTGTTCTCACTCTTGTTCCTGCTGTTTGGGGTGTTGTTTGATTAATAGCCCTTTGTTTAAGAAACTGAAACTTGTCTGCTCTTAAAACAAAAAAACCTGAAACCTAGATCTGGTTGTAAGTGGGGGAAATTCAGACCTCTCGAGAGAGCTCAGTAGAACTGGGAAGTTTTACAGTTGTTGGTTCTGTGCCACGTGGTTATCTTAAGATGGTGGTAAAGTCACATGGCATGTACTCTTTAACCTTAGTGAAGATGGCTGCCAGCCATGTGACTGCTTATATCTTGATGAGATCATAGCCAAGATGGAGGAAAGCAACATGGTTGCTGTTTAAAAACATGTTTTTCTAGTAGGAAACTCTCATTTTTTAAAATAAGAATTGAATCTGAGTTGCATACACATATAGAATTTTATGTAAGTTACATACACACATACACATATCCAAAACAAGAGTTAAATAATGTAAAATATGCTTCAGCAATTAAGATTACATGTGCAAACTTCTGCCACCCACAGAATTTGATTCCAAATCCTAGAGTCTGTTTAAATAAGTTTAAAGCCATATTTTGTTACAGATCTTATTAAACTGTATGAACTTACAAATCTTGATAGAGTTTACAGCATTGTCTTAAGAGATTTTTTTAGAGCAGAGCACAGAGAAATCATAGAGATAAAAGAGTTTTAAGAGTGGAAAGTAGAGAAAGTATAGAGTGGAACCAGCTTAGATATAAGATATTTGGGGATCATTTGTTTGTGCAGTAGCAGTTGTTACTATTTGTGAGAATTTAGAAATCAAGTGCACTGATTTTTTTGGTAACTAAATTGTTCTGAGGCCAATCTGTGTCAAGGAGAAAGGATTGCAAAAAAATTTCCTCTGGAGGGAATTTCTATTCGCTCTGTGAGGGAGGTGAGGGAGCGGGAGCTGCAGGACTACATGTGGGAGCTGAGAGATAGTGCAGGGGACTGGAAGCCAGGAGAGAGCAGGGAAGGGGAACCTGTAAGTGTCTGCTAGAGAAACCCAGAGGATGTAGAGGCCAGAGCCAAGAGAGACACATAGAAAGTCATAGCAGGCTCTAGGAGCCAGAGACACCTATGACATAGACAAGGAGAGAAATAGTTAAGGGACACAGAAGGATAAACAGAAACTCCATCCAGGTGTAGAGAAGCTGCAGGACTTCCAGGAGGGTAGCTGAGAGACAGGAGGGACAATGTTGCATTTGCTCAGAAGGACTTAAGGAGACTGCAGGACTTAGCAGGAAGCTCCTGTTGGGAGGCAAGGAAACTTGCAATGTACAGTCCCAGAAAAGCACAAAGTGATAGAGCAGGTAACAGGAGAAGAAGATATCTACGTAGGGTAGCAGGCCAGAGGCGTAGCAGGCAGGCTACAGGAGCCAGGGAGATATGTGGGTGCCCATGTGGACGGCATAGCAGGCCAGAGCCCAGAGAGACAAGAAACAAATGGTTAGAAAGCAGGTAAAGGAAAGCAGCAGCTAAGGAATCAGGCTCTAGGATTTGGAATCAAATTCTGTGGGTGGCAGAAGCCAGCAGAAACAAATGATCCTTACATACCTTAGTAGAGGACTCTGCAGGGGGAAGCTCACAACCATCTGTTGTGGGATCTGTTGCCCTCTTCTGGCATAAAGTCCTACATGTAGTTAGAGCACTCATACAGTTTTTTAAAAAGTATATTACATAAACATAATGGCAGAAGTATATTTAAGACCATTTTAAAAATTGTTGGAAACTCTGTCCTAATCTCAAACCAGATTTACTTAATGTTTTTTAGGGTTTTGTTTTGGGATTTGATTGTTTAGTGAAACAAATAACTTAAGTCAGCAACTTAAGCAGTTAATCAAACATTCTTATAAAATCCAAAACTAATAATGTGATACATGCTGACTAATGACATGGGGAAATACAGTAAGTCTTTGTTTTCTGTAATTAAACCATTAGGTTTCTGTTAGAGCAAAAGCCTTCATGTCTAGTAAAAATAGCTCAGTTCCTAATATACAGTAGCTCAGAGCTGTGTGCTGAGGTCTTCCAGACAGCAGTGGCTAGTGGTGTGTGGTGTGCTAGCATAGTATATAGTATAAGCCATGAGTGTGGTATGAGCATAGTGGTGTGTGGTGTGCTAGCATAGTGTAAGCCATGAGTGTGGTATGAGCATAGTGATGTGTGGTGTGCTAGCATGCATAGTATAAGCCATGAGTGTGGTATGAGCGTAGTGATGTGTGGTGTGCTAGCATAGTGTAAGCCATGAGTGTGGTATGAGCATAGTGGTGTGTGTTGTGCTAGCATAGTGTAAGCCATGAGTGTGGTATGAGCATAGTGGTGTGTGGTGTGCTAGCATAGTGTAAGCCATGAGTGTGGTATGAGCATAGTGGTGTGTGGTGTGCTAGCATAGTGTAAGCCATGAGTGTGGTATGAGCGTAGGTAAAGCTCTGATGTTGGGCCATGCAGCATAGGTGACAAAAACATCTCAGAGTCATGATGTTTGATTTTGAATTAGTTCTTATTGCTGTGCTTTCAGAAACCTTCTGTGGACTCATGTTTCACGACCCCATGTGGAGTCAGAACTAACAGTTTAAGAAGCTGTGCGTATTTAACATATACAAATTCTGTGTTTGTTTTTTCAGTCTCGTTCCAAAAAATCAGTTATGTGTGAATTTCTCAAAATGTTTCAAGAAGAAAGATATTTTACAGACGTGAAAAAGGTATGTTTTATTTTGGAAATAGGAAACTTCTCTGTCATCTAGCATAAGGAATTAACATCTCATTCTTACTAGGAGTTAATCTCCAGTTTAAAAAAAATAAATGTTTAAACTGTCAATCTAGGAGTCTAAGGCTGTGAGATAAGCAAGTCTTAACAATAGCTGCTCTTGCCCTTGTTGTCTTAACTCTACAAATACATATTTCTAGGGCTAGGTTTCTCAACTGCAACACTATTAACATTAGGGGCTGGGTAGTTCTTGATTTTAAGAGCTAGCCTTTACATTGTAGGATATTTAACATCATCCCTGAATTAAATGCCAGTAGCATATTCCCAATTTTGATGACTAGAAATTGCTAGGTGTCCCCAGAGTACGTAATTGCCTTTTGTTAAGAACCGTTGGTGTAATAGCACTCATGTCGTAGCTCAGCAGGTGAAGGCAGCACTCGTGGAGCCTGATAGCCCGAGTGTGCTCTCTGGATCCTCATGGTTGGAAGACGGGAACCAAGTTCCCACAAGTTGTCATCTAATCTCCGTTTGCATGTTGTGACACACATCCACACAAAATAATAAAAATGTAAAATAATGTTTTAAATGAATTATTGAGTATGTTGGTAATTGGAGGAAACTAACTAAAAATAAAAATTTACAACTGCCTGTAGTCTTTAGCATGCTAACATAAGACATACAACGTGTAAAAAGGTATATGATTAGAAACTGAGAATATTTTTAAGCCTTTAATTTCTTGGTCCTTAACTCCTTAGTCATCCCTATGAAATATAGTATTATAAATCTGGAAAACTTAGAGAGAAAAATTATTCTTAACTATATCTAAAGTAACCCTGAAGAAAGTACTGTGCTTTCATTATCATAATCCTAACTCGGTGACCAAACTAGCAAGGACAGTCTTTAAACCTGTTCAGATTCTATAGCATGAGTTAGCAGTCGATAGCCAAGAATATATTGTACTAAAGTATATGTTTGGACTTTTAAAATACTTTCACAGGGAACTCCATAAGTAAACTTTCCAGCACCAGATAGATTTTTGTTTTGTTAATTTTTTTTTCAAGGCGGAGTCCCACTATGTAGCTCTTGCTGTCCTGTAACTTACTATGTAGCCAGGGATGGCCTCAAACTCACAGATATCTACCTGCCTCTAACTCCTAAGTGCTGGGATTAAAGCTGTGCACCACTTTGCCAAGTCTAGGTTCTTCTTTTTTTTTTAAATCTAGAATAGTGCAAAATTCACCTGAAACTTTTTAAAGCAATTGTTGAAGGCTCTTGAGAAATTTTAAACATAACACTTTTATTTGGGGGACATTATTGAAGCTTTTGGGGACAGTAGAGTTATACTTCAATTAACAAGATTATGATATACTAGCTTTTGTTTTGGAGTTATGTTTGCATGTCTAATAATCTAGGCTTTGGTAATATCTGTTCTCCGCCCCCTTATATAATCAATGTACTAATTGATAGTACCAGTTATCAGTTGATAATACCAGTGGGGAGCAGATTTAAGAGGCAAAGACTTTAGTATGTTTCTAAACTGCCTCTGAGTCACCTACCCACTTTCAAATAGATTCTTTACCCTAGAATATTTACTATCTCATTTATGTCTGTAGTCTTGAGGTAGCATAAGACAGTTTACCCTAAGATCATAATTATCTGTGTGTGTGTGTGTGTGTACATGTGCATGTGTGCACATGTCTGTCGCCATGTCCATGTGCCTTTCTGTCTGTAGATTGGATCCAGGGCCTTACATATCCTACATAAGAAGTCTGCTTAAGATTAAACTCTATCTCCAGCCCCTATAATTAAGACTGGATACATACAGTACTAAAGATTAGAAATGTCTGTGTAACTCAGTTTCTAGTCCATGTTGGCATTTATTCTAGTGACTTTGACCACTGCAGTAATTAAATCATGTACACAGTATAGGAAAAGTAACCAGAAGAGTTCTGTATACAGGGTGATCCTATAATTTGGTGACAGAACCACAACACTGAAGAATTACAGATGCTTTGGGGCCTGTGTAGAGTGATCCTGAGCCAACTACAGTTTCCTTCCTGTCATCTTCACTGTTTTCTTACACTTCACACATTATTTTACCCTGTACTCCTTCATGATAATGCCAAGGAATGCGATTCATATAAATGTTAAACTCTATTGGGGGGCCCATCCACTAGAAATAGAGATGAGACAGGGCACTTCATTAATGTCCTTGGATACTTGAACCTGCATCACCCACAGAACAAAAGGAATTCTGTTTTTCTTTGTTCACTTACCAAGATTCCCTTCCAGCAAACTAGGAAAAACACTCTCTTGGGAAACCTCCTGAGTGTGGCTTTGGTAGGTGAGTCACAGTGTTCTTGGGCCAGGTCGCTGTGCCTTCAGTTCTACAGTGGAGGCACTAGATCCTCAGTGTTATTCTTACAGGAATATATGCTTGTTTTGTTTACATCCTAAAATCCTGAAGTATTAAGTTAGAAACATAAAAGGGAAGACAGCAGTGAAATCCAGATATCTGAGTTTGTAATATCTTACTGATAAGCAAATGGGTAGTTGATTTAGGAGGCAAAATTGGATTCCTCTCTAAGAACAAGATTTTTTCTTTTTTTGAGACAGGGTTTCTTTATGTCGCTCTGGCTGTCTTAGAACTCACTATGTAGACCTGGTGGCCTCAAACTCACAGGGATCTACCTGCCTCTCTCTTGAGTACTGGGATTAAAGGCATAAACTACCACTACCCAGCAAAAATGACTTTTTGAACTGTCAGGTTTCCTCTTTCTATGTAGAGGCATCCACTAGTCAAATGAAGCCCTTTAACTGGTGCAAGTTACACATTCATGAAGCTAAATGCTTTTATTGGTTGACTTCCTGTGTTAGCAATGGACATTGCTAATCTTCTCTGTATCGTTCCAATTTTAGTATATGTGCTGCTGAAGTGAGCACAAGCAATGGACATTGCAAATTTTCTTGAGCCACATTCTCATATTCTGCATAGGAAGTTTGTGAATATTCATTTGATTTCAAGTTGTCTCATTTGTCAAGGCCGTCAGTTATATATAATAGAAATCAGCAAGCTTCCTATAAATAGACAGCAAATGGTAGGATTTGTTTTCTTTTGAGTTTTATTTTATAACTCTGTTTCTTGGTCAAACCTGGCTCAGTTCATAGTTTAGTGTTACCTGACCTGTCAGACAGGTTCATGGCCCTGTATGTAAAAATCTTTGGAACCAGGAATCTTCAGAATTGAGTTTTTCAGAATTTCAGACAGTAATGGGATCAAGTTATGTGAACCATCTCCTTTGGTATATCCAGTTATGTGAACCATCTCCTTTGGTATATCCAGTTATGTGAACCATCTCCTTTGGTATATCCAGTTATGTGAACCATCTCCTTTGGTATATCCAGTTATGTGAACCATCTCCTTTGGTATATCCAGTTATGTGAACCATCTCCTTTGGTATATCCAGTTATGTGAACCATCTCCTTTGGTATATCCAGCAGCACACACATTAGAGTTTGTCACAGCGCAGAGTGCTCTAAGGTGAGTGCAGGCCATGATAGCCATGTGCCATTTGAGGGTTACTTATGTGAAAAAATGAGTTTCCTGCAAATCAGAGACAAAATTTTTAAATGTTAAAAATAAATTATTTATATTCAAGGCCTTATGGATACCAAAAATATGAATAAGAGCTATCTGTGGTGGTATATGCCTATAATCTTAGCACTAAGGAGGCCAAGGCAGAAGGATTGCAATGAGTTTAAGTCCAGCCTCAGAAATAGTGAGATATTGTCTCAAAAAGAATTACAGTTAAGGATTATACATTGAGTTATTTTTATAGGGAGATCCATTCAGAATTGTGAGTAAGGTAAGAATAAGTTTAGAATAACTTTCATTTGTAAATTAGAAATTTTCTATAGCAAATGTATTTTATTTTATAGATAACTGTGGGATGAGCCTCTTCAATCCAAGATGCTCTAAAATCTGAAATATTGGAATATCTAAAACTTCTTGAATGGACATGATATCACAGTGGAAAATTTCACAACCTCATGTGATAGGTCACAGAGTGCTATATAAAATTACCTTTAGGCTATGTATATGAGTCCACTCTCCAAAATATCTTACTGTATATGTAATTATTTCAGAACCCTAAATCTAAAGCACTTTCGTACTGAGCATTTTATATAGAAGAGATTCTCAACCTGCATTATATATACTCTTTAATGATGAAGAATTTCCTAATATAGGGGCTGGAGAGATGGCTCAGAGGTTAAGAGCACTAGCTGCTCTTCCAGAGCTTCTGAGTTCAATTCCCAGCAACCACTTGATGGATCACAACTATCTATGATGAGATCTGATGCCTTCTTCTGGCCTGCAGGCATACATGCAGGCAGAACACTGTCTATATAATAAATAAATAAATCCTTTAAAAAAATAATTTCCTAATATAATCAATGACGTGTAAGATAAGACAGTTTTATATGATACTGTGATACTTTCCCATCTCCCCATTTAGTTCTTGGATGAAATTTCATCTACAGAAACTAAGGAGTCCAGTGGTACGAGCGAGCCTGTGCACCTGAAAGAAGGGTAATTAATGAAATGAGAAGGAAAGTTATGTTTCACTGTAGACAGTAAGTACAAAGATCATGGGTCTGAGAGTTAAGAAACCTGAGTTTTCATTCTGTTCCAGAACTTCCTAAGCATCTTCAGTCAGGTAAATCACCCTCTCTGCCTGTCAGCTCCATGTCATAGGACAGCACTCACTGACTGCAGAGTCCAGGGTTCTGCAGCTAAGAGATAGCTCTGGTCAGCCTAACTCCTATTTCTAGGAGTTAATGGGATGGAAATGACTTACCTGGCCCATTTTTATTCTGTATAGCAGAGTTTTAAAACTACATTAATTAGGGCTGGAGAGAAGGCTCAGTCATTAAAAGAACTGGCTGCTCTTGTAGAGGACCTGAGTTCTATTCCTAACAACCACATAGTAGCCCACAATTATCTGTAACTCCAGTTCCAGGGGGATCTGATGCCCTCTTCTGATTTCCACAGGTACTGCACACGTGTGCATAGACATCATGCATGCTAAACACCATACCTAAAAGTAAAAGTAAAACTAAAACAACCCTACATTAATTAAAGACTAGTCCCTCGGTGTGGCCTAAGGAAAATACACGTCATCAGTGGAAGTCACTGCTGTACACTAATAATCAGTGTTCTCTAGTAGTTAGGGTCAGTTCTTAATTTCAGATGAACAGTATTAATCTCTGAGACTAATTGTTTACTTTATGTCCATTATGTTGGCAGTGAAATGTATAAAAGAGCTCAAGGAAGAACCCGTATTGGAAAAAAGAATTTCAAGAAACGATGGTTCTGCTTGACAAGCAGAGAGCTCACCTACCACAAACAGCCAGGTAGAGTTGCGTTTATGCTTTATTGTGGTTTTACTCTGCTGGTTCTTGGTGTGCAGTGAATCACTGCACAGTGAATGATTGAGAGTTTTGATGGTTGAGAGATTGGACACTTAAAAAAAGGAATCCCACACTAGCTCAGAACTAAGAAATAGACCGGTGTTTATTAAAAGGTAAAACTTACAAAGTCAGGATTCTCTGCTTGAACAATGGATGAAGATCAGATCCAAAGCAAACCAAACAGCAAACGGGGGCCCAGGGGGAAGCAGAGAGGAAGGGGCCGGACATGCTTCCGCATCCAGATAAATAGTCTATAAGGCCACGCCCCAGTAAGCGGGTAGTTGGGAGCTATACACCTTCCCGCAGCACCGTTTCTCGCAGTGACACAAAAAGAAACTAAACTGGAGTGTTTATTTTATCACATTGTGTGATATGTACTAAAACTATAACATAAAAAAGCCTGGCATAAATCAATTTGAGAGCAAAACAACTGGACTTGGTAAGTAAGACAGTATAGTAATAAAAGCAGAAAGGTACAGGCTTAACAGTAGCTAACAACCGCAAACATTCAGCATATCAGGGTGTTCAGAAGGTTTTTGAAGTCCTATCAAATCTGATTGGTAAATCCCTACGAAGAGAGCTTCTCCTATAAATGCCACAGTGATGACATAAACACCTGACGGGATACTTGAAGAGAATGGAGAGTGCATCCCTGGAGAGTGCTGAGTAGTAGAATGATGGGGGAGAGATACTTTAAAGAGATGGGACCTTGACCCAGAACTCTGAGCTTAAGCAGTCCTCTTGCATCAGCCTCCCAGATAGCACGGACTGCTGTTATCAACTAAGAGAAACATATACACAAACATGAGCAGCTTATTCAGAATGAATGAATATGCATATATACATGCATATAGTGTATATCCAAGTATATTAGTAAGAAATTTTTTAGAATGAGTTGCATTTTAGGCACCAGATAGTTTGTTATAGTATATAAATATGTAGCTAAATATGTAGGCTTGCCTTTTCAGTGTTCTTAAAGCTGACTTCGAATGTTTCAAAATTTTGGCTTATACTGAATTTTATATTCTCACCTGCTGGGCATGATGGACCAAGGCTTTAATCCCAGCACTTGGGAGTAGAGGCAGGTGGATCTCTGTAACTTCAAGGCCAGCCTGGTCTACAGAGTGAATTCCAGGACAGCCAGGACTGTTACACAAAGAAACCCTGTTACGAAAAACCAGATAGATGATAGATAGATAGATAGATAGATAGATAGATAGATAGATAGATAGATAGATAGATAGATAGATAGATAGATATTCATTCTCACCTATGGATAGTGTTGCTGTTTATTATGTTTATATTAGTAATAGAATAAAGCCAGGCGTGGTAGTGCATGCCTTTTATCCTAGCAGAGGCAGAGTTCAAAGCCAACCTCATCAAGGTGTAGTGAGTTCTAGTACAGCCAAGGTTAAATATAGAGAGAGACTATCTCAAACAAAAAACAATAGTAATAACAGTAGTGCAATTAAATAAAATGTAAGGTAAATTAATCATTTTCTGTGAATAAGCAAGTTATTTCTTCCTCAAAGCACTGTCTAGTCCAAGCTAGTATTCCAAAGTCTGCTGGTTATAACGTCCTTTAAGTCAGATGATAGTCACAGTGCCTTTCTTCTGAGAATCCTAGATATAAACATATAGACGTGGAGTTTGCATAGGAATTTCGTGGACCTCATAGGCTCGAAGTACAGCTACAGTTGTCACGTTTAACCTTTGTTCTATCCGCTGATGATAAACGGATAGATTTCATAGAATTAGACTATCAGAACCATAAGAATGAATATATTAGAGCTTTGTTGCTTTTGTGTTGGAGGAAATACACAAATGAGATTGTGAGATTGCTTACCAAAGCTTGCAATTTAAGCATACATACTTGTTTTTAACTATTTTGATGGATTTTCCAAAATGTATTGCATGTTTTCCTGCCTTCTAAAAAATAATTCATTGAATGTAAGTTAACATTTTCTGGTTGACTTGGGGTGTTTATTGTTAATGTTAATTCTATATAGTGCCCTACTTACTGCATTTTCAGAGTCTGTAAGAGTGGGTGCAGCTATTTCCCAGCTGAACACCGGAGACTACTGTGCTTTTGTGTCTGTGTGTGTCTGCGCAGTTGCCTCTCGCCTCTTTCTCAGGCTGTCACCTTAAGTCTCTGATGCCGTCCGTTTCTTCACCGTAGTTTTTATGTCCGTGATGTTCTTATGTTCATGATTCTGTATATGCTCTACATAAAGATCTTTCCTTCTTCAAGTCTGTGATCTGATGTCCTGTAAGCCTCAGATCAAGTGTCAGCTCTTCATTGAAGTCATTTTAGGTCTCTAGCCACTTAGCTGCCTATTTAATAGGAACATCTAGCACAGTGGTCGCTCCATGTCATCTCTCTCTTCCCTGCTCTTTAAGATCCTTAGTGGTAGCAGTCATGTCACTAGCATAAAAGCTGTTGGCAGATATTCTTCAAAGAACACCAAGTCTTACAAATATGCTGTCGCCTGAATTACTTCAGTAGCCACTACTCTGGATTCTGAAGCTTTAACCAAGTTTACTAGTAAAATTTTTAATAAACCCAACTTTGAAATACTTCTGTGAGATTTACTTAGATAATGTATGTTCTTGGGACCTATTATCTATAGGTCCATACAGACAGTTTCTACAGCTTCCATCAACATTAACACTCAGTGTATTTATGTGGACTAGACTTCCCTGCTCATGTTTTCCGACACGAGGCTCTCCAGAGTTTTTGTTTGTTTTCTTAATAGCCAAAGAACCAAATAAATAATTAATTCAATTATGCAAATATTTTCAGCTAAACCTATTTTACTGGGTACCTACTCTGTGCCAGAGGTACAGGACAGAACAGTAGTGAAGAAGACATACTAAAACCCAGGTTTTTACTCATAGATACTGATAGATTATAAGATAAATGTTTCTGTAATTACAATAATCCAAGGCACAGAAGATACTGGCTTGGACCAGTTGGTAGTAATAGAGGTAGTAAAAACAGTCACATTCTGAATCTATTTCAAAGGTAGTACTCAGAGAATCTGTTCGGGAATTAAATATGAGGAACGGGGAAAAGACAAGTAAAGGAACATTTTGAGGATTTGGGCAAAAGCAACTAAAGGGATGAAATTGCCTTTTTATAAATAGACACATGAGAACTGGGAATGTAGTTCAGTTGGTAGATTGCTCGAGCTAACACAAAGCCCTGATTTCATCACCAGCAGGACATTAACTTGGAGAGGTGATCCACATCTTTAATTTCAGCACTTGAATTAAAATGTTTAATTGAATTAAATCAGAAGTTCAAGATAATTACTTGGCTATGTACCAAGTTCAAAGCCAGTCTGAGCTGTATGAGAGCTTACCTTTTAAATACACACAAAGAGTTCTGGTAATAATGGAGACCATAGCATAAACTAACACTCTCATAATGTTAGACAACTAACTGAAGAATTTGACCCTTGAAAGAAAAGAATCATTTTGGCTAGGATTTCTATTTTTATGACCACCTGCACTGTATGTAGTGCAACATTGCTGAATTCATGCAAAAGCGTACAATTGTTTGGCTGCAGGTATCAAAGGATCAGGTTTCAGGGTTTCCAGAAAGACTGGAAATTGAGGAAAAAGGAGAAAGGATCCTTGAGATTGCACGTAAACTGCCCTGAAATTCTTAACTGACTTTAGATGCTTAGGCAAAAAGAAAAATTCAGAGATGCTAATGGGAAGCAATAACTAAAAATTTGTAAAAGAACACTGGATAGCATGGATAAGTTAAGCTCCAGGAGATCAGTTACCAGTACAGCACCAGTTTAAGGGATGGTAACTAAATCTGTTTCCAGTGTACAATGAAATGTTACGAGCTTGAGATAGGAAACCTGTGGCAAGAGTGTCATGACAGAAGAGGATAGAGGAAAGTTACCTCGTGTCTTCAGAAGGAAGCAAGAATAACTTTAAGTAGACTGTGATGAGTTAAGAATATATAATGCCAAGCATGGTGGCACATATCTCTGATCCCAGCACTCAGAAGGCAGAGGCAATCAGATCTCTGTGAGTTCAAGACCAGCCTGGTCTACATAGTTCCAGGACAACCAGGGTACTAGTGATTCCCTATCTTAAAAAAAGACTACTTATGACCAAAGCTTAGAAAGAAATGAGATTAGCCTGTCCCCTTCTTCCCTTTCAGAAAGTAACTAAAGATGTCAGTGGGGAAAGCATCAGAAATAAGAACAGACAGCAATGTGGTGGTTTACACTCAACAATATTAATAATTACAGTAAGTATGAGGAAGCTATTTTAATGGAAACCGCCAGAGCAGGTGTTCTAACAAACAAGATCTTATGAAATACTTTGTATAACACATGCATCTTAAATGTAAAAGCACAGATAGGTAGAGAGAAGGGTGGTGTGAAGATGAGCAGTGTCACAGTAGACTCCAGAACAGCTGTTCCCAAACAGATGTAGACATGGTCTGGAATGCTAAAGAGGCCTTCACAGAGAAAGGTAATGCCCTAAGTGTGTGTGCCTGTTAACAGCTTGTTAAATGTGTGTCAGGAAAGAGAGTTGCAATGCTTTTCTCTAAGTAATTATCAAAATAGGCACACAAGGTTTGGAGAGATGGCTCAGTGGTTAAGAGCACTGACTGCTCTTCCAGAGGTCCTGATTTCAATTCCCAGCACCCACATGGTGGCTCACAACCATCTATGATGAGACCCAATGCCCTCTTCTGGTGTGTAGACAAAATGTAGACCGAACACAGTATGCACAATAAATAAATTAAAAAAAAAAAAACAGGCACACAAAAAAAGAAAATCAGTAAAAATACAGAAATTTGAAACACAATCACCTTAATCTGATTCACACATGTGGTACATGACACCAGAGAACACACAATTTTTTCAGTCAGATTGGAGCATTTACTAAACTAGACCAAACACTAAGTTTCAGTATATATCAGAAAGTTAACATTGTACAGAATGTTCTATGATAACATAATTAAAACAATATATCTAGAAATGCCCCCCCAAAAATATTTGGAAGTTAATATGCTTCTAAGTAACCTACAAGCCAGAGAAATTTAGAAGTACTTTTAAGCTATAAATGGTATTAAAAATACAACAAAGAGGGCTGGAGAGATGGTTCAGTGGTTAAGAGCATTGCCTCCCCTTCCCAAGGTCCTGAGTTCAATTCCCAGAAACCACATGGTGACTCACAGCCACTTGTAATGAGGTCTGGTACCCTCTTCTGGCATGCAGGCATACACACAGACAGAATATACATATTGTATACATAATAAATAAATATTTTTTAAAAAAAAGAAAGTACAACAAAGAGAAAAGTTTGTAGCATATGGCTAGAGCAGTACTTAATGAAAATTAATTGCTTTTAGTATTTCTTTTTTTTTTTTTTTTTTTTGGTTTTTCGAGACAGGGTTTCTCTGTAGCTTTGGAGCCTGTCCTGGAACTAGCTCTTGTAGACCAGGTTGGCCTCGAACTCACAAAGATCCGCCTGCCTCTGCCTCCCGAGTGCTGGGATTAAAGGCGTGTGCCACCACCGCCCGGCGGTTTAAGTATTTCTATTAACAAGGAAAGTCTTTTTTAACATGTGTATGTCAGGGTATTTTGTGTGCATACATCTCTGATGCCTGCTGTCCAAGGATGCTGGAAGAGGGCACCAGATCCTCTGAAACTATAGTTATGAGTGTTTGTGAGCTGCCAAACTGTGTTCCTAACCACTTACACATCTCTTCAGCCCCAATAAGGAAAGTCTTTTGGATTAGGCAGAGATTTCTTTCATATTTATCAAAGGTGTAGTCCTGAAAGAAAAATATTAACAAATTGGATTTTATCACAATTCAAAACAGGAGGATCCCCAAGGCAAATCAGCTAGCTAGACTAGCTGGAAATGGTGAGCTCCAGACTCAGTGAGAGACCCTGCCTCAATAAAGTAGAGAGCTGTTGAGGAAAATACACTATGTCAACTTCAGGTGTCCACCTGTATTAGCCTATACATTTACCTACATGCAAATACACATACAAATACTACATACACATGAGAAAAAGAAAAAAGACCATTAAGAAAATGAAAAGATGCTGGGCGGTGGTGGCACACACCTTTAATCTCAGCACTTAGGAGGCAGAGGGAGGTGAGTCTTTTTTAATTTGAGGCCAGTCTGGTCTACAAAGCGAGTTCTAGGACAGCCAGAGATACATAGAGAAACCCTGTCTCAAAAACAAAGCAAAAAATAAAATAAAAAAAAAGAAGAAAAGAAAGAAACTGAAAAGATAAACGGGAGACTAGAACAAAATACTTTCAGAGGCTAGAGAGACGGAGGGCTAGATGATTAAGAGCGCTTGCTACTTTTTCAGAGGACCCAGGTTTAGTCCCTGTCCCAGAGAGAGAGAAAGAAGAGAGGAGAGAGGAAAAAAAGTTAACTGAATGAGAGGGCAAGGGAAAAAAATAATCAGCCATAAACCATCCATGTTCCATAGCAGTTCTAGTCTTCTATTCTGGGGGAGGGGGGGTAACTGTGAATGAGAGGGCAGGGGGAAAACCAGCCATAAAGCCATCCATGGACCATAGCAGTTCTAGTCTTGCTTAGCTACCCCAAAAGAAATGAAAGCAGATGCCCAAAGAGACTTTCAGTGAGGGTTTATGTGAGCATTATTTATAATAGCCACAAACTGGGGCCAACATAATGTCCATCAACTGATGGAATGTGTTCTATCCATGCAGTAGAGCACTTTCTTTTACATTATGTTTTAGTGGTTTTTAGTGGTGAATCAATTTTCCAGATTTCTTTACCCAACATAGTATCTTTGATAACATTTTTCCATGTTTCATCACAACTTTACAGCTTCAGTTCCTTGAGGAATTTTCAAAATAAGTTTGAAAATTTGTTTGAGTTCTTATATGTACCAAAACATTTTTATCCTTGCATAAGCCTCATTTTTCCTCAGAGCTTTAAAGATATAAAACTCTGGCCTATGACCATACCACCTTGAATGCTCTATTCTCATCTCAGAAGCTAAACAAGGCCCCAGCTTGGTTAGTACTTGGATGGGAAACCTCCTGGGAATAATGGATACTATAGGCTTTTAAGAAGGAGGGAGGGAAACCGGGTGGTGGTGGCGCACGCCTTTAATCCCAGCACTCAGGAGGCAGAGGCAGGCAGATCTCTGTGAGTTCGAGGCCACCCTGGTCTACAAGAAGGATGGAGGACGGGAGGGTGGAAGGAAGAGAGGGAGGAAGGGAAGGAGGGAGAAAGAAAGGAAGGAAAAGATATAATACTCCATTGTTTACTTGTTTCCATTGTTGGTGAAAATTTTTATATCTCAGACTTTTGATTCTTCTCTGAAAACTCTTGTATCGTTTCTTTAGTCTTTAAATTGTGCTATTTTGGGACTGACAAGATGGCTCAGTGATTAAGAGCACACTATTCTTCCAGAGGACCAGGGTTCAATTCCCAGCACCCACATGGCAGGTACCAGTTGTCTGTAACTCCGAGATCTGACACCCTCACACAGACATACATGCAGGCAAAATACCAATGCAAATAAAAATAATTGTTTTTTTTTTAAAGTTTTGCTGTTTTATGGCTTTCTTAGGGGCATTTAATCAGCATGTTGACACTTCTAAGTCGTATGAAACTTGTGCTTTCTTTCTGTCTTTTTGTTTTGTATTTTTGGAAACTTCTTGGGAAGATCTTCTAACTCACGTTGTAATTTGCTTCAGTTATCATGCTTAACTGAAATTAGCCTTCACAGTGTAAGAACAGATAGATGGTCCTGAAGTGTAGAGTGAGCTTTCTCTACACTTGCAGTATTAGAATTTGTCCCAAAATGAATAAATAGAACAATGTTAAGAGTATGACATGTCTTGTATATTTAACAAATATAAAGAATGTTTTTAAATTCTCTGGCTAATCCTTCTGATGTCCTGTGTGGGTTGGTACCCAAAGACATCATGTCTCCTCTGCCCCCCAATTCATTACACTTGTGATTCCCTCATGTTATCCTGGGTGCATGTCTCTCCTTTAGAATGCTGATTTTACTTGTCTGTTTGGTAATTGCCTTGGCAGTTTGCTCATCTTTGTGTTTAACGGTCCATTCACCTACCCGAGAGTTGAGTAACAGACCCACAGTGATGAGGGAGGAGTAGGTTTATGGCATTGCGCTGTTCTACACCTCAGTCTGCAGCCTTGCTCCACTAGCCTTGGGTGTTCGGCCCAGCTCTTTTAGATGTCGCTCATCTGTTAATCATCCTGATAAGTCAGTCTTTCTAATTCAGCCCTATGTGTCCATGGTGCTGGCTTGAAGCTCTCCCTAACTACTCCTACCTGTGACTTCCATCAGTTACTCTCTTCCTTCCCTACCTTGTATCATCATAACTTTCATCTGCTTCCAGAAGACTGCTGATGATCTTTTCTTTTGTCCCCATATATGACTGGTATTTATTGAATGTAAATGTTATTTCTACAGGGAAGTTCTCCTTAACTGCCCAATGTCAAGTGACTTTCTATCACTTTCTATTCCATCACTGAAGTTTATTTTCATCATAGCATCATCTCTAGTTAATATTTTCATCATAGCATCATCTCTAGTTAATATTTTCATCATAGCATCATCTCTAGTTAATACTTTCTGCCACTCTTTTCAGACTCAGTACCAAGTCTGTTAAGGACATGTTTTCTGTTTATTGCTCTGACTTAAATTATTAGGGCAGTGCCTGGCATATAGTAGACATTCAGTATATATCTTTTAAAAATATGTGTCACATCTATTTGAATTACCTTAAGTTTTAGGTTTTGTGCCAGGAGACTTACTGAACATTTTGTATTAATGTCTTTATTCACAGAAACAACAAAAACACAAGTTAACCAAATACTGCTCTTTGTCAAAAAAAAAGTCACAGCATTAATCCTTTGAACAGTATAAAATAGAATGTTTTTAGCTTCCTATATCTCAACCCACACATCCTTAAGTAAAAGCTTGAGGAAGAAATAAAGCTTTGATGCTGTAAAAACACCATCACAAAATGACTGGAAGTCAAATGTGTCTTTGTCAATAGCTGCTACAACTAGATGAGGTGTGGGTAGCGCCAAGCTATAATGACACACTTCACCTTACGCCTTGTTAGCAGGGGGCCCTTTAGAAACTCACATCCCCTTGCCTACATTTCAAAACCCTTAGACAGTTTAGGATTTGCTCTGCTGGATAAAATTTTTATGTTTATCTCCAACATTTCACTTTTAAAGTAAACATTGCAGTATTAGCTAGCCAACTGAACAATATGTGAAGTTATAAATCATTTTATAGTTAAAACATGTTTCAGGGCTGGCAAGATGGGTAAATAGGCAGAGGTGCTTGCCACCAATATTGACAAGCTGAGTTGAGCATCTGGGAACTATATGGTAGAAGGAGAGAACTGACTTCTGCCAGTTGTCCTGTGACTCCCACACATGTACTGTAGTTTGTGTATGTGCACCTACACACACACACAAACACTAAAATGTAATTAAAAATTTAAGCAAGGCTGTACATGGTGGCATGTGCCTTTAATCCAAGCATTTGGGAGGCAGAGGCAGGTGGATCTCTGAGTTCAAGGCCAGCCTGGTCTACATACTGAGTTCCAGGACAACCAGGGCTACATAGAGAGACCTTGTCTCAAAAACCAAATAAAACAAAATTTAAAAATTCAGGGTTGGAGAGTTGACTCAGTGGTTGTCTTAGTGTTTTTATTGCTGTAAAGAGACACCGTGACCATGGCAACTCTTACAAAGGAAAACATTTAGTTGGATGTCTTACAGTTTCAGAGGTTTGGTTCATTATCATCATGGGGGGGAGCATTGTGGTGTGCAAGCAGACATGGTGCTAGAGAAGGAGCTGAGTGAAAAAGGAGCTACATCTTGATCCACGGGCAACAGAAAGTAAACTGAGTCACTTGGCATGGCTTAAGCATATATATGAGACCTCAAAGCCCACCTCTACAGTGACACACTTCCTCCAACAAGGCCATACCTACTCCAGCAAAGCCACACCTCCTAATAGTGCTTCTCCCTGAGTTTATAGGGGCCAAGTGCATTTGAACTGCCACGGTGGTTAAGAGCACTTGTTTTTATAGTGGACCTGAGTTCAATTCCCAGCACCCATGTGGTGGCTTGCAACCATCTGTAACTCTAGTCCCAGGGTATCTAAAGCCTCCTTCTAACCTTTGAGGACACTGGGCACTTAAATGGTATACATGTATATATGCAGGCAAAACACTCATATACATAAGATTTATAAGCATGATTTAGGGGTAAAGGTGTAGGTCAGTGCTAGGGCACTTGCCTAATGTGCATACTACCTTGGGTTTGGGTCCCTGCATGTGCACATACACTAAATGTTTTTGTTTTATGGGATAATCCTTTAATTAAATGTTAAGTGGACAAAACTAAAGAATCTAATAGTCATGTTCACTGCTTAGGTCAGCTCCCCTGACCTCTCAGTGGGTCTTTATCACTAGGCACATTAGTTCTCTCAGGTTCCATATAGTGTTACAAATTTGCAACAGCATAGAAAATAATTTCCTTTATAGGGAACAAATTTATTCACATGATTTTCTTTGAAAGTATTTTTATCTATATGGAAAAAGGAGAGGACATTTTATAGAACACAAACAAAATTCCTGTTCCATATTATTAGATACAAACCACTCAGAAGTCTACTATATATATTCATAGGCTTCTACCAGCAAGCGGAACTAACCTTACAGAATTAACATCTTACTTTTGTAATTATTAGAGTAATTCTTTTAATTTTATCTTTTATTATTTAGGCAAAGATGCAATTTACACTATTCCAGTAAAAAACATTCTTGCTGTGGAAAAACTGGAAGAAAGCTCTTTCAACAAGAAAAATGTAAGTTGTATAAATATTGAAAGCATTTTAAATAATTGTATATATGTTATTTTAATATTTGCCATTCCGATCTCTAAGTAATATCCCAGCTTTGTCTACTATTGCCACTCAGCTGGTGCAGGACCTTCCCGTCGTCAGATGGCGTCCTTGTTCCTCACTGTCTCCTCACTTCCTCCTGCATCTAAAATTACCTCTCTTTGTTCTTATGTAGATAGTGACCCTTCCTTTGGACAGGTCTTACTGCTTAGTACCATCAGCTAAGGCTGTCTTAAGGTGTCTATTGATGTGAAGAGACACATGACCACAGCAACTCTTATAAAGAAAAACATTTAGTTGGGTGCCTTACAATTCAGAGGTTCAGTCCATTATCATCATGGTGGGACATGGCAGTGTGCAGGCAGACATAGTGCTGGAGAAGTAGCTGAGAGTCCTACATCTTGGAGGCAACAGAAGGTGGTCTGTCTCACTAGGAGTAGCTTGAATATAAGCCCACCTCAAAGCCCACTCACACAGTGACACACTTCAACAAGACCATACCTCTTAATAGTGCCATTCCGTTTGGGGGCCATTTTCCTTCAGACCACCACAGGCACTGACTTGCTTAGAGAGTAACAACTCTTTAAGATACATTAGCAGCCATTACTTAGCCAAGCAACCAGGTCTCTTTCTAAGTACTTACCCTGTTAGTGTACTATGTGTTGATTTTAAGGCTTTTTTAACTTTTTGTCTTTATTACTAATAAAGATGTTCCAAGTGATACATACAGAGAAAACACTCTATGTCCAAGCAAATAACTGTGTGGAAGCTAATGAGTGGATAGATGTGCTGTGCAGGGTGAGCAGATGCAACCACAACAGGCTCAGTTCTTTTCATCCGTCGGCATATCTCAATGGGAACTGGCTCTGCTGCCAGGAGACCGGTGAAAATACACCAGGCTGCAAGCCATGTACTGCGTAAGTTCCTTTCTGATGAAAGAAGTTGTGATTCAAAATGTCTGTCAATACAGTGGATATGGATAGGAAAACAAGTAAAAATAGCTACACATAAAAGCCACATATTCGTTGAAAATACTTTATAAAAGGTGCCTATAAGGGCTTGGGTTGTTGCCTAGTGGTAGAGTTTTTGCGTGACACACACAAGTACTTTGGTTGGATCCTAGTACCACAAAAAATAAATTATATAGAATAAGTAAATTTGTAGATACATACTGTAAATTAGTGGTGGCTAGTGACTGGATGGAGGGGAGAATGGAGACTGATAATGAGTGCAAAGTTTCTTTTGTGGCTGATGAAAATATTCTGAAATGGTTGTACATACCTAGAGGTGGGAGATCTGAAGGGTCAGGTTAAAGGTTAATGGTAGAGCATTTGCCAAATACGAGCAGTGTTCCGCTGCATAATCAACACCATTAAAAGAAGAAAAGCCAGCATCTCAAGCCTGAGCGAGGCACAAAGAAGAGCTAGAGGGATGATGGCTCAGCAGTTAAGAGCACTTACTGCTCTTGCAGCACATTAAGCAACTCTCAACTACCTACCTCTCTGACTCCTAGGATTCCAGTGCCCGTGGCTTCCTCAGACACCTGCACACACCCACACATGCGCTAATCAAAAATAATTTTATTCGTTTGTTTGTTTTTCTAGACAGGGTTTCTCTGTAGCTTTGGGGCCTGTCCTAGAACTAGCTCTTGTAGACCAGGCTGGCCTCAAACTCACAGAGATCCTCCTGCCTCTGCCTCCCGGGTGCTGGGATTAAAGGCGTGTGCCACCACTGCCCAGCCAAAAATAATTTTTAAAAAAAATTTAAAATTGTATCACAAAAGTTCACTAAACAATCTGTTTTAGATATTATGGGAATAGCCATTGTTGCCCTGTAGATTTTATTATTAATGCATTGTTTTGTGAAGAGCCAAAGATTATAAAAATGATTTTATTGGGACTGGGGAGTGGTTAAGGATGCTTGCTGCTCTTGTAGAGACCCCAGTTCAGTTCCAGAACCTATGTAACTCCTGCTCCAGGGAATCGGATGCCCTTTTCCAGGCTCTGTAGATACCCACACATGTACACAGATACGCACATACACTTTAGAAAAATACTTTAAAAATGATTTTGCTTCAGAATCGTCTTCAAGACTTGAATCCGTAACAACCAAACCCTGTGATCCTGTTTAATTATCTCAGAAACTAATTTTGGAGGTCCTTTTCTAAAATTCTAAATCTAGTTTTAGTCTCAGTTTATCAAAAATCTTTTTCATGTTAACAAAGAAAAATTTTTCAATGCCTTTTTCTTTTTATCATAGAGGTATCCCTGCAGACATCCAGATAGATATTGATGAAGACAGAGAAGCAGAAAGAATTTATTCCCTTTTTACCCTCAGTTTACTTAAGCTGCAGAAGATGGAAGGTAAACCTGTGCTCTACTTTGATAAAACCATTATCTTTCATTACTAATTTCTGAGTTATTTCTTTGATTTTTTTTTTGTTTTTTTGTTTTTTTTGTTTTTCGAGACAGGTTTCTCTGTAGCTTTGGAGCCTGTCCTGGAACTAGCTCTTGTAGACCAGGCTGGTCTTGAACTCACAGAGATCTGCCTGCCTCCCCGAGTGCTAGGATTAAAGGCGTGCATCACCACGCTCAGCAAAATTACTATTCTTATGTAAGCATGATAGTTCTATTTTGTAACATCGTTACAGCATAGTCAAAGAAAATCTCTCCCTTCAAAATTTTAAGTATACTACAGATTACATTGGTGGAATTTAGTTTTCTGATCCTATTTCTCTGCTCCTTACAGAGGCTTGTGGGACAATAGCAGTCTATCAAGGGCCACAGAAAGAGCCTGATTATTCCAACTTCACAATTGAGGATTCTGTTACAACCTTTAAGACAATTCAACAAATAAAAAGTATCATAGAGAAGCTAGATGAGCCTCATGAGAAATACAGAAAGAAAAGATCAAGTAGTGCAAAATACGGAAGCAAGTAAGTATCCCCATGCCCCTGCTGCCGAGTCTGAGCCCAGCCTTTCTCCTATGCGTGCTTCCCTGCCACTCGCTCCCTTTGCTTGTTCAGTTCAGCTGTCGTTGCATGATGTTGGTGCTGTGCTTCATCACTGCTTTCACTGTCGTGTCAGTTGTAATTCTCTGCTTGAATGATTAGTAGTTTTTTCTTTTTTGTTTTTGTTGTCTCTGTTTCTCACAACCCCTTACATGTATAATGAGTACCAAAACAAGCAAGCTGTAACAGTGCATGAAAGCATTTGAGAGTTGATTCCAAGTGCTTCATCTCAGACCTAGAAGATGAGATGGGTAAGGACAGCAACAGCTGACATGTACTGGGGGCTTGTTCCTCTCAGGACGTCACAGCACTGGACACCCTGTCAATTAGATTACTCCCAGTAGCCAGTAACAAACTCCTGAGGGAAGTTTGTAGTCTCACCAGTAAAGACCAAGCTTATACAGACAGTTAATGCAAGAACTGGGCCCTGTCATTGATAACTGTATAGCACTAAGGTAAACTAAATCTTGAAGCTTTTTTCTTACAGTATCAGATGAGCCACAGTAATTCAAAGCCCCACTTTCTTTTCTGAGATAATGTCCACAAGCAGAAAAAGAAAAGACTATTTCTTCCCTACTGAGAGAAAAGAAGCTTGTCTAGAGTAACCTCCAGCCCTCCCTGGACTCCAGTGTGACCAGGGTCCTGCTAGGAACACGGTGGGTAGGACCAGCACATAACAGTATTTTCCACGGTGTTTGTTCCTCTGTCCTTGCGCTCATACCAGCCTATCATGGTTTCCTTCCCACTTTATACATGGAAAACTTGAAGTGTTAAAAAAAATCAATGTCTTGCCCAAGACCCCACACCATTAGTGGGAGACTTTGAATCCCTCTTGCACTCTTTTAAATAGTCTTTGAAAATTATATCAGGTAGTGTTTTTGTATTTCTGAATAAGAAGAATCAATTTTATTTGTATAAGTACATTCTTCCTGAACAGAAAGCTTTGTACATTACAAAAGTTGTATTGTGAACATCCTAATTCTGTATTTTCTTCATTAGTATCATTGAATCTCTTCCAACAAGTTTTCTAATTTTCCTGCACCCATTTGAAGTTCCCAGCCAAGGTTTGACCATCCTTAAATAGTTCCTCACCACCAGGCATGGTGGCACACACCTTTAATCCCATCCCAGCACTCAGGAGGCAGAGGCAGGCAGAGCTCTCTGAGTTCAAGGCCAACCCGGTCTACAAAACAAGTTCCAGAAGCCAGGCTGTTACACAGAGAAGCTCATCATGTGTGTGCCATACCTTGCCCAGCTCAGCTGCTGGTGGCACTCTTGCTCACTGTCCAACCTACTGACCTTGCAATGTCACTTCACACATCCATTTTCTTTCCTTAATTGGCGGGAGAGGGGACTTGACCTGAGAAAATAGCTTGGTGTTAGTGTGGTTGTCTAGCATACAGCACTGGGGGGCGATGAGGGGGCAGCAATGAACAATCAAACCCTCTTATACTAAATATTTTGTTTATTTTCCTTTCCTATACCATCATGTGAGCTCCATGAGTTCTGTGTCTGTCTTGTTCAGTGCTGTACCCTTAGCTTCTAGAGTAGTACTTAAATGTAGTAAGTGATCTGTAATACTTATTGAATTAATAAAGCAAGACGTGGTATATGAAAGATCAAGGAAAATTAGAAGTGCTTGATGGGTTCTGTATTTGTATATTTTTTAAAGAGTATTTTTCTTTTACTGTTTTGTAGGGAAAATCCAATTGTTGGGAAAATATCATAGTTTGATCAACTGATGGAGAACTGGAAAATACTCCTTTTCATGAAGTTTTTTAATTCATCCAATTTTGTTCATACTATGTAAGAGCAGACATTGGCTTTGATGACACCTGCTTTCACAATGTATTTAATATTTAATGGTTGAAATGAACTGTTTGGGAATTCTGATATCCATGATTTTATTACTAGAGAATTTGAAACCCAAGATTTCCTTCAAATCCATATCATTACAGCTTCTTTTTGATGGAAAGAATCTTTCTAAGGAAGGTTCCTAAGAAGCTTGTAATAAAGGGAGCACTTCATAGTAAGAAGCCATCTCTACTTGTAGCTCTCTGTTGTGTGGACTCATTTTCACTACCGTTAGTGCCTGCTCTGTACTGCCAGCATTGTCTTTTACTAGAAAATCCCAGTTCTCAACTTTTATTGAGTTCATCTGGACCCTCCGTCTCTAAAAAGGAAAAAGAAGAAAAAACAAAAACTTTTTTCCTCTAGCCATTACAGGTTATGGAGACAGAGATGAAGACCTCAGAACACCCTTGAATGTTGGTGGATGTTTTATCTGGTCACAGGTGTAAGAGTGCTCAGATAGATATCAGGGAATATGTGCTCCTGTGTGCACCATGTTTACATTTGAAATGAGTGATGGCAGATGAAATAAAATGAGACCACTAAAATGTTTTTCATTGTTTTAAATATCAGGTACTCATTTTCTTAATTTGAGAATTCAGTTTAACATTACTCCTGAAGGCTTCTCTTCCCAACCAGAAGAGAATAGTGAAGGTGGTGAGAAATCACTTGCCCTTGCCTGCTGTTCATGTCATAATAAGGGTGGGTAAAGATGCCCTCCGTATAGTGTTAGGTCCTGCTCTAACTCGAGAACTGTCACTTGGCGCACTTTAATAATCTGGCACATTCCAGATTGTAGTTTAGATACTCCATGGTATCTATCTTTTATGATCAGTTAAATGATCAGTGTTTAAGCCTAGAACAATGCTTTTCTGAAAATGTTTATGTCTTATTGCTGTTTCCTTATTGCCTGCTAACCAAATGGAATTAGGTTCAGCAGCTGTTGAAATCCTGTTTTCCTTACTCTACTTCGGTCCTGAAAATAGTAACTATAAATAAGCAGTTGAAGCAAGTGCCACCCTGGAGAGGAATGATGCGCTTGGCTTCATCAGTATTAAAACCATGGTACTTGTCTTTTTTAATTCAGAACATTTTCTAAGTGTGGTACTTTGAACCTTGGGGTATTTACATATGTTCCTGTTGAAATGTGACTTATTGATGTAAGTCTAACTAGCTGTGATTTTCTATTTCATTGAGCTTAAGCTGTAATTCAGAATATATTTGCCAATTATGTTGTTGCTAGGTAATTGTTTTTACATTGTTATTAGGTAATTATTTTTAAAGATTTTTAACACAGAGTTGTCCCATAAAAAAATCATGATTGAAAAATGTATTTTTCTAAATGACTTTTGTTGTTGGTTGTTTTTACTCTTTGCTCTTTTGAGGGGCCTGCCATCCAGTTCCCAAATTAATCACATGGAGATTTATTATCACTTACAAATGCCCAGCCTTAGCTTGGCCTATTTCTGTTCAGCTTTTCTTAACTTAAATTATCCCCTCAACCTTTTGCCTCTAGGCTTTTTCCTTCTTATTTTTGTAATCTTACTTTCACTCTTACTCCATGGCTGACTGGGTGACTAGCCCCTTTTCTCTCTCCTGATCTCTCTTGCTTCCCAAATTCCTCTTTTCTCCTTCTATTTATTCTCTCTGCCTACAAGCCCCGCCTATCCTTTCTCTTGCCTTGCTATTGGCCATTTAGCTCTTTGTTAGACCAATCAGGTGTTTTAAACAGGCAAAGTAACACAGCTTCACAGAGTTAAACAAATGAAACATAAAAGAATGTGACATATCTTTGCATTATTAAATGTCTCACAACATAAACAAAGGTAACATATCTTAAAGTAATATTCTATAACAGACTTTTAAGAGTTAGCACAGGTGGGCCTGAATCACGTTAAATCTGACAGACTAGGAGATCCCATTAACTGTACTGTGTTGTAAATGTTTTTTTAAAAAACCATTTTAATACATTTCTCATGAACTTCATATTAAAATTCCTACTTAGATTCTTCAAAATGTCTACCTAAAAAGGACATGAGTGGTCCAGATAAGAGAGATCAAGGATCTTTAGTGGTTTTGAGTCTTCTGTTGGTTGTTTTGTTTGGGGTTTTTTCTCCTCCCAAGAGAAACTATTTCCTAACAATTTCTTGCTGTTTTGAGACAAGGTCTCACTACATATCCCTGGCTGGCCTAGAACTCAGAGATCTACCTGCCTCTGCCTCCACTTCCTAAGTCCTGGAATTAAAGGCATGTCCACCACATCCAACACCCCTAACATTTCTAATATCAAACTCCAATCATAAATATGTTTAAAGATCATAGGATTAAAAGGGCCAAAGCTGTGTACATGTATAACTCTTGAGAGCAAAGCTGTGTACATGTTAACTCTTGAGAGCAAAGCTGTGTACATGTATAACTCTTGAGAGCAAAGCTGTGTACATGTATAACTCTTGAGAGCAAAGCTGTGTACATGTTAACTCTTGAGAGCAAAGCTGTGTACATGTATAACTCTTGAGAGCAAAGCTGTGTACATGTTAACTCTTGAGAGCAAAGCTGTGTACATGTTAACTCTTGAGAGCTCAGCCTCCTAGTTCCATTATCGACGCTACCCTTTAAACAGCCAAATTGACTAGAATTAATTAGACAGCTTGGCACAATGTAAAAAAAGAAATATATAACTAATTTTCCTTAGATTAAGCCTTTCCCAGTCAGAAGTGATGTCTACGGGACCTTTTGGACAATCAAGGCTCTTCTAAGAACCTTCTCCTTTGCTGTGCTCTTGAGTACTTTGAGTCTGAACTCCATGATCTCCTTTCTCTGCCTTTTACAAAGAGCATTTGGAAAACAAAACAAAACAAAACCATATGGCAGCTCCCCTCTCCCTAAAACCCGGAAACCCAAGAAAGGACAGAAGATGATAGGGGGACGCTTACCCTCTTACCATGGATGCTCACTAGCTGTGAGCTTCATGGAGCTGTGTCCGTCCACTCAGAGTGTGATAATATATTGTATGTTTTGTTTCGCTTTGTTTTAAATCGCCATCTGATAAGACAATGGACAATAGCAAAGGTTTTAACTCCCAAGACTATAACTTATCAAATCAAACTATTTTGTTTACCAAAGAAACATGTTTTTAATTTCACGGGTAATAATGAAGAGTCAAAACTGGGCTCTTATTTTACCAACAGGAAACATCCCATGACTGATGACTGTGGCTTTTCTTTGTTTCCAAGGCCTGGTTTCATTCTTCTGTTGGAAAAGCTCATTTAAGCCATGTTTTAAAAAACAGATTTAAGTGAACGCACCTTCTAATTTGCTTTAAGTGCTGTTGAATAGCTTGTAAAGACAGACTCAGCAATGTTCTCTAGTGTCCTTACATACATGACAGATACAAAACTCATTCTAGAGTTGATTCACTGATCCTGGTTGATGCTATCCACTTCCATTTCTAACCTGGAGAGTAATAAGTTGGTAATAAATATTGGTTTTTACAGTGTCTAGTTTGAAAATGTAAGTTATCAAAACGTAAATAGTGAATTTGAGTAACCATGTTGTATTGTTGAGATTGTATTTTTATTTAAATTTTATTTTCTTATGAAGAGTATTATAAAAATTAAAACCTTTTGTAACTGTTGTTTGGAAATAACTCAAATAAAGTACAAGAAGCCTGTCTGTTCTTTGTGAAGTCTTACTTAAAGTTTCTGCTCCTTGCCTGTCTGTGGGTGATATACTACAGGAAGACTCCAGCAGCAACAGCTGGGAAGCCCCCCTGTGCTTTGCTTACACTTGACCAGGCCACATTCTAATTTGTTAGTATTTGTTCACCAGACTTCTCTCTGTGACATGCAATATTCATCATCAGTGCAGCTCCATCACTCCTGAAGGGAGGCACGGGGAGAATACTCCACTCGTGTCTGGGCAAGCAACTCAGAACTGAGCCTGCTGGAGTTTCTAAAGAAGGCCTGTCTGCTCTTAAATAGAGAAAATAGCAGTCAGTAAGGTCTTTGATGATTCAGATCCTATACTGACCCCTGCGAGTACCCATAGCTTCCCATCTGTATATCATCGGCCCGTCTGTATATTCTCAGCACCTCATCCATCTGGAGTTAGCATTTGGCCATGCTGTGCTGCGCTGACAAGTTATCTCAAGAATACATATCAGCAGCAGCAAACACTACACTAGGGATGACTTACACAGGAGAAGCACATCTTTTTTTTTTCCATGATATTTATTGAGCTCTACATTTTTCTCTGTTCCCCTCCCTACCTCTCCCCTCCCTCCTTCAACCCTCCCCCAAGGTCCCTATGATCCCAGTTTACTCAGATCTTGTCTTTTTATGCTTTCTACTTCCCATGGAGATTAGATCTATGTAAGTCTCTCTTAGTGTCCACATTGTTGTCTAAGATCTCTGGGATTGTGGTTTGTAGGCTGGCTTTCTTTGCCTTATGCTTAAAAACCACCTATGAGTGAGTACATGTGATAACTGTCTTTCTGTGTCTGGGTTACCTCACTCAAAATAATGCTTTCTAGTTCCATCCATTTTCCTGCAAAATTCAAGCTGTCATTATTTTTTCTGCTGTGTAGTACTCCATTGTGTAAATGTACCACTTTTTTTTTTATCCATTCTTTGATCGAGGGGCATTTAGGTTGTTTCCAGTTTCTGGCTATGACAAACAAAGCTGCTATGAACATAGTTGAACACATGTCTTTGTGGCACGATTGAGCATCCTTTGGATATATACCCAAAAGTGGTATTACTGGGTCTTGAGGAAGGTTGTTTCCTAATTTTCTAAGAATCGCCACACTGACATCTATAGGGGTTGTACCAGCTTGCATTCCCACCAGCAATGCAGAAGTGTTCCCTTTCCCCCACAACCTCTCCAGCTAAGTTGTCATCAGTGTTTTTGATCTTGGCCATTCTTACAGGTGTAAGATGGAATCTCAGAGTTGTTTTGATTTGCATTTCTCTGATGACTAAGGATGTTGAGCATTTCCTTAAGTGTCTTTCAGCCATTTTAGATTCTTCTATTGAGAGTTCTCTGTTTAGGTCTTTTTTATTGGATTATGTGTTCTTTTGGTGTCCAATTTCTTGAGTTCTTTGTATATTTTGGAGATCAGACCTCTGTCTGATGTGGGGTTAGTGAAGATCTTTTCCTATTCTGTAGGCAGTTTTGTCTTGTTGACCATGTCCTTTGCTTTACAGAAGCTTTTCAGTTTTAGGAGGTCCCATTTATTAATTGTTTCTCTCAGTGTCTGTGCTCCTGGGATTCTATTTAGGAAGTATTTCCCTGTACCAATGCGTTCAAGTATACTTCCCACTTTCTCTTATAGAAAGGTTCAGTGTGGCTGGCTTTATATTGAGGTCTTTGATCCATTTGGATTTGAGTTTTGTACATGGTGGTAGATATGGGTCTATTTTCATTTTTCTACATGTTGATATCCAGTTATGCCAGCACCACTTGTTGAATATGCTTTCTTTTTTCCATTTGATATTTTTTGCTTCTTTATCAAATATCAGGTGTTCAAAGATGTGTGGATTGATATCTGGGTCTTCTATTCGGTTCCATTGGTCCTCCTGTCTTTTCTTATGCCAGTACCAGGCTGTTTTCAGTACTGTAGCTCTGTAGTAGAGTTTGAAGTCAGGGATTGTGATGCCTCCAGAAGTTCTTTTGTTGCCCAGGATTGTTTTGGCTATCCTGGGTTTTTTTCTTTTCCAAATGAAGTTGAGTACTGTTCTTTCGAGGTCTTTAAAGAATTTTGTTGGGAATTTGATGGGCAGAGAAGCACATCTTAAGATCTTTTCCTGTGCACCCCTTAGCACCCCAAATACAACAGCCACTGTGACTCTGTGGGAGTTTAAGGTTAACAAAGAATCGGGGGAGAGGTCTGAGTCACCCATGTTAGCCATGTGTGGACAGAAATTTGTAATAAATACCAGGGTTTTTGTTGCTAAATTTTGGTTTTTCTCAAGACAGGGTTTCTCTGTGTAACAGCTCTGGCTGTCCTAGAACTGGCTCTGTAGACCAGGCTGGCCTCAAACTCAGAGATCTGCCTGCCTCTGCCTCCCTAGTATTGGGATTAAAGGTGTGTGCCACCACCGCCTGGCCCCAGTATTCTTTCTAATAGTTTATTCTCGGGCAGAGACTGGTTGGTTGGTTTTAGTTTTCTTAATTCTTATGTAGCCGTGGTTGATCTTGAACTTGGGATCCTCCTGCTCTCCCAATGCTGCTGGGAATACAAGCTGGTACGACCCCTTTGGATGTCAGTGTGGCAATTTCTCAGAAAATTAGGAAACAACCTTCCTCAAGACCCAGTAATACCACTTTGGGGTATATATCCAAAGGATGCTCAATCATGCCACAAAGACATGTGCTCAACTATGTTCATAGTAGCCTTGTTTATCATAGCCCGAACCTGGAAACAACCTAAATGCCCCTCGACCAAAGAATGGATAAGGAAAATGTGATATATTTACACAATGGAGTACTACACAGCAGAAAAAAATAACAGCTTGAATTTTGCAGGAAAATGGATGGAGCTAGAAAACATTATTTTGAGTGAGGTAACCCAGACACAGACAGTTATCACATGTACTCACTCATAGGTGGTTTTTAAGCATAAGGCAAAGAAAACCAGCCTACAAACCACAATCCCAGAGAACTTAGTCAACAATACGAACACCAAGAGAGACTTACATAGATCTAATTTACATGGGAAGTAGAAAAAGACAAGATCTCCTGAGTAAATTGGGAGCATGGGGATCTTGGGGGAGGGGAGAGGCAGGGAGGGGAGCAGAGAAAAATGTAGAGCTCGATAAATATCAAAAAAAAAGTATGCACCACCATGACTAACCCTTCTTGCTGATTAAACACACTGTTCTTTAAAGGAGGGGAGCCATACTTTGAATTTCTCTTTCCAACAATCATGACTCCAGAATGAAAACTGCCTAAAGCCAAGTAGAGGCCCTTCTACTCCGCATAAGCGCCAAGGGCCGCACTTGTCTGCAGGCTCTCCACACAGTGGCTCTTTTGGATGGTTGGATATTCTTAAATAAGCTGACCAGTAGCCTTTGATCTTAATTTTTCATATGCATCTTCACTTGAAGTTTGGTCTTTGGTGGCTTTTAGGTCCAGGGTTTCATCACCAAATAAGTGAGGGTGCAGTGCAACCACTGAACTTGACCACTCCATGGGTAGAAGGAAAGGTTTATTTAGAATCAACTGCCAAGGCCATGTAGGAGATGGGGGAAGAGCAAAATCAACAGGGTGGGTGCCTGAATTGGTACAGACAGTTCATATTGACAGGAAGCCAGATGCCCTTGGAGGTAGTTGACCTTTGGGGGCAAGATTAAAGAGGTTCCTGGTTAATAGAAACCCACCTTTAGGTCTCTGTTTACCCAATTACAATCCTTGTTTACCCAGCCAAAGTCCTGTTGAAGATATTTTCACCTGCACTGTCATTCGGTCAGGGACAACAACTTTGGGCCTAACATTGACTAGAAAGTTCATGCATTAGTATATTATTGCATCATGGAACTTAATTGGGGACAGTGTCTGGCACTGTATTGTGAGGCCTGTATGTACTGACATTTGAGAAGGTAGAACTTCTTTAAACCTCTATTAAGTGTGTTTTGTTGGGGCCTGGAGAGATAGCTCAACAATTAAGAGCATCGGCTACTCTTCCAGAGGTCCTGAGTTCAATTCCCAGCAGCTACATGGTGGTTCACAACCGTCTCTAGTGGGATCTGATGCCCTCTTCTGGCATAAAGGTGTATATGAAGATAGAGCACACATATAAATGAAATAAATGGTTTTGTTTGTTTGTTTTTTGAGACAGGGTTTCTCTGTAGCTTTGGAGCCTGTCCTGGAACTAGCTCTTGTAGACCAGGCTGGCCTCAAACTCACAAAGATCCGCCTGCCTCTGCCTCCCAAGTGCTGGGATTAAAGACATGCGCCACCACCACCCAGCTAAATAAATGTTTTTTTTTAAAGTATGTTTTGTGCCTTCTGTTTAAGAATGTTATTGTTCCATACTAGTTGAACCTTTTTGCTTCTTTTTGATTTGTTTTTTGAGGTGGAGTTCAGTCTTAGATGTGTAAATTTTACTCAAAGAAGAAGAGTTCTTTGGAGCAGAAACAACATTGCCTTCCAACTCCAGTACACTACCCAACTCTATCCTGAACCACACTGCCTTCAAAGTTAGGGAGCCCTAGTCTTAGATGGATTCTCAAGTGCATTATGGGGTCCATAGCTGAAAAGAGGCAGAGCAGAGTCTGCCAGTGGAAATGGAACCAAGGGAAGAAAGAGTGTAAATTGAAGTGGCATACTCAGCATTGTAATTTTATAGAGATGAAAAGAGCCAAGAAACCGATGTGAAAACACCCAGAAAAATTGCAAATAGCCAGGCTTGGTGGCACGTGCCTGTAATCCCAACACTTAGGTTCAGGGTCATCTTCAACTACTTAGTTCAAGGCCAACTAGAGCTACATTTAATCGTGTGTATGTGTGTGCACATATAAACATACACATATACTTAAAAGGTCAGAGACCATAACCGAATTGGTCTCATTCGAGAAAGATGATTCAACATATACAAATTAGCCAGTGTAATATAACACAAATGGAACAGTCAGTGCAGAAGAACCTTTAACAAAATTACACATGTTGATGATAAAGGTTTCAAACCGAGTAAAGAAGGAATGTAGCAGGCAGTATACAACAGACCCACAGCTACCCGCATACTAAATGGGGAAAAACTGAGTGAGATAAGCATATCCATTCCCATTACTCTTCTTAAAAAGGATGCTTGACCAGAGCAATAAGAAAGGGAATATAAGAAAAAGAATTTTAATATTTATGGATCAGAGTTTCTATTGTAGAAATGGACATCTTACTGATGTCTTATTGCATAGTACAATCCCTATTAAAATTCCAATGAGACTCTTCCCAGGAATGGGGGGGTCCCAAGTGTAAACAAAAGTTCCCAAATAGCCAGAGCAATTTGAAGCAAAGAGAAGCAATGCTGCAGAGACAATGCTCCGTTTCACGTTCCGCAATTGTGCCATAGTAACCAAACCGTCATGGAGCCTGGCACAAAACAAATGTAGACCAATGGGATAAAGGCTCAAAAATAAATGCATGAAATTATAACGCTATGATTGTTGACAAAGGTGCCAAAAACCTTAAGAGACAAGTCTGGTTTTGGGAAAACTGAAAAGCCCGCAGCAGAAGTCCGAGTGTAAGGCTTCACAGAACCACAAGGACTTAGTGCTGTTGTCCTCAGTGGGAGATGCTGTCAGCCCCACTGTCCACCCACCAAATGGGAGATGCCTAAAGAGGCACAGAGCAGGAATGAAGTGGAATTCAGTTTGTGGGCTAGCTCTTGCAAGGGGTCTGACCTAAAACCCAGCTTAAAGCCACCACCTAATGCTAAACAACCCAGGAATGTTCTGAGGTGTGAGTGGGCCCAGTAGAAAATAAGGAGGACAGTCACACCAGGCATCAGTAACCCGGAACATGAGCCACAGCCTGACATTGGTGATGACAGATGCTTTGGGTGGCAGCTGTGGGCCTAGGTTGCCGAGGTGAGCCCTGTGTGGAGTGGCACAGTGCTTCCAGAACTATGCCATAATGGGGCTGAATCCCCCCTGGGCTGCCAGCTGGGAAGCTGTCCTCATAGGCATTTCCCTAAACTCTGCTCAGCTCCATTCTGAATGTTTTGCTGGACATGTGTGCTTGTCCCCAGGCCCTCAGCCAGAATGTACTTGTAACCAAGGCTTCATTCACTAACAGCCTTCCCCGAGCTCTGAGGCCCCACCAGCCTGTGGACACCTTCCCAGGCCACCACCTTTCTCTAGCTCAGTCTTACACACCCCAAAGCCTAACCAGTACAGCCAGCCACAGAATATCCATAAATCCCTCCGAAATCTGGGTCTCTCCTAAGAAGTATCAGACCAGACAGATGATGCCCTGAGTATGGCCCTGTGCCCAACACCTAGGAACTATCCAATGTGGCCTGCTTATTTGTTTATTATTTATCTATTAAGTCAGGGTCTCACTAATTAGGCTTGGCTAACCTGAAACTCATCATGTAGACTAGGCTAGTCTCAAATTCACAGATATCATCCTGCTTCTGCCTCTGCCTCCACACCTGGCCTAGAGTAACCTTATTAAACTGCACACAAGTCCCTTCTCTAACCTTCACAAGCCAGTTTCCCAGCCATGACTTAAAATTTTGGAGCTTTGGAAAGATAACTTAGGCTAGTTGTTCTCAAAGTGAGGCCCCAGCAGTACCTGAGCACTAGAGGAGGAGCCCTTCTAGCCAACCCAGGCACCCTGGGTCAACAGAGAGCCCAGCAAGAACCTCTGCAATGTTCTGTCCAGGGGTTCAGAGGCTCAAGTTGAAGAGTCCCGGCATGCGGCCTGCTTAACTGGTCTGGAAAGGTGGCCATGAGGAGCAGATCATGGGCAAGCGGCCTCTGCTTGATTACCCAGTGAGGAGGGAACCCAGCCTTGCCCACGTCGTCCCACTGGGGAAAGGCAATTCCTGGAAGCACAGGTTCTTCTGACTCTGGAGGTATCAACACAGGGAGAGAAGGCTGAAGCTGCGTCCATGTGGCGAGGACCCATCCAAGATAAGAAATTAAAGTTCCCCAAATATTATTGTTGAGCATACTCAGGACAGCTCTAGTGTGGGGCCCTCTACACAAATATTGTGAATCACAGTAAGCATGTTTATCTTCTTTCACCTTCAGCAAATAAGGAAACATCTGTGGGACTGCTGATATTTATTTATTTTTGAAGGAGCTTCGTAATGGTGGAAATATTCCGTACAAGATTATAGAACCCTGGGGCTAAAGCCCTGCCCCAGAGGAAGAGTGAGGCGTTAACTGGTAAATAATGTAGACATTCCCTTCTAATTAAGACCTCAACGCATAAATCCTTACATTTGTAGGTGTCAAGACTACAGCCATCTTGCATCTCAATAAAATGCAAGGTCAGCTAGTGGGAAAGGCAGTCTTGACAGGGCATTTGGCCCAACACCCTCAGATGGCAGTGTATTTTCTGTGCCTCACTTTACCCTTTCTTTCTTTGCTCCAAGGAGGAACTGAGAGAAGCCACAGGCGGCTGTGGACTCAAGACTCCCAGTCTTTTCTCGAGCGGTCCCTCTGGGTGGATTCTCACCTGCAGAGCCAGGCGATGGCTCCAGAAACTTCTCACCTACGATTTCTGTTGACCTGCATGATATGCATCGAATGCAAGCGAGAAGGGCTCCTTGGGCTGTGATGACGTCACAGAAAGTGGAACAGTTCGGGAAGAGCATAGTGAGGCCTGCAGATACAGGTCAGTGCTTACCCAGCATGTGTGAAGCCCTGGGTTCAAATCCCCATCTCTGCAGAAAAAGGCAGGAGCATAATCAGCAAGAAATTGACCCCAAAGCCAGTAGTGTCCCCCAGCTCCATTCTTGGTTTGCTTTCATTCTTTGTTTTTAGCTTTTTTGAGACAGAGTCTCTTTCTCTATGTGGTCCCGGCTGGCCTAGAACTCATGACCCTCCCTAGTGCTAGGATTACGGGCTTACACCACCTTCTAAGCTTCTGGATTTCTTTCTGGAGAAAGAGACTAGAGATGAAGGGTGTTTGTAAGGATGAATGTCTTTGAGATTGGACTGGGAGAAACAAAAGCATAACTGCACACAGACCCTTGAAAACTAAAGTTCAGACAGTTTTATTACCAACAGCCAGAAAACGGGTGGGAACAGAGTCTGCCTGCCAGCAGCCCAGCCCCCCTCGAGCCCTCTAACCCTCTGGGGGCTCCCACCTGCCTCGCTTTACTGCCTCGGGTGTTCCAGTGTTGTCTCCTTCACTGCTCCAGATGTGGGGTCTAGTGAGCCAGGCCTGTACCCAGGGCACAGGTGCTCAGTACCTCTTCACCCGCTCCATCCCCAGGTGGCCCCACAACAACATCTCAGAAATGTAGTAACCTCAAATCTCTGCTTTCACCAAACCACCAGCCATTCCTACATTCTGACTGCATTCCCTAGAAAATATGTTTATTTGTTTGTTTTTATGTACTGGGCATTGAACCACAGCTTTGTGGATGCTAGGCAAGTGCTCCGCCACTGAGCCATAGCCCCAGCTATGCATTCTTTTCTCAAATGAAATATTTGGCCAGGCGCAAGCCCTCAAGTCCTTAACCTCAGCACTCAGGAGGCAGAGGCAGGTGGATCTCTGTGAATTTGAGGCCAACCTGGTCTACAGAGAGAGTTCCAGGATAGCCAGGATAAAGGTTACACAGAGAAACCCTATCTTGAAAAATAAATAAATAAATGGATAGATAAAGAAAAAAAGGATGATAGTATCAAGGCTTTAGTGTTACTCTTGGGGACGGGGTGAAACAACCCAAATCCAGTACCGGGGTACCACTCAGAAACAGGAAAAACACGGGCAGAGGTCTAGGCAACAGCAGAAGTGCCCCCACAAAAGCCTGTTATGTGCAAGTAGCTGAGCAGAACACAGTTCTAGTGAGTGGTTTCTGCTGTGTATTATAAACTGCAAACGGAGAACAGAGCAGTGGCCAGGGAGGAGCAGTGTATGGGGGGAGCAGTGACAGGGAGGAGAGGTGGGAGGGGGAGAGCAGTGACAAAGGGGGGCAGTGGCAGTAGGGGACCTGGGCTTTTTAAAGGAGCACAAGAAACTTCAAGGATGCTGGACATGCTCATGGGTTTATTATAACTGTTTGGATAAGGTTCCTTCCAGACATGCTACCCCCAAATACAGCATGTTGGTCGATGAAGTATTCCAGGTTGAAGGGATTTGATCAAATGGCAGAAACAAGAAGGATGCTTGTGGACTGCCTCCTCCCTTGAATCAGGTGATGAGCCCTCATGTGGGAGGCCCTTCCCTAGACCTCAGGACACGAAATCACAGAGGAGGGTCTGAGGGCTAGAGGCTCCACGGTTAAGAATGCTTGTTTCTCTGCCTTTAATTCCAGCACTCGGGAAGCAGAGGCAGGTGGATCTCTGTAAGTTCGAGGCTGGCCTGGTCTACAAAGAGAGTTCCAGGACAGCCAGGGCTGTTACACAGAGAAACCCTGTCTTGGAAAACAAAATAAAACAAACAAGCAAAACAGCTTCTCTGCCAGAGGCCTAGAGTTCAGAACCTAGCACCCATGTGGGGTACACTTACAGCCACTTGTGACCTCAGCTCAGTATATCTGATGACCCCTTCTGGCCTTTGTGGACACACACACATGAACGAAAAGGCCAGACTGCACGTGCCCACTTGTTAGCAGTGGGCCAGACATTTGTACATCAGCCGGCCAGTGTGCATTCAAGTGTGCACATATGTGCATTTAATTCATTCTTTGGGTCTTCTTTGCCTTATAGAGTCTTGCATGCTGTTTTCACAGTTTGTATTAAATACATGTGTGCTTCTGTCCTGTTAACCTTTTGTTTTAGGGGTCTTGGGCCATAAAATCCAGGACAGATGAAAATATTTCTTTTCTATTCTTTTTGGGATCTTTGTTGTTGTTTTGGTTTGAGATAAGGCTTTGCTGTATAACGCAGGTTAGTCTCCAACTCATTGTATAGCCCCAGGTTGGCCTCAAACTCACAGTACTCCTCCTGCCTCAGCCTCCCCAGGCCTAAGATTACAAATGTTCACCACTATTCCTGAGAGGGAAAATGTTTTTCTTCCCTTTTGGTCTCACTAATGGTTCATACGTCAGTATTTGTCAGATTATACACTTAAGTTTGCTTAGTTTACCATATGTCAGTAACACAGGTGTGGTATGTCTGTGTGTGCACATTCATGTGTGTGGCATGATGATCCGCATCTTGAAAGAATGGTCACACTTCTGCCAGTGTCCCTTTTCTTCCTAGCTGATTGGGAATGAATCTTGGACCCATATGAAAGTTTGTGGTGCGCTATTACAGGACAGGGAAAGGGAGGGGGGAGGGAAAGAGGGAGGGAAGGAGTGTGTGTGTTCTTAGTGAAGTATGCACCTACCTGCCTTTGAGGCTGAGGGATGGAGAATGACGGCCTCAGTATTACTGAGTAATGATTGAACAGGTCTGCCAGGCTGAGCATTTTACAACCAGTGTCTTATTTAACTCCTACATGACTTCTGAGCAGAATTATTGGGCCCATTTTACAGAGGGTAAAATAATGCCAAGAAAATACAGCATGGCAGGTGACCAGAATTTATAACAGGATGTTAGAGCTGTCCTCTGAGATGTCAAACCGGGACCATTTCTAGCTAGTGGGTTTACAAGTGAATTTTGTTTATGCTTATTTAGTTCTGAAATTTTCTATAATGGATGCATCTGTGACTAACCAGAAATAGCCTTGCCTTCAAATGATTATCGCCACTCTGTGACGATATTTCAAAAACACTCTTCAGCTCTCACACTGGTAGATGTGAGACCCAGCAGGACTCAAAGATGACAAAGGGGCTGAGAGAGACAGAGGAGTTCTCTGGCTCTCAGATGGACATTGCTTCAGCTCTATGGGCAGTCAAAAGCCTCCCAGCCTCTTGATTTCTGAGGGTGCCTTCCGTTCTCAGTGACGCGTGTATGCGCTGGACTATTTAGTTTTTCCTCTTCAAACTGCTTGAAGAATATTTTCCACAATCCCACTTGAAGATTATCCACATCCAGATAGTTCTTTAAAAAGGCCCACCACTTTGTGGGCACAGCTGACATTTTGTAGTCCTTTGCTCTACAGTTGGTGAGTGAGCTTTTTATAGAAAACAATGCAACTTGTCAAGGAGCCAAAAAAAGCACCAGTTAGCTGAGAATCCTTCCCAAAAAAGTAGCAGAGAGCACGAGATGGAGCAGCAAGGCCCTGACAATTTTCACTCCAAAAAAACGTGACCGGGGTTGGGGGGAGGCGGGGATGGAGCAATGATGAAATTAACTCCCTCATCCTTGGAAGGAAGGAAAGGGTGGGGCCCCGTCTGCACAGCAGCTTCTCCCATTGAAAACCACGGATGCTCGTGCTGTGTGTCCAAGCTTACTTCTGCTTTTTCATTTGCTGTGAAGCAAATATTGTCCTCTCGCCTCTTCCTCGGGGCCCTGTGGGTCCGTTGTCTGACCACGTGGACTGTGTGGCCGTCTGTGTGCTAATGAGGACTGAGGCAGATTCAGTATTCCATGAGAGGGCTAGCCAAGCATGCTTTTGTGTGCTTTGTACTCTGATGGATAGTTTAGGTCTTTAATTTTATTTTTCTTTTGTGTGCACGGGTGTTTAGGCTGCGTGTTTGGCATGTTTGCGGTATTCCGTGGAGGCCAGAAGAGGGCGCCAGAACCCCTGGGATAGATGGTTGTGAGCCCGCACGTGGTGCCAGTCCCATTTTACGGTTTTTATGGTAGAATACGCACAACACCACATTTATCACTTCGACCACTTTGGAACGTGCAAGTCAGTAGTGTTAAGCACACATTATTATTCACAGAGTCAAACAACTGTTTCTGGAATGTTCTCGTCTTGCAAAACTGAAACTCGGGCTGCCTGAGATGGTTTGGGGTAAATCTGCCACACAGACCTGATGACCTGAGTCTGACGCCCAGAATCCACAGGGAATGTGGAAGAAGAAAAACAACTCCACGAAATTGTCCTCTGGCCTCCACGTGGAAGCCTTATATGGTGATTTGAATAAAAATGGCCCCCATAAGCTCCTATATTTGAATGTTTGGTCCCTAGTTGGTGGGACTGTTTGGGGAAAAGATTAAGAGGTGTGGCCTTCTTGGAGGAGGTGTGTCACAAGGGGAGGCCCAGTCTCCCAGCTCCCCGCCCTTTCTCTCTCTGTCTCCAGCCTTGAAGATAAGATATAAGGTCTTAGCTGCTGCTACAGCACCACACCTGCCTGCCTGCCGCCACTATCCCCACCTTGATGGTCATGGACTCACCTTCTGAAATTGTGAGCAAGCTCCCAATTAAATGCTTTCTTTTATAACTTGCCTTGGTCATGGTGTCTCTTTGCAGCAATAGAAAAGTAATTAAGACCCTATACTACACTTAGAGCGGTACACAGGCGATGGCATGCACACCTATGCCCTCATCTCTCTCACAAGCACACACACACACATACACACACACGATACATTTTAAAAACCCAATGAAACTCTAATCCTGTTAAACAGTCCCTATTCCTCTCCTTCCAGCCCTGGTATCTATGTGGATTTCTACCTTTTATCTATGTGGATTTGACTACTCCATATAAATTATGTTAGTGGGATCAAATAGTCATTTGCTAGAACGTTTTCTACAGTTACCATTATTTACTTATTTTCATGTGTAGATATGTGTGGTATATGAGCTTAAGTGAGTACATATGTGGTAGTGTATGTGTGGCTGTGTGTGGTCCTGAGCAAATGTGAAGGCCATGAGAGGCAGGTGTCCTGCCCTCTTATCTCCACTGTATTCCTTTCTGACAGGGTCTCTCAGTGACCTGGGACAAGTCTGAATGATGCTTCTGTTGCCGTCCTCCTACAGCACTGGGTTCACAGGCAGGCAGAGTCATGCTGGCCATTTTACATGGATGTTGGGGATTTGAACTTAGGTCCTCAGGTTGAGCCACCACCCCAGACCCTGCAATTGGCTTTCTGTAGAACATGGTGTTTGTCTCTTTATGAATGGCTTCTTTCCCTTAGCATTGTTCTTCCGGGTCATCTGTGTTGCATATGCATCAGAATTTCCTTCTATTTAAAGCTGTATTATATTTCATTGCACATCTGTCACATCTGCTCAGTGACTCATGTATCATTGACATTAAGGTTGCTTATACTTTTAGGCTATCATAAATATAACCAGGAACATGGGTGAACAAATGTCCCTTTGAGATCCTATTTTCAAATTCTTGCAGCTATATGCCAAGAAATGGAATTACTGGTCAGTATAGCAATTCTATTTTTTATTATTTTAGGAACTAACATACTGTTTTCTGTAGTGGCTAATACTCCTGGTAACAAATGCTTCTCCAAGTCCTTGCCACAAATATTTGGGTGCCCTCTCTCTCTTTCTCTCTCTGTATTTGGTAGTAGTCATTCTGTACTTAAAAAATTCTCTTCATTACTGTTATTTATATGTATAAGAGTAGAAACTTGTGAGCTATGGAACAGGTGTGGAAGACAGAGGACAACCTGCAAAAGTCAGTTTTTTCTTTCCTGCATGAAAGTTCCAGGGATTGAACTCAACACCTTTCTAAGCCATCTTGTCAACCCAGTCTTTCTTCCTCCTCCTCCTCCTCTTCCTCCTCCTCCTCCTCCTCCTCCTCCTCCTCGTCCTTCTCCTCCCTGCTCTTCCTCCTCTTCTTCCTTTTCTTTTTTCAGGTTCTCACTATGTCACCTAGATTGACCTGGAACTCTGCATAGACCAGGCTGATCTCAAAATCACAACAATCCTTTGCTTTGGAGTGCTCGGATTAAAGACCTGTGTTTTGGGGTTTGATTTTTTGTGTTGTTGTTTTTGTTTGGTTTGGTTTTTGTTCATTTGTTTGCTTGGTTTGTTTTTTTATGGGCTTTTTTTTTTTGAGACAGGGTCTTGCTATGTTGGCCAGGCTGGCCTCAAACTTGAGATCCTCCTGCCTCAGCCTCCTGAGTTACAGATGTGTAGTATCATGCCTACCCCTGATGATTTCTTTTTGAGACAGTATTTTGCTATATAGCCTTGATTGGCCTAGAACTCACCATGCAGACAAGGCTGGCTTTGAACTTGTAGCAATTCTCCTGATTCTGTTTCTCAAGTACTGAGGTTACAGGAATGAGTCATTCTGCTCTGAAACTGCCTCTATTTTTTAATTGCTGAAAATCAAAGAAAAATAATATTTCATGGCATTTGAAATTCTGTATTCCTGATGGGGATGGGAGTACTTGCCTTTAATCTGAACACTCAGGAGGCAGAGACAGGTGAATGAATTTCTGTGAGTTTGAGGTCAGCCTGATCTACAGAGTGAGTTCCAGGATAGCTGGGGTGATTACACAGAGAAACCCTGCCTCAAAAGAAAAAAGAAAGAGAGAAAGAAAAAAAGAAAAGGAGAAAGAGAAAGAAATTCTGTCTTCTTGAATAACATCTTCTGGGATCACACTGGAGTTCATTCATTCACGTATTGTCCACACCTCCTGCTTTTGCACTAAGTGCCAGACTGCAGTGGTTTCAACAGCTACCATAAAGCATTTAGTGTCCGGCCATTTATAGAAAAATAAATGGCCAATGCTACTGTAAGGCCGGATAAGAGCCTGTCAACACAGACAGATGTTTGAAAGGCAGCTACGGACCCACTAGCAGCCTCCCTCCCCATTCTAGACCTTCTGTAGCTTGCTAAGTCAGGATCCCTGCTCCTCATCACCCCTCCCCAGGCCTGTATGCTTTAAGGATGCCAACCCCACAGCCCCAGCCTCTCTCTTCCCCAACCTCAGCTACAGCAGCTGCTGGATCTGAGATCTGCTCCACCTCACTCCCACCCCCCAGCCAACCAGAAGATTTACAGCTGACCAATGAAGCCATAGTGAGGAAGAGCTTCAGATGGACTTCAGGCCTTCTTCCCAGTTGGCCTGAGTTTCCCCAGCTTCTGGGTGATGCTCAGACTCTGCCTTCCACCCCACTGCAAGAGTGCTGAATTAATGATCTGGCTGTTTACCTGGGATGGGACTCAGTCTGTTGGGCTTGTATGGTTAGCTAGCACCTGTTCTCACTGAGCTATCTCCCTGGCCCTCCAATCAAACTTCCAACGGAACTTTCTGTGGATTTTGAACAACTTATTTGAAATTCATGTGAAGGGTTGGGGGTGTAGTTCAGTACCATTAAAAAAAGAAAGAAAGAACATGGAAGTATAGGTGGAATTTTTCTCCGGGACCACCAACTCCTCAACAAATGACACAGAGACTTATAATTAACTATAAATGCTCAGCCGATAGCTTAGGCTTGTTACTAGCTAGCTCTTAAAACTTAAATTAACCCATATTTCTTATCTACAGTCTACCACGTAGCTGGGTGCATTTCTTTAACACAACGTATTCATCTTCCTTCTCTCCACCTCTCCTCAAGACTCCCCCACCTTCTTCCCAGAGTTTTCTCAGTCTGGCTCTCCCATTTGACCTCCTTCTGCCCAGCTATTGGCCAGTTAGCTCTTTATTCAACCAATGAGAACAACACATCTTCACAGTGTACAAAAGGATTACACCACAGAATGGAAATGAAATGGGCCAAGAATCGCCCTTGTCCATGAGGAGTAACCAGTCCAAATCATCAGGACTGAATCTACAGGATGGGAGGGGCACCATAAAGCACTATGAGGAACTTGACTCTGTCCTCTCTGAGGTATCTATACCATACTTGTATTTATGCCTTGGCTTCATTTACTTATTTGTGTTTATTTAATAAAACAAACAAATAAATAAGTAAATAAAATGATGGGGATTGAACCCAGAGCCTTGCACATACTAAGCAAATGGTCTACCCCTGAACTACTTCCCCAGTGAGTACATTTTTATTGTTGCTGAAGGCTGAAAGCAAAATGATTATACACTTGTTTTCTCAAGCTACTCCACTAGTATGAGTTCATGTAAGTTGAAATCAACTCTGTGATTATTGAGACTGTGGGGAAGCGGGAAAGGGCCCAGCACCCATGAACGGTACAGAGTCACCCATCTGAAGGAGTGGAAGAGTGCCCTGCCCCTGCAGGATGAGTCCTTGGGCAGCCTTCCTGTGAAGCGTGAAAAACCAGAAAGAGTACACAGTGCTGTGGGTATTCGGTAAACAGGAGCGTGGCTTTGAGGGAAAAATAAAGAGTTCAATTTTGAGACCCATCTAATTTAAGGTTCTTTATATATCCAACCACACTATGGTTATAAAAAAGCAGTAAATTTTCCTCTCCCACCAAACCTCAGCCACCCTTAGTAACGAACAGAAAGACTAACTCGGAATCTAGCTTTACTTGTCTCATTCTGTGAAGCAGGTCAGGAAAGAGGGTGGGGCACTTATCTAGAGATTAGGTGACCTGAGAAACGCAACCAGGTAACACGGTTTGCATCCTGCACAGCTGTTAGTCTACATACAATAGGACAATGATGTCAAGAGAGACAGCTTAAGACAATTACCTGAAGCAAAAAAAAAAAAAAAAAAAAAAAAGTCCTTAACTTCAAAACCATCGTCTTTTACTGTGAAAAGTCAGTGCGCTGTCATCCCAACTCGCCAAGCACGGCTTCTCTCCCATCCATCCTCTTCACACGCCCTAGCCCTGCCCTGGCTGAAGGCTTGGGGTGTTTTATAACAGTGGATGCAGTAAAGCTGGCAGAACCCAGGGAGGACGTCCAAACTTTCGGCTGCTCTTCCCTTTCAGCAGGGGGCAAGCAAAGGACCTCAGAACAGAGGGCGTGGCTCAGGGACGGAGCACTACTTAGAACACCAAAGCCCCATACAAAGCCCGGGGTTCCATCCCCAGCAAAGACGAGGGGAGGAGACAACAGCTGGGATGTGGGCCGGGGAGGACACTCTCCAATGATTCTAGTTCTTGGACAGGAAAGTGCCACAGTGCTTTGAATGTTTTCCAAAATTGGGGGTGGGGGGGGCGCTTTCTGTTTTGCTCTGTTCTGTTCTTGTGAGTGGTTTTGTTAAGCCCTGAGAAGGTTAGTTTGTTAGCCAGTGAGAATGTGGGCCTGGAACTGGGCAGATCTGGTAGGAAGCCAACTCTACTCACTTTAGTTTCAGTGACTCCCTCCTTCAAATAAATGTACCATCATTTCTGACCTTCATAGTTTCCATTTTATATGTATGAATGACACTCTATTAAACACTTTTGCATAAGAAATATGGCTCCCTGGGGCAGGCCCTGCTGGCTGTTTACTCCAGGTCCTTCACCCTCCTGGTTCTGCAATACCCCAGCATTATTCAGGGAGGCATACACCCTAGGAGCCTTGGTGACTACCCCACTGTGGCCATCACATCCCTTGGGAAGGGCACCTCCTGGGGTGCACAGTGCATCTCTACCTTAAACACTAGATAAGTAGGTGGGTGTTCCTAAGTTTTGGGGGTAGCAATTCTTACAAAAGGCCTCTTCCTTTCTGACTAGCCATTGTTGTGAGCCCAGGAGACCCTGACCTACAGCAGCTGATTGTTCAAGCAAAGCAGTGGACAGAGCTGTATCCTGTCTCCAGCCATTTCCTTGTCCACTGTCCTTCTAAGGATGGGATGGGAAGAACGTTTGAACAAAGTGCTTTATTACTGATTTGGGACCAAATGACTTGGGACTAATTAACTTTAAACAGACTGTCAAGTGGGAGTTGACAATTTAGGTATGTCAAACTCGAACTCTTGGTAAGCAGTGTGATGCTAGCTAAGAGTCATTCCTGCTCTGAGAAGGTGTCACAACTCTGGGAAATTCTCAGAGAGCCTGGGGGTGTCAACTAATAGAGGTCCCCTGCAGAGCAGGCCTGAGAAAGCAGGGCATCAACAGGATCAGCAGGGTGGCAGGTCTCCTGTCTCTGGCAGGTCTTGAAGGCTAGAAGCAGATGCAGTAACAAATTCCTGTCCGCAGCTGCAGCTTGTGTTGGAGGTTCAGACAGGAGTGAGCTCCTCTGCTCCCCGTCTTTGGCCGAGACTTAGCGGCTGGCTCCCATGAGCTCCCTGCCCAGGGCAGAAGCCTTGGGTGCAGGGAGCTTCTAACGAGTCTGGGTCTGAATCTTCTTTTCTTTTCCTCCTCTATCGAATTCTCATCACGTCTCCCATTCCTGCAGCCCCAGAACGTGTGGGTTATGTAGTACCAGCTGGACGATGAGTGGCCGGATGTGGATATGCAAATAAGGTTGGGAATGGGACCAATCAGGGAAGAGCTGTCAAAAGTGACCTGATGGCTCTGTGTTCTCTGGCCTTCACCATCTGCTGCTTTTCCAGCTTTACTGCCATGCACCAGGATCCAACTGTCAAGCAACGGGGCTGGAGAGATGGATCAACAGTTAAAAGTGCTTCTACAGAGGATAGGAGCTCAGTGCCCAGCACCCACATCAGCCTGCTCACAACAACCTGTAACTCCAGATCCAGAGGGATCTGATGCCTCTAGTCCCTGTGGGCATCTGCACTCGTATGTAAATACCATATACACATAATTGAAAATTAAAAAAACCCTAAAAGAATTGGGGGGGGGGCTTTTGTGCAGCTAGTGTTTTTGTTTTCCTTGCAGCTTCTTTGGCTGTGGGGTTTGAATTTCCTTTCCATTAGAGAATCTTGCACTGGAGGCCCCTCCTATCCCAATCAAAAGGGGAAATAATGCTACCCCTGGCCATCCCCCCATTAAAGATGGGAGAGTAGGGCAAGAAAAATCCTGCATTCCTTGTAACATAGAGATACCAAGTCGATATCAGCACTTCTCACTACCCAGTGTCTAAGCCACAAGTGTCTTATTTCTGCTGTCGGGTTAACTGGGATTTCTGTGTCCAGTAGCTGCCGGTCAGCTAACTCTTACACTTTCAATTACTTCCTGAAGTAGGAGCCAAGGTGTGGGATGCTGTTGTGTAAGGCTATTCTTGGGGAGACATGAACAAATATTTACTCAGCCCAGATAGGGAACCAACAACAAACCAAAGTAACACCCCAAAGTGCACTTTGGTGAGCCAATGCGTCGACTAGGACCACTTACAGGAATGTGAACCAGCGGTTACTTACAGAAGCATGGACCACTCAAAGGCAGCTGCTTCACTGAAAGCCACCGCAGCATGAGGTAACAAACGTCAGGACCACGGTTCAGATACCAGCTCTCATATAAAACAGCCCAGTGCCCGGCTGTGGGTCTGTAATCCCAGCACTGGGGCAGGGGAGGCAGGAGGGTCCCCCGGGCTTGCTGTTCTAGCCAAACTGATGAGCTTTAGGTTGAGTGAGATAGAGGATGGCTGAAGAGGACACCTTAAGTGTCTCCACGTGCACCTATACAGGAGTATGTGGGCACACGTGCGAGGTGGGGAAGGGAGGGAGACACGGAAGAGAGAAAAGGGAGAGGAATGGGGGAGGGAGTAAGGGAGGCATGGAGGGAAGAAATGATTATTATGTGACCATTATGGAGGCAAGAAGTCCCACTGGGCCCCACTGAGTTAAAATCAAAGCAGGTCCGACGGGACTGTGGAGAATTCATTTCCACTCTTCAGCTTCTAGAAGCCATTTCCGGACTCCAGTGTCCCTTCCTCCACCTTTAGAGCCAACAGCTGCACCGAGTCCTCCTGGCATTTCTGACTTCCTTCTTGGGTCTCATCTCTTTCCCTGCACAGACTGGGAGTTTCTCAGGCCTGCCGGGATGGGGGAGTGTATTAGCCCTTCAAAGTTTGGACCCCCAATCCAGTGTTTGTCCCCTAAGGCCTTTCCCCACTTCCTATAGCCTAAAAGTTCTTAACTCCGAAACCATTGCCTACAGCAAGATTCTTTTAGCCCTCTTTGCCTTCAGCTTGTCCGGAGTTCCCGTCTCTATGGCAACAGAGGACGCAGGAAGCAGGATTGCAACACTTGGATGGTGTTCAGCACCCGCACCGGGTAGAGTGGCCAGGATTCCAAAGGTCCCCAAGAGGACACCGCCCTCCCCACTCCATCCCCACCCCAGGACCTGCTCTGTACTCCCCCCACCTCTGGGGTAACTGAGATTCTCCGATGCTTTCTCAGGCTTTGCTTGTCACGGCCTCAGACTGTGTCCTGTTTCTGGAATGAGATGCGCTAGCGGTGGGGAAGCTGCCTTCAGATAAGATGATAAAGCCTGGCGGCACAGGTAAGAGAACTCAATAAGAGTTCACCCATGGTTTATTGTGACTGACTTTAGAGCACCCAGGCCCCAACTGTTGTAATTTATTTAAAAACACCGCGAAGAAAAGTTACGCCATGCAACAAAGCTCACATTGGGCTTATTGGAAGAGGAGAGAGAAGGGGCAGAGAGAGGGGCTGAGATTGGTCCCTGGGGACAAGAGTGGCAGAAGAGAAAGAGAGGGAGGGGAAGGGAGAAAGAGACAGAAGGTGGGCAAGGCCCACCTTTTAAAAGGGAGCGTAGTGAATGTGCACAGGAGGTGGTCTTCTGTGGCTGCAGCTGCGGACGTATCCTGTCAGGACCCTAAGGGCAGGCCAGTACAGACGCCTGAATACTAACACCAACTGCGTGCAGAAAGGACCTCAAAAACTGCTGTGGTAAAATATTATCGTGGATCAGCCAGATGGCTCAGCACCATTTGACATGATAGCTTAACAGCTGACCTGAGCTGGCTCTCCAGAACCCACCAGAACGAATCGTGGAAGCAGAGAATGGATTTCATAGAGTTCCTGTCTGATCTCTTCACAGGCATAGTGTCTCTCCGTCTCTCTCTGTCTCTGTCTCTTTTTCTCTCCTCTCTCCCTTTTTCCCTTCTCCCTTTCCCTTCTCCTTCAATAATTTTAAATATTTTTTGTTAATTCTTTGAGAATTTCCTGTAATGTGTTTTCTTCATACTCGCCCCTCCCAACTCCTAGGACTCCACCCTCACCTCCGCACCACCCAGTTCTGCGTTTTCCTTCTCTTGTTTCCCCATGAGTCCAGTGTGTGTTGTCCAGCTCTTCTCGGGACTGGGAGATGCCGTGGTGTGTGGTAGACGTAAGGTTGGTTCCCCCAATCCCAGCAGCAGTGAAATGCCAGGCGCTCCTCGGCTCGCGGTGGAATTTCGAGTGTACCTCCCCTTCCTTCCCATGCTGAGATTTTGCCTGGCTCGGGTTTGCAAAAATCTTACGCGCATTGTCACACTGCTGTGAACTCATACATGTGTCTGCTGTGGACAGCAAGGTTTCGCTGAAGGCATCCAGCACCTCTGGCTCCTAGAACCTGTACGGCCCTTCTTTGGAGAAGTTCCTCGACCTTTGGGGAAGAGTGTGATCTGCAGAACCCATTTAGAGATAAGCATTCCAGAGATTATCTTATCGGCCATGCTTTCACTAAGTAAGGGTCTTTGTGTTCCTGTCTTCTGCTTCAGGAATCTCTGAAGGACTGAACAGGGCAATGGCGGGAGTTACCAACTACTTTCTGATTGGATCTATTTATATATTTTTAGGGACAAGTGCTCTGTCTGCACGTATACCTGCATGCCAGAAGAGGGCTTCAGACCCTATTATTTAGATGGTTGTGAGCCACCATGTGGTTGCTGGGAATTGAACTCAGGACCTCTGAAAGAGCAGCCAGTGCTCTTAACCTCTGAGCCATCTCTCCAGCCCCCTCTGATTGGATCTAATGGTCTCTCCATGAGGTGGAACTTATACCTGACATTGTTAAGGAAACCAAGAATGTATAGCTAGATAGGTTATAGGTCCTAGAGGAGAAGCATAATACTATTATTCTCCTTCTGCTGATCTTCACTCTGGAAATGGGACTGAGGACATAGGCTGAGGGGTAGGAGTTAGGGCAGCTTTGCCCAAGGGAGCCCAGGGGAATCTCAGCTACCCTGGAGGAGAAGAAGCACAGAACAGGTCCTGTGGGGTGTGGAGTGAGGAGGGCAATGTCCTGGTGATATCTTTGCTGGGGCCTTTGAATACACAAATCTGTGGGTATAATAGTAAGTCATTAGGAGTCATTTTAAAGATATGTATTCTCACCTAGGATCTATAACCTATCTGTCTATATAGTCTTAGCCCCATAAACAGAGTCAAGCATGTTCGACCTCATGAATTAGACATTAGATCCAATCAAAAATAGTTGGTAACTTCCACAACATTCATGCCACTATTGTACCAGTCAGCAATACCTTGTCAGCAACCATTTAAATAAAATATTAAAAAAATAACCCGGGCTGGAGAGGTGGCTCAGCGGTTAAGAGCATTACCTGCTCTTCCAAAGGTCCTGAGTTCAATTCTCAGCAACCACATGGTGGCTCACAACCATCTGTAATGAGGTCTGGTGCCCTCTTCTGGCCTGCAGGCAGACATGCAGACAGAATATTGTATACATAATAAATAAATAAATAAATAAATAACCCTACTTGTTGGGCTCAATAGAAGGCACTTGCCACCCTTGCTTTTAATTCTCAAACCCACATGACAAAAACAGAGAATTGACCATTGTAAACTGTTTTCTGACCTCCACACCCTCGCTGTGGTACACTGGAACTCACACTTACACCATGGCCAGCATAGCCAAGGGCAAGACAGGGACCTGGACAGGAGGGTCATTCTACACAGGACTCTGGGTTTATCTCAGGAATGAGGAGTTGGTTTTTTTTTTCATTCCCTTTGAGAGCACGACTGGAGCAGAAAGCCTTTAGGACCCTGCATCAGAGTTCCTTTGTCTGCTCTTTGCTGTTCTTGTGGCCTCAGTTGTATCAGAGGACAGTCCTCCTTAGACATTACCTCATACTGCAGCTTTCCCCAGCCAGGTAGCTGGATCTTGGTCAGGTTATGTGCCTGAGAAAGGAATTGCAGAACTTCTGGATGAACGGACACAATATATAATTTTTAAAAGCACTAAGTTTCTTAATGGAGAATATTTGCAGAGTCTGTGCACGTGTTGTTTGTCCCTCAGCAAATAGCAGCAGCTGGTAAAAAAAACTACTCCCTAGAGTGAGCAATCCTCAGACTTTCTAGTGGACATCAGTCTGGGCTACTGTAACGAAGCATCAAGTGTAGACTGCCTGCTTTAAAGAACACAAGGCCAGGCTGTAGTGGCGCACGCCGTTAGTCCCAGCACTTGGGAGGCAGAGGCAGGTGGATCTCTGAGTTTGAGGCCAGCTTGATCTACAGAGTGAGTTCCAGGATAGCCAGGACTGTTATACAGAGAAACCCTGTCAAGAAGAAGAAGAGGAGGAGGAGGAGAGGAGGAGAAGTGGGAGCTGAGACAGAGGTAGGCAGATCTCTGTGAGTTCGAGGCCAGCCTGGTCTACAGAGTGAGTTCCAGAACAGCCAAGGCTACACAGAGAAACCCTGTCTTGATAAACAAACAACAAAAAAGAAGAAAATGAAAGGGAAAGAAGAAGGAAGGAAGGAAGGAAGGAAGGAAGGAAGGAAGGAAGGAAGGAAGGAAAGACCCCCTGGGGAGGTTGAGGCAGGCAGCTGGAGCTCCTGATTGAGCTTTCTCACCACAGACGAGCTTCCCATGGCTGAACTTTGCTTCTCTTTCCCACGAAAGGAACTTTTGTATTATGAGATAAACAATAGTAATGGTTGTTGGAAATGGTGAATTTCTAGCTGTCCTCAAAGTCATGTGTTTTCAGTCTTGGACTGTTCTACTGTCCTCCTCCATCCTTGTCACAGAGTTAGAGGGTCCAGCCCACCCCCAGGCAGGGGTCTTGGAGGCCACCTGACATAACCGGGCTTAGCTCTGAAGGGAGGGGGGCCTTGCAGAACCATCTTCACAGTGAACTTAAATGGCATATGACAATTTACCAATATAATGTGCATTCTAAATGCCTGGGGTTTTTTTTTTTTCAGTATTGAACCCGGGGCCTCATGCACGCTAGACACACACTTTACAACTAAACTGTATTCCCAGCTCAGAGTCCTCATTCTGAACCGTGTCAGTATGCACAGCCTGGCAGGAACCAAATCAGTAAAGAGAACTATGCCGCTTTAAAGCCAGTGTAGCCCCATTAATAGGTACTGAATAGTACCTGGAATTAATGGTATTGCCCCTCCTCATAACTGAGTCCATGGGTACTGCACTCAATATAAAGAAAGAAACTATGGAATTGGAGATTGAACGTCTCTGTAGTGGCTCTAACTCCACTCGCTAGGGCCACTTAGGATAAGCGAAGCCTTTAAGAGTCTTGGAGAAGAGCGCACAACAGTGTTTTCTGGATTTCAAGGGTGAGGCACGATCTCAGCTTAAGTTATTGTCTTCAGAAGCCAAGTGGAATCGAACGCTGTAAAACAATGCCAAGAGCAAAGCAAAGCAAAGAAAAACCCCAAGGAGCTCCCTCGTCGGTGGTTCCCGTTCTTCAGAAGTTCCTGAAGACATACCAGAAGCACTGCGCGCAGTCTGGGACGTCCCTGTGTCCCACCATCCAAAGGGACCTGAAGAGCAGCATTGAAAGAGAGCAGATCCTCAGGAAGGTGAGTGGGGGATCGGTCCCTGGGGTTCAGTCCAAAGCTGACGCTCCACCAACTCCGCACTGCCCAACGGAGTAACATACACAGCTTTGCTCACTGGAGACCAATGGCCTGGCCACTCTTCTGCCCCCTCCCCCAAACCACGCACCTGCCCCTCTATGACTGCCAGAATGTGTTTGTGGGGGGATTCAGGAGTTCCTCTTTAAGCCTTCCTCTTTCCGGACTCTGGCCTCCTTGAGGTGTACTCTCCCTTCCTCTAGCCTCTCTCCCCACCTATTCCTCTCTGGCAACCTCATTGGCCCTCTGGGTTTTTCTAGTCCCCTCTTTTTTCAGCTCCTGTTCCAGTGAGGGGCTTCCCACAATTATTCTTTTAAAACTTCATGTGTATCACTGGGAGGTGGTGGCGCGGACTAATCCCAGCAATCGGCAGGCAGAGGCAGGTGGATCTCTGTGAGTTCAAGGCCAGCCTGGTCTACAAGAGCTAGTTCCAGCACAGGCTCCAAAGTTACACAGAGAAACCCTGTCTCGAAAACAAAAATCATGTGTATGTGTGTCTTCCCGGTTGTCGGTATGTGCGCCACACATGTGCAGGTGCTGGCAGAGGTCAGAAGAGGCATCAGATGCCCTGGGACTGTAGCTGCCCAGTGTGGTTGCAGGAACCAAACGTTGTTCCCCTACAAGAGGAGTAAGTGCTCCTAACTGTTGAGCCATCTCTCCAGCCTCCCAACCACCCTTTTGGGGGGTAAAATAACATTGGTTAATTTTTAAAAATATTTTATTTTTCAGTTATATGTATGGGGGAAGTGTACCAAGAAACCATTGGATCCCCTGGAGCTGAAGTTACAGGACACTGTTAGCTGCCTAACATGCTCTTAACCATTAAGCCATCTCTCAAGCCCACTAATTTTTGTTTTTACTATAGTTCTTATAATTAGCTGTTACTGAAGTTTTTATTACAACCATCATCTGAACTACAATTAACATCCCATGTGGTTAGACACAACTAAAGGGGCTGCATAAGTTGGAATCTTGCTCAGATGGGGGGTCTCCATTTTGATTATGAATATCATTAAGAGCCTTGTGGGGGCTGGAGAGGTAGGTCAGTGGTTAAGAATACTTGGTGCTAGCTGGGCAGTGGTGGTGCACGCCTTTAATCCCAGCACTCAGGAGGCAGAGGCAGGCAGATCCTGGTCTACAGAGCAAGCCCAGGACAGGCTACACAGAGAAACCCTGTCTCAAAAAAAAAAAACAAAAAACAAAACAAACAAACAAACAAACAAAAAAACTTGGTGCTTGAACAGAGTACCAAGATTGGTTCCCAGCACCAATATGGAGGCTCCTATTAACTCCAGTTCCAGGAACTCTGATACCCCCTTCCGGCCTCCCAGGACACTGCACACATGCACACAGACATACACACAGGCAGAACATACAGACACATAAAATTAAAATAGATAAGTCTTAAAAAATAAAAACCTTATGAATCAGTCATTCTTATCCTTGCTATGTAAGATGCAATCCAATGGTTTCCCTGCCTTTCTAGTTCCTAAAAAAAGGGCTGGAGAGATGGCTCAGAGGTTAAGAGCACTGACTGCTCTTCCAGAGGTCCTGAGCTCAATTCCCAGCAACCACATGGTGGCCCACAGCCATCTGTAAGGAGATCTGGTGCCCTCTCCTGGCCTGCAATCATACATGGAGGCTGAACACTGTGTATATAATAAATAAATAAATCTTTAAAAAAATGGAAGAAAGAAAGAAAGAAAGAAAGAAAGAAAGAAAGAAAGAAAGAAAGAAAGAAAGAAAGAAAAGGCTGGTTGTACAAAACTAAATTGATTTTGTGACCTAATAGCGGGCAGTAACGCTGACCCACAGTGCCGTGGGCTTGTCCAGGGCAGGAATGCCATCAGCTGGATCACCAGCATCCCGCTACACAGGTAATAACTACCTCAAGCAGTCGTCCAGTCATCTGGCGGCTGCGTTCCTTTCCCGCACATCCAGATGCGCGGGTGTCTCTTGATGACGGCCATCTATACTGTTCTTCCACTCCAGTTTATGCTCATAAGAGCTGGTGACACCACAGTGAGCCACCTGCCTGTTTCCTTGGAGCCTTTGCTCATGGCCATTCGGGATGAGAGCTACATGCTCGGGAGGGAACTCTGCCTCTGGGGCCTTCAGCTGACCAACCCCGAGATCGCCAGGCTCGTGAGTGTGCTTTCGAGTTTCTTCAAACCTTATAATCAAAACCAAGCTTGCAACACCCTGTATTCCAGATGTAGTTTATTTTATTTCTGACTTATTGATATTCTGCAAGATTTTCTTTCTTAAAAACATTATTTGAGATTCTTCAAACTTATTTTAAATAAGTTCCTCATCTTAAATAAGTTTTAAGTAAATCTTAAGTAAGTTCTACTTGTTTTTCTTTGAGACAGAGCTTCTCTGTGTAGCCCTGGTTGTCCTGCAACTCTGTAGACTAGGCTGACCTTAAACTCAGAAATCCTCCTGCCTCTGCCTCCTGAGTGCTGAGATTAAAGGTGTTTGCCACCATCATCCAGCAAGTTTCACTTTTTAAAGAAAATATGGAAAATGACAGAACTAATATCCATAAATCCACCTCCCAATTGTAATATACTCCTTTTAGATTAATATTTATTTATTTACTATGTATGCATTGTTCTGTCTGCATATGTACCTGCAGGTCAGAAGAGGGCATCAGATCTCATTATGAATGGTTGTGAGACACCATGTAGTTATTGGGAATTGAACTCAGGACCTATGGAAGAGCAGGCAGTGCTCTTAACCGCTGAGCCATCTCTCCTGCCCTAGATTAATTTTTTAAGAATTTACTTATTTAACTTTATGTGCATGAATGTTTCACCTGCCAGCATGTATGTGTTCCACATGCACCCCTGTTGGAGCCCCTAGAACTGCAGTTACAGATGGTTGAGATCTGCCATGTAGGTGCTGGGAATTGAACCCAAGTCTTCTGCAAGAGCGACAAGTGCTTTTAACCACTCTGCCATCTCTCCAGCCCCATAATATACTCTTTTAAATGAATAAAAGGAGCAAATACTGACCAATATAATAGCCAAAACGTCAGTCACCTCTTTCCCCCACCTACATCCTCAGTGGTGCCTGCCTGAGGTAGATGTGTACCCAGCATGCATACACTAACCCTTGTAGCAATATGCATGCATGTTGTCTACATAAATATGATTCTGTAAGTCAGACTCTCACTCACGTTCTGTTGTCAAGAATCACCCATGTTCAACAATTTTAACCATTATTCTACATATAAACAATTATAGATTAATCTGCTTTAGCAATTGAACTTCCTTTATTGCAAATAAGAAGAATTTCACTTCTGGAAAAGGCGAATCAGATAATTAAGATGAACTCTTTCGCTGAGAACTAGATCAGCTAAACACACATGTGCACATGCATACATGCACAATCTCACACGATTCAAAGAAAGGTAGAGGTAGGGATGTCCCTGGGATATTTAATTTAAAAGAAGGTAGTTGAGGAACTTAGAAACGTGATCAAGAAGCTAAGCTGGGTGTGGTGGCACACACCTTCAGTCCCAGCAGAGGCAGAGGCAGAGGCAGGAAGTTCCCTGTGACTTTCAGGTCAGTCTGGTCTACATAGCAAGTTCCAAGCTACCCAGAGCTGTGTATGTAGCATGACCCTGTCTCAAAACAAAGCAAAACCCAGAAAGAAAATTGAAAAGTTTCCCATTGGGCCTTCTCTGTTAGACTTTCCTTTCCCTGTTGACTCCCTGGCTCTCCACCCTGGGATTTCTCCTCATCAGCAGCCCCCTCTGAAACCTGGAGACAATGCAGGCAGTGAGATCAGAGGGTTGAGGCCACAGAGGACCAAACTGATCAAGAAGCCATGTTGGGTGATGGAACAGGACTTAGAACTCAGATAAAAGAAATGATTTGCAGAAGGAAGGAAGGAGGGAGGGAGGGAGGGAGGGAGGGAGGGAGGGAAGAAGGAAAGAAGGAAAATGAGAAAGGGAGGGAGGGAGAAAGGAAGGAAGGAAGAAAGGGAGGGAGGAAGGAAGGAAGAAAGGAAGAAAGGGAGGGAGGAAGGAAGAAAGGGAGGGAGGAAGGAAGGAAGAAAAGGAGGGAGGAGGGAGGAAGGAACTCTAACAGCACGTTTAGGAAAGAAGTGGATCATGTTCATCCCTGCACTGAGGAAGAAGCCAGGGGGAGAAAGAATCAAAGCCAGTGAAAAGGAAGATGATTGACAGCACAAAGTCAGAGGAAATGCAGCTACCACTGCAAGGCCACAGAAAGAGTGAAACAGACGCCCATTACCAAGTGTCAGAGAGGATATGAAACCACTGAACTTCCCACACTGTGAGAGGGGTCCATACACAGCAGCTACTTTGGAAGACTATATTGTAGTATCTCGATTCCAAAGTTTATTCTCCCTCTCTCTTGTTTTGTTTGTGTTGGTGGTGGTGGTGGTGGGTTGCAGTTTTTTGTTTTTTTATTTTTGAGACAGGGTCTCTCTCCAGCCCCCTGGCCATTCCAGAATTCACTATGTAGACCAGGCTGGCTTCAAACCCAAAAGGATCTACCTGCCTCTGCCTCTCCAAGTTCTGGTATTAAAGGTGTGAGTCACCACACCTGGCTAGGGCCTCTAAACTGAGAGGTTCACATCTCTAAGCCTTGATAACTAGGGACCTATGGCTCCACCTTTCAAAGCCAGAGGCTGGCTGCTCTAGACCCTAATGGCAGAGACTACGGTTCTGGGCTTCCAGGACATCACCGAGCCACCAGTTACAGCTCACTCTGCGACTCTCAGCATCTGGACTCTGAGCTTACTCAGACTCTTGCTTCTGCCCTCGGCTCCCACCTTTGGCTTCTCACAGCTTCTCCTTTCCTACTCCTAGAGTCTCCACCATCCTAGCATCTCACTTTTTGTAGACTTAGCTTGATTTAGATTTACACCAGGGCTCTGAAGCTTCACCACCACCTGCTAGGAGTATAGCTCTGAGTTTCGGGTGTCGGAGCCCTCAGCTCCTGGTGGTTTTCTGGAACCTTCAGCTCCCTTCTCACCGCCACTTTCAGCCTATGCTGACTGATTTTATGTCAACTTGACACAGGCTAGAATCCTCTGAAAGGAGGAAACCTCAATTCAGAAAATGCCTCATAAGATGGGGCTGTGGGCAAACCTGTAAGGCATTTCCTTAATTAGTGGTTGATGGGGGAGGGTCCAGCCCATTGTGGGAGGTGGCATCCCTGGGCTTCTGGTCCTGGGGTCTTTAAGAAAGCAGGTTGAGCAGGCCATGAGGAGCAAGGCAGGAAGCAGCAGCCCTCCAGATTCCTGCCCTGACGCCCATCAGTGATGGACTGTGACGAGGGAGCATAAGCCAAGTGAAACCTTCTCTCCCAAGTTGCTTTCGGTCAAGGTGTTTCAGCACAGCCCTAGTAACCGTAACTAGGACACGGGGCTGGAAGCCCTTTGTGCAACAAGCTCAGCCCGCTCTAGCTAGCAGGTGGGGGAGATCGCACGTCATGCAGAGCAGCACGGGCCCTGTGGCTATGGCTTAGCTTTTCAATCTCAGCCAAGAAATAATTGGAAACTCTAGATCTGACCGATATGTCACTACCTTAAAAGGCCCTTAGCCTGCCAAATCCACCCAAGCCCTTTCAAGGTTTCTGTTCTGAGCTGAACAAGTGCTCTCTGCTGGTTGTAATGGCTGAGAAGCAGCTCATTCCAGCCTCACGACTTGAGGTTTTAAATGTTCTTTCCTTTCGGGCAATGATTTAACCATCACTGGTACCCTTGACTTCCACAAATATGACCTGTCTGTGAACCTCTCCACTCTGGAGCGGATGCTGTGGGGACTGCAGACGCTTGTGTACAGCCCAATCCAGCAGCAGCTTCCATAGCGGCTACTGGCTTACACGGTCCACTGCTGAGCAAGCCTTGGAAGTGAGAACGTCTGGGCCTGGGAATGACAAAGACGTTAAAGAGAGCACAGGCACAGGAGGCTATGTTTCCTCGTTAAGAAATCAACATCTCTGGGCCAGTGAGATGCCTCAGCAGGTAAAGCACTTGCTGCTTAAGCTACATAAAGAAGGGAGGAGAGAACCAACTCCAACACACACGCCTGACAAATCCAGGCCTGGCAAGCTGGCTCAGTGGGGTAAAGGCACTCGCTGAGCAAGCCTGAGTTCCAGTCCCAGAACCTATGCAAAAATGAAAAGAGAATCAGCTCCACAGCATCATTTTCTGACCCCCACATCCGTGGCACAGCAGGCAGCCATCCCTCCCCCACTCATAGTGATCAGCTTTTAAAAACTGACCTCTGCCGTCGTCTGAAGAGGCTGCCAGCATCACAGGCTGTGTGGCTGAAACAACTTCTACTTCTGGAAGTTGAAGTCTAAAATCCAGGGGTCAGCAAGGTTTTCTTCCTGTGTCTTCTTAGGGTCCTCTTCTTGTGAGGACACTAGTCAAATTAAGTTAGGGATCCCAAGATCTCATCATAACACAGGCACCTAAATCCATGATGCAGCCTTCTGAGATGCCTGGGTTAGCGCTTCAGTATATGAGTGGGGCAGTACTAGTCAAGTACTGTTTAGCCCACAACACGTGCAGTGTTATCTCATCACAGGGCTTTGTGTTTCTCATAGGATTCTTCAATGAATCTTTGTTTTTAAAAAGGAAAACTCCTTTATTTTCATGCTACAAGATGTGGAAAACCATCTTGGAGGCAAAAATGTTGAGGTCCTTCATAAGGCTTGGCTTGGGAATATATGAGACCACGGAGCACCCCGGTTGTCCTGATGGAAGTATTTTTCATTCTTCTAGGCTTTGTTTCTGGAGTCGAAGGGGCACACCATTTGCCCAGTTACCACCTTGGAGATCATTAACTGCAAGATGGATCTGTGGTCCCTGGGGCGACTGGGGAAAGCCCTGCAGCTCAGCAGTTTGTATTTCCTGGCCCTCGATTACTGCAAGTAAGGCTGAATGTGGAGCTCTGGCAGGCTGGGCTCTAGACAGTGACAGCTGGGGGGGGGGTAGGACCACACACCCAGGTTCTTGAGCCTCCTCAAGACAAGAAAGAGAACCCTCCTCCTCCTATGCCCAAGTAAATGTTAGTATTCCCATTTGTTCCTTCAACAAATGTTTGTTGAAGGTGACCGTGTGCAGGACACAGAGCTAGGTGCTAAGGAAGATATAAAAATAAAGATGCTGTGCAGGCTGGTGTTTGTCAACTTGATGCAAGACAAGGTCATTTGGGAAGAGAATCTTAACTGAGAAAATGCCTGTAGGCAAGTCTAGTGCTCTTTCTTGATCAGTGATTGATGTGGGAGGGCCCAGTCTCCACAATAATCATGAATGACACCACTCCTGAGAAAGTGGTCATGGGTGTTAATCCCAGCACTCAGGAGACAGAGGCAGGCAGATCTCTGTGAGTTCGAGGCCAGCCTGGTCTACAAGAGCAAGTTCCAGGACAGGCTCCAAAACTACAGAGAAACCCTGTCTCAAAAAAAACAAAAGAAAGGAAGGAAGGAAGAAAGGAAGAAAGAAAGCTGAGCAAGCCATGAGGAACACGCCAGGAAGCAATGTTTCTCCATAGCCTCTGGATTAGTTCCTACCCTAACTTCCCTGGATGATGGATTATGGGCTGTTAAGATTAAACGAATCCTTTTCTCCCCAAGTTGCTTTGGTCATGGTATTTTATCACAGTAATAGAAAAAACCCTAAGACAGACACAAAAAAAGATATAAATAAGAAAGATACCAACAGGACCCACAGAATCAACTAGCCAGAGCCCATTGGGGCTCACAGGAATTGAACAACAATCAGGGAGCCTGCATGGGTGTGACCTATGTTCTCAGCATATATGTTATAGTTGTGTAGCTTGGTGTTCCTGTGGGACTCCTAACAGTGGGAGCAGAAGCTGTCTCTCTTTTGCCTGTTTTGGGGACCCTTTTCCTCCTACTAGGTTGCCTTGTCCAGCACTAATATGAGGGTAAATTTCTAGTTTTATTATAACTTGATATGCCAAGTTTGGTTAATAACCTTGGGAGGTCTTCCCTCTTCTGAAGAGAAAGGAGGAGGAGTGGATCTGGGGGAAAGGGGATGTGGTGGATGGAGGGACTGGGAGGAGAGCAAGGAGGGCAAACTGCAGTCTGGATGTAATATCAAAGAGAAGAATAAAGAAGAAAAGAAGAGACGGAGGAAGAGGAGGAGAAGAGATACAAACAAGGTGATGCTGGCATCCAAAAGCATCTTCAGAGTGGAAGAGCAGACAGGCTCTTCATTATACACAGTGCAAGGTAGGAACTCTGAATGTCACAGAAGATGCCCCGCACATGGTCCATGTTCAAACAATGGAAATCATGGCTCCTCAGGTGACGGGCCAGTCTTCACTGAGGCACAGGGAAGGGCAAAGCACCTGCTTCTGAGAACAGGAGCTTACGCACATTCGCTGACAGTCAGGGTGAGAATCACAGCACCAGCAAAAGGTTTGCACGCGCTGTGTGTGTGTGTGTGTGTGTGTGTGTGTGTGTGTGTGTGTGTGTGTGTGTGCTAGAGCACACGTGGAGATCAGCGTTCTCCTTCCACTGTCCCAGGGGGAGGTGGAACTCAGGTCATCTGGTTTTGTGTCTGTCTGTCTCTGTTTCTGTGTATGTGTTTGTGTGCACACGTGCGCGTACACACACCAGAGCACACGTGAAGATCAGTGTTCTCCTCCCACTGTCCCAAGAGTGAGGTGGAACTCATATCATCTGGTTTTGTGGCAAGCATATTGACCTGCTGAGTGATCTCAGCCGCTCCACCAGCAGCGTTTTCAAGTCCTAGACTCCACTGCCAGCGGCATCATCGTGTCCGAACCCTCATGCCCATTTCTGTTCTACCTCAGCATCTGCAGTCTGTTCTCCATGTTTGCCCTTGAAAGCATGCTTCCAATCTCTCATCTTTAGCTCTCTTTGCTCTGGAATCTGACTTCCGATCCCCCTCCCTTCTTACAAGAGTCCCTTTTTTTCCAGGGTCAACCCTACACTATCCCTCTGCTATTCCTGGCCCTAGAAACTCAAACTAGGATCAGCAGAAACACTTCTAGCTGGCCCGGGGAAGACTTCAGAGGCAGCCATTGGCCTGTTGCTGGAAGCACAACACAAAGGTCCTTGAGCCACAGACTTCCAGAGACACCAGGGGTGTTAAGCACACAGGATTGTCTTTCCAATGGGAAAGATGGAAGACCGGCTCTTCCATCCTGAAAGCTGGAAATTGGAAGTGATGTGTGTTATCTGTTGGGCCAACCTTATCAAGTTCCTACAACCAGGACCGGGGAGTGAGTGGCTAGTGATCTAAATGACTCTTACAACCAGAGGCTCCCAAGACCCATAATCAGGGCTGGAGATATGTAATAGTCTAAATGGTCCTTACATGATCTGTATAGCTAGAGGCTCCCCAGGCTCCCATGACCAGGACCCAAATGCCCTCTACACTATCTGTATGACCAAGACTGGGCCAGACCCTTCCTTAGGCCCTTAAGCTAGTACAAGTAGTCTTAAGTAGCCTTCTTCTTGGAAGAAATGAGTTTCAATATAATTATGCTTCCTTGTGCACCAGGGATTGAATTATACCAGGAAACTTTTTTTTCCAGATTATATTGTATTGGAATATGCTGGGAATAAACTGCCTGGCATCAGACTCCCCAGAATCTGAATCCAGGTTGATCTTCCTTCCTTCCTTCCTTTCTTCCTTCCTTCCTTTCTCCTTCCCTTCCTCCCTCCCTTCCTCCCTCCCTCCTTCTCCCCCTCTCCCTCCATTTCTTGTTTCCTTTCTCTCTCTCTCTTTCTTGCATTCATTTATTTACATTTTTATTTATGTTATTTGGGTTTCTCTGTGTAGCCCTGGGTGTCCTAAAACTCACTCTGTAGACCAAGATGGCCTCAAACTCACAGAGATCCACCTGCCTCTGCTGCTGAGATTAAAGGCGTGCGCCACCACTCCCTGGCTCTAAACCAAGTTTTCATTCACACCTCTTCATGGTTTATTTTCCTGCCATGACCAACCACAGCGTCCCCCTTGGCCTGTGATACAGTTTAAAAATCATGTAGTTTGTTCTGTCTTTTCAGGTTTGGAAATAAAGAACTTGAGAGTATCTTCTCAGGCCTGGAAAACAATCAAAGGCTCCAAGGCCTCAGTCTGCGCTACTGTGGCCTCGGCCCTCAGAGTGGGCAGAGACTGGGCTCTGTCATCAGCCAGAGTGCCATTTGGTGAGCTCCCCCCAGGCCCTTGCTCACCTTGTCTCATTGCACCAGGCGTCCTGGTGGCTAGATTTGCTTTTTCACCCCCTCCGTCCCTTCTTCCTTCTCTTATCACTTCCTTCCTTCCTCTCCCTCCTTCTCCCCCCCCCATGAGTGTGTTTGTGAAGGTGTACACACAGGCATGCGGAGGCCAGAGGTCAGCTTCGTCAGCTGCTATTCCTCAAGTGCTTTCATCTGGTTTTCGAATAGGGGTCTCTCACTGGCTTGAAGCTCACCAAATAGGCTGAAATCCAGAGAGCTCCAGGGATGCGCCTGTCCCTCCCCTTTCAACCCTGGGATAACAAGCACACCACCATGCCCTGTGCTGTTGTTGGTCTCTACATTTCATTAGAAATTTATCTCTATTTTGTTTGTATCGTGTATGTATACATATTCACATCTGGAGGTCAGAGTCCATCAAACGGATTCCTCTCTCCCACTCTCTACTTATCAAGATAAGGTCTCTCACTGAACAGAAAGCTTGCCATTCAGCTAGACTGGCCAGTCAAGTTCCAGGGACCCATTGGTCTCTACCCCCCAATGCTGGGATCACAAGTATTTGTGGGTATGCCTGGCTTTTACGGAAGTGCTGGGGTTTTGAACTCGGGCCCTCTTGGTTTCATAGCAAGTGCTTTACCCACTCAGTCATCCCCACAGCCCAATGTCCAGTGTTTTTCTCTGAGTTCTAGAGACCGAACATGGGTCCTCATGCTTCCTTGGCAAGCACTTGACTTACAAGCTATTTCCCTAGCACTTACCACCCTTTATTTTTCTCACCCTGAGGAGAAAAAGCCTTTAGTGAACATTGAGAACCAAGGTTTTATGCCATTGCCATAGCCAGCTTTTTGTGACATGGTGTAGTATATGTTTACTGTAATTATCCACTGACTATGTTATGTTATGTCATTTATTTATGACTCGTTATGTCCTGTTGAAGAAAGATTTTAAATTCAAAGTTGAAGTGAGCCTGACAGCCAATGAGCAATGCTTTCTGCCCTCTTCCCCAGTGAGCTGCACCTGGATGGAAATGATTTGCAGTGTTCTGGGACTCTGGCCCTCCTCAGACCCATAGCAGAATATGCAGAGATGCAGGGGAAGGACCAGCCCGCCTCAGCATCACGTCACACTGGAAATCTCCCTCTGCTTCCCCAAGGTGAGCACTTCTAGGCTGCCCTGGTTGGTTCCTCAAGGGAGAATTCTGCTTTGCAAGCCGGTGGCTTCTTCGTGCTCACTGGAGACTTTCTGGAGGCGTCTCTGCCCTGACCTTCAGCACCTGTGAATACGTTCTCGTGATGGACATCGGGTCAGCAGTCTGAGGTGGAGATCTTCTCCTGGACTAGCCTGGGAGGAGCAAGCACAATCACAAGGACCTTTCTAAGAGGCAGGCAGGAGGGATATGTGAAATGGAAATCTGAGCTGGAGTGTGGGTGGTCTCTGGTCCCTGGAAAAAGCAAAGAAACTTTGCCCCAGAACCTTCTAAGGACCTAGCCTGAAGATGTCCTGACAGTCACTTGTAGGATCCGTTTCAGGCTTCCAGCTTCCAGAACAGTAAGGCAGAAAGCTTGTATCCCTTCAAGTCTCACCTCATCCCCACCCCCAGTCCCCACTGTTACCCGGCATACCCCACTCCCACCCCCACTTCCACCCCACCTCACCCCCTACCTCCACGTCTGTTCCCTTTAGTTTTGTGAGACAGTCTTTCTCTATATCCTGGGATATCCTGGAACTCAGGCTGGCCTCAAATGTGGGCTAGTCTTCCTGACTCTACCCTGTGAGTGTTGAGATTACAGGCATGGGCCGCCACTTCCAGATTTTAAGCTCCTGTTCTGTTAAACCACTCACTTTATGGTCGTCTAGCAATGACTGCAAACTAACACACCATAGTAATTAATATCAGGCTCATCAAGTTAGCAAAAACAGTTCAAACAGAATTGAAGGATACCTATGCATGGCACACATACCCACCCCCGCCCCCCTGGGTACCACTGTTTCCAGAGATGACTAGATTCAGGGACTAAACCATGGCAGCAAGAGCCCTTGAGTTTGCAGCCCTGGTCCACTTTGGTCCCCATACCTACATCTTGGTCCAGGCTCTACGGCCCAGTTCCTGATGAGCTATGCTTGGCAAGACTCATCACACACCTTGGGGGGAGATAGGGTTGAGTACTGTGCCAGGATTGTGTGACTCACAGAGAGAGCATGTCCTCACGCAGACAGCAGGCAGATGCAGGCCGATGAACCAACCCCATTCACTCCCCCCTTTAAATGGCTTTCATTTAGGTGAATCCTAAGAATGCATATTTATGGTACATTTTAAAGCTGACTATGTTTACTAGTTGCTTGTCTATATCAGGTGGCTAGTAACACAGACAGGGGCAAGCCTGTGTGTGACTCTGAGCACCGTTTTAGGCTCTTCAGCTGCTAAATGAACATTATGGTATTCGACCTTCAGTCGGGAAGGACTGAGTGGCACGTACTTGAGGCATATCGGTTCCCCTCACCACTATAGCGGGTTGGCGGTTTTCTAGGAGGAGAAAATCTGTCATGGTGGGAAACTCAGTTGCTCTATATTCTGGGGAGGAAAGCGGTGATGGGGAGCTGAGAAAAGGCGGCTTTGGGGAGAAGAATGCTAGGAACCTGCAACTGACAATGACTGTCACCTCTTTAGAGACATTCATGGATCAGAATCACCCAGGTCACTTGTCAAGCTAGGTTATTCGGCCAAGCCTTTCTGTGCACCAAAGAAACCGGAAACACTGCTTCCGTCTCCGCGCTTCCCATACACTGCTTTTACACTCTCGTCTACTGACCAATCCTGTACTGTAGCTGTGGGCTCAAAATAGCTAAAGTGACCCAGCGTGGGTATTTGTTTTTGATTTGATTATAAATGTAAAAAGCGATATCTTGAGGGTTTGGCGTGTAGCAGACAGGCAGGAATGAGAGGTGGAGAGGGGAAAGAACGCCCCCGGGATGTAAGGTGAAGATGCAGGGAGCCTATTCCAGCTGTCTCAAGCAGTTTCTCTTAGGGGGAAGCTGCAATTTAATATTAAAAGTTTTAGGGGCCAGCAAGGTGGCTCGGCAGTAACGGCACCTGCTGCAGAGCTTGGAACATGGTGGAAAGAGACCGGCAAGTTGTCCTCTGACTTATAGAACTCACATATACATGCACATGCATGCATGGATTCACACATATGCACTCATGTACACACTCGCAGACATAGACACTAAATAAATAAATATACATGGTGGCGCAAGCCTTTAATCCTAGTACTCGGGAGGCAGCGGCAAGCAGATGTCTGTAAATTCAAGGCTTACCTAGCTTATATAATGAGTTCCAGGCCAGCCAGGGCTATATAGTAAAACCCTATCTTTAAATAAATAAGTGAAATCTACACACACCCATAACAACAACAAAAAAGTAATTTTAAAAAATCAGATAAAAATTCTGGAATTGTTTTGCCAAAGAGGCAAAAAAAAAAAAAAAAAAAAAAACAGAAACAAAATCAAAAAACCCCAGGTCAGAGAAGGTGGCAGACAGTGTCTGCAGCTGCCGTCCTCCAAGCAGCTCAGGATGGCCTGGAAATGCAGCGCATGTCTGTGTTCAGGATCTCAGCAACGACAACAGAACCCACACAAGCGCTCAAGGGCTTTCCGAGGCTCCCCTGCTCCCCCTAGGCTGCCACTGCCATTCCCCTGAGCCTTGCTCTTCATCCAGCTCAGCCATTCTCCAGTCCCCTGCATTAGTTTTCCCAGGTGGCCATAGCAAAATCCCACAGACTTGCTGGCTAAACAAGAGAAAATTAATCTCTCACAGATCTGGAGGGTAAAATCCAAGATGAAGGTGTCAGCCAAGGGCTAGAGAGGCAGCTCCTCTAGTAAGGTGCTCACTGAGCACACGCAAAGTCCTGGGTTCACCCAAAACTATGTTAGAGTTTGAGTCTAGCCTGGGGTATGTGAAACCGTGTGTGACTGTGTGTGTGTGTGTGCGTGTGTGACTGTGCACGCGTGTGCGTGCGTGTGTGTGTGCATGAGTGTGTGTGTAAGAAGGGGGGTAGAGTTTGCCTGGCATGTGTGAGGCCTTAGGTTCTAACCCCAGGACCGGGATGAGAGAGGAGGAATAAAGGAAAGCCCTGGACTGCAAGAGCTTGTGCTGGCTTGCGCTTGCAGTGGGTTTCGTGAGTGGTCTGGGCAGCAGACTGCTGGGAGTTTGGATCTGACCCACTGAAGGGAACGATTTAACAGACTTTATTATTTTTTTTCCTGGCATATTTGCCATATGCTGGGAGTCTCTACCTTTGAAAAAAAATCTTAAAGTTGTAATGAAACCTTTAAATATTAACTTTAAAATGTACCTGACATCAGCATTGGGAAGGCAGAGGCAGGCGGATCTCTGTGAGTTCGAGGCCAGCCTGGTCTACAGAGTGAGTTCCAGGACATCCAGGGCTACACAGAGCAACCCTGTCTCATAAAAACAACAACAATAAATAAATAAAACGTACTTTACAGTATAATAAGTTTTCAATATTCATATAAGCAGTCATGAGAGAATGTGTGTGCGTGTACGTGGAACCCAGGGCCAGGTACATGAGAATCGGGTGCTTCCCAGCCCAGCAGAAATGTTCAGAGATTCTTTGTGACGCTTGAGTGCTTAGACTCCTGTTCTGTGAGCTACTCCCAGCCCCACCCACCCTGTAACAAATTCTTCTTTTCAGGCTCAGACACAGGGGCATCCTGTTGCCCCCCCAGCACCAACAAGTTTATGAGTTGTTATGACACATAAATATAATCTTTTTATTGGGGGGTTTCTCTGTGTAATAGCCCTGACTGTTCTGGAACTCACTCTGCAGACCAGGCTGGCCTTCCTTGAACTCATAGATCCACCTGCCTCTACCTCCCGAGGGCTGGGATTAGAGGTGTGTGCCACCACCTTCTGCCATTTTTTGAGTTAGGGTTTCTCTGTAGACCAGCCTGGCCTGGAATGCAGCAGCGATTCACCTGCCTCTGCCTCCCACATGTGGCCTTTAAAGGCATGGGCCACCACAGCCCAACTCCTACACAGTTCTTAATGCATACCAACAAAGTGTTTTTAGTAATCCCAGGAAGGTGGGGCCACAGTTATCGAAAGCAGCTGTGGCCTGAGGGCGTCACCAACAACCGGGATGACTCTGGGAGCCCTACTTGGCTCTGCTGGGTTGCATGTTAACCTCTAGTTTTGCAGCAGGCAAATACAAACAACAGAACCTAAGCGATTCTAATGCTGTTCAGCTAATTCTCTCCCAAGAGAAATACCCTTGCATGAAGTGTCCATAAAACAAAGGCAATCAGTCACCAATACCAAAGGATGCCGAAAATCATTTCCTTGACTCTGACCCTGCACGGTTGTTTTGTCTTTTTTTTTTTTTTTTTTAACCAGTGTGTGGAGGTGGAAGTTCAACTTTGAGCCAGATTGCGAAATCTTCCGAAGCTGTAACAGTGAAAAGGACCTCCCAGAGGAAAAGAGGGGAAAGAGGTATTTTGGTTGTCGTTTCAATTATTCTTCCCACTCCCTTCACCTTCTAACTCACTCCCTGTGTGTCCCTGGTGCATAATTATCCCAAACAAAGACTTAAAATCAAGTGGAGAACAAGCAGATTCAATGTCTTATGACCTCACACAAACCACCCATGAACAGTTTCGCCATGCCTGCCAGAGAAATTCATCATGGGCACAGTCAACATTCCAGAGGAGCATGGTTTGGAACACTTCTTCCAGGAGCTGCCAGCAAGGCCTCAGAATCCGGGTTAGTCAGAGTTAGAACCAGAGTAATGGTGAAGGGGCTTTGAGAGAGATGGGGGAGGGGCAGAAACAGGGCAACAGGGAGGGGGAAGGGGAGCAAGGGGGCGGGAGATAGAAGGAGAAAGAAACTGAACTCAGAGTGGGATTTACTACCCCAGGAGCCTCCCAAGGACAAAAGTTCACAGTGTTGCTGCAGCCCCTGCTCCTGCGCTCCTACCCTGCCTGGCTCTCAGCATCCCACCCTGCAAAGGGCAGATTCGGCCCTACAGGCTCCTCTCCAGGCACTGATGCATGAAAGTTCTAAGGACGCAGAGGAGGAGAGCTGCTGGGTGTGTCATGAAACAGCCTTTGGGAAGCTCCTGGTGGTGCAGCCCAAGTCTGTGCTGCTGTGGTCTGAGCATTCGGTGGTTTGTACTTTGCATTTTTGGGAAAGACAACCAGCTGTTTGAGAGGCACCTAATCTCCTTGGCATCTTTTCTTCTTCAATTTTAATCTGTTCTTGTGTGGTTGCTTTTTTCTGCCCTTGAGTTATTGTTGAGTCTTTTCTGTGAAATGCGGCTATATTAGAAAATTACAGACTCTTGTTGTCCAAGAGCCGCATGAAAATGTAAAGCCAGGTGCATGCCCCTCTTCTCATTGGCTGGAAGACAGAAGGAGGATGATGAGGAGTTCAAGGTTATCGTCAGCTACAAAGCAAAGTTTGAGGCAACCCCGAGCTATAGGAGACCTTGGGGTAAGAGAGAGCAGTGAGGGAGAATATAAAGCAGGAGGCATATCAGGCCCTGTTCTACTGTCTGTCTTGGATGCAGCTTTCCCATTGGGCAATGCTAATAGAGAAGGCAGTCAACGTTTCCAAGTCTAAATGTAGCCTTTGGTGTGTTCTCTGGACCAGGAGAAGGGCATTCTGCTCCATAGTTGGGATCAGAGAAAAAGCTTTGGGAACAAGATGACCTAGGGTGGGAACAAGAAAGAACTTGGACAAGGAAGGACTTAAGTAGGAAAGACCTTCCCAGTACCATCCAGGAGCCCACAAGTTTGGCCAAGACAAGAGGATGCAGGAGACTGTCCCTCCTGAGGGAATGGATCACATTAAGGGACAAGGGCTAGGATTTGACCCAGAAGGCAATTGAGGCCATTGGTCTCCTCAGCATGAACTCAATGGACCAATTTTCATCGTGTGTGTATGTGTGTGTGTGTGTGTGTGTGTGTGTGTGTGTGTGTGTGTGTGTTTATTTTCAGGGATAACAAAACTTCAAAACACCTTACCAAAGGCAGGGCATGATGCCACAAGTCCCATGAGGCATAGGGGAATAGAGTTATATGAGTTCAAGGCTAGCCTGGTCTGTATAGAGGATCGTAGGTTAGCCAAGGCTACATCTAAAAAGAAAACCTTCCCCTGTCACATTGGACAACTGCTTAACAGTCATGGGGGCTGGGGGAGAGAATCTGGTCTTTGGTAGTTTCAAAGTGAGGGGCCAAGATGAGCTGATTGTGCCATGCTCCTGGGTGAGGAGGCCAGATGGTTTCCATTTGGTCCTAATTGGAAACAGCCAAAATATTTTCATGCCCACCCCTTGTGGAAGGAGGTTTTGGGCCTGCTGCTTGGAAAGCCGTCCCCACAGTACCTTCTGAGACCAAATGCCGCTCAGAAGCCTAGCCCTTCCCCCCACTCTCCTCTCATTTGGAGCCCTGAGAACATTTACAGTGATAACCACAAAAACGAGACAACTGACATTGAGAGGCTGTCTATAGTTTGATGGCGGAGCGCGGTATTCTATGTGGCTATCTGCAGTTGTACACATGCCTGTCCCGGCCATTCTGCATTGGTTGCACCCCTGAACACACAGAATCATTAAACCAGTGCTGTTCGACCATGAAAGTTTGGGCACCATCCTGTAGGCACCATCCTGCAGGACCCTGAGGAAAGGCTGAGGCTGCTGGTACAAAGAGATCACTGGGAACCACTTCTTTAAACATGAAAACATTGACTGCCTCCCTTGGTTTATTTTGCTCTGTAAAGAAGATAAAAGAGCAGAGTGGGGCTCTCCGATGCCTCTTCTGTGCCTTGGGAACCTCAGAACAAGGAGGCCAGGCCCATTCTGCCGCTCGAGTTCATCAAACCTCTGTGGATCCAGCTCTGAGACCCAGGCTCTGTCTACACGAGGTTGTATACAAGAGTTTAGAGGTTGGTCAGCCTTCAAACAGGTGACGCCCAGCTTTTCCACTGCCCAGTCACCAATTATGCAGCAGCAGAAGATGGTAAAGGCTAGGAGTCACCAAATGGTCATGAGGAGTAGCCACCTGAAGATAGCAAGGTTCTCCTGAGCCATTCTGCTGGTCCTGCCTTTTCACCTCAAGACCCTTCACAGTCCCAGAAGACACAGTGGGGAGCAAGGAGTGTCTTGGAACCTATTCTTTTCCCAGCTGAAGCTACACAGTGTAGCAGTCCCCAGGGCTGTTTAAATTCTGGAGGACTGAGGATGAGAAGGGTCAACTTGTGACTTAGCTGTATGAACAGGGGCAATGGTCCTTCCACGATCCTGATGAGATCAGAACTTGACTCCAGTAGCAAGCTGGCCAAGTCAGGTTCAGTTCTCCAAATAAGGCACTATTGTTTATATCAAAGCCACAGCCCACAGAAATACCAGTGGCAGTAAGGAATGCAAGAGCCTACTTCAAGAGTCAAGATGTAATCTTCAAAAGCTGTATTAATTCAAAAACAGGAAGTTACCAGTTACAATCCTGAAGTCACTGTACTCGTGATTTCATGCTGGGGACAGCTGATCATAGACTGGAAACCTCTACAGAAAGGGACCAGGACCTTTGGGGTGAACCAGCCAGCACTCATCACATTCTGTTTTCTAGAGTCCCAGGACCCTTGGTGTGAACCAGACAGCACTTGTCACATTCTGTTTTCTATAGTCCCATCATCGAGCAGATGAGGTTCACTTTCATAAAATGGGGTGGGAAATTGCATGTGTCCATTATAAATAGGAGGATGTTATATCTAAACAACTTTAAAAGAATTGTAGCCAGGCAGTGGTGGTGCACGCCTTTAATCCCAGCACTCAGGAGGCAGAGGCAGGCATATCTCTGTGAGTTCAAGGCTAGCGTGGTCTACAGAGCTAGTTCCAGGACAGCTAGGATTGTTACACAGAGAAAACCTGTCTCAACCAGGAAAAAAAAATTCTACCTCAAGGAAGGCACTGCATGCTCTGGTGCCTATAGAATGTGTGGTGCCACTTGTCGTGCTGGACCAAAGGACACCAGAGGGTGAGGGAGAAGATGAATCTGTCTGGGCGGATGCGGGTTCCATGAACATTCACACCTGCCCTTTAGGATCTGGCCCACAGAGAGCACTTGGGAAGGAATGAGGTGTTACAGCTGGAAAGAGGCCATTTTAAGTGGAGCCCAGCCCCCCCCACCCCGCCCATGAGAAATAGCTCAAAGGACGAGGAGGCTATTGTGGTCAACACCAGGGAGTGTGGCATGGAGGAGCTGCTGCAGATGACCGAAGAGGCCAGTAGCCCCTAACCAGAAGTGATGAACATCAAGCTGCAGCTGTCTCGTTGCTATGACAACACCTGACAGAAGCCATTTGTGGAGGAAAGGCTTATTCTGACTCAAGTTTCAGAGAGGTCACAGTCCATCGTGGTAGGAAACACACAGCTGAAGGAGTGTGGGGCAGATTTTCACACACAGCAGCCAGACAGGGAGCAGAGAACACAGGCCAGAACCGAAGTGGGAATAGCACTCAAGGCTGGCTTCTAGTGACAGGGATTGCCAGCTAGACGCTTCATCACAAAGTTTCCACAACTTCTCAAAACAGCACCTCCAAGCTGGAAGTCATGAGTTTAACCCTCTGAGGCTATGAGCATTTCACAATCAATGACATAGAGCCATGGTGGTTTTGAGTATTTGTTTGTCTGTTTGTTTGTTTGGAGTTTTAGAAATTTTGTTTTTACTGTTTGGGTTTTGTTGTTGTTTGCTTGCATGCTTTGTGGTTTATTTGTTAGGTTGATTGGTGTTTGGTTTTTGAGACAGTTCTTAAGTATCCCAGGAGAGCCCTGAACTCATTATCAACTGAGGAAGGCCTTGAACTCCTGACTCCCCTGCTCTACTTCCTGAATGCCGAGGTTATGGTTTCCGAGTGGGACAGTAACATAGTGGAACTGACCTGTTGATCTTGGGCAGTTCTCCAAGACAGAGAGAATGGACCACCTGGAAGATCATTCATCTGGGTGGACCTGGGTCAATCTGCAGAGTGGCTTCCAGGTTCGGTGTGCCAATATCTGAAATATATGTCTGACCCTTTGGTAGGGGGACACCTCGTTAATAAGTTGCCAGGTTGTTGGCATGCAGTGTTTTAGGAATTCCGGGAAGTCAGAAATGACACTGGGAAGCAAAGCACCACTTATTTGCCATGCACTGTGGTCCTTGACAACTGGTCATTGAAAATGCTACCTAGTCGCCTCCAGAATGATGCCAGGAGACGGGATAATGACCTCTTTTATAATGAAGTTCAGAGTTCACTTTTATAATAAAGTGTGTAGGTACTTTATAGGAGCCACAGGTCATTTTATTTATTTATTTGTTTGCTTATTTTGGTTTTTCGAGACAGGGTTTTTCTGTGTAGTTTTGGAGCCAGGATCTCCATGACAGAGAAGTGCGTTCAGACAGTTATTGTTAGAGAACCCGTTTTGTGTGTATGGGTATTTTGTCTATGCTCCATGTGGATGCTTGGTGCCCAGAGGGGCCAGGAAAAAAGTATTGGATCCCCTGGAACTGCAACTGTAGATATTTGTGATGAAAATGGAACCCGGGGCCTCTGGAACAACAGCAAGTGATCTCAACTGCTGAGTCATCTCTTCATCCCACACCTTGCTTAGCTTTAAAGTAATTTTTTAAAAAAAGGAGTAAAAATAGATTAGATCTGGTCCATTTGTTGTGGGCAAAAATGATGTTTTCATTACTCATTGATGCCAGTTTGGGAACAGTTGAGACAGTTTGCCCATGGGGATGCAAGCTATGCCCAGTCAATCACAGGCCAAGCAGGCTCCCTCTCCAAAGGCACACATTTACACCGAGCTCATGCAGCAGGTGCCTGACAGTGACTCTCCTTGCAAAGCTGAGCATCTGTATAGGAATTTGGCCTTCAGCTCATCCCTGGCTGAGGATGGCTCAGATTTTACCATGTGCTACTTTCTGGTGTGTGGAAATTAGGAGAAAGAAATGAGAACCAGTGTGATCAGTGTCCTCCACCTCCTCAGGGCAGATACTCAACTCTCAAAGGCATTTAGATTTGTGAAGAAAAATTTATAAATGAAAAATCATATTCCATTCATGTTCATGAGTGGAATCAAGGCATTATACTAAAAAACAATAATGAATGGTATTAAATTTGGCAACAAGTGCCTTTGCCTTCTGAGCCACCCAGCTGGCTCTTCTCTGCTCTAAATAAAGCCATTTACCCTTCAAGTCAGTTCCATCTGAAGCGGTTCATGGAGCCGGGAGCTTGGGAATGCCTCAGGGAGCACGCTAGCTTGGGGAGCGGTGGGTTAGGTTTCCCACTCTCCTGGCTGAGTGGATGAGCGTGACTTAGGCTGACAGCTGCTTTCTCTTCGTGTTTTCTTCTTTCTCAAACTCCTAAAATTGAACTGGGGTGAATTAAATGTGTATGCTGTGCCACTTGGTGGCCCTGACAATGAACTCTGAGAAACCTCAGCAGACCAACGAGAGTGAACAGACGCAGGACTCCGGCCCTCAGTGATACAGTTGTGAGTCACTGAGGCAGGCGGTCTGTTCTCCTTCTGACGTTTCCTAGAACCCAAAGCTTGGGAAATGACTGCTTCTCAGACCTCTGTAATGAGCTAAGCCCCTTTCAATAAAAACTGTCGACTCCCCAGGGTCAGTTGATAATTCATTCACCAAGAAATGTTCCTCTCTAGTTAGATTAACAGTGACTATCTAAGGTGGGGTTGTCTATCATGCAGTCTGGGGCCTCTGTTGTAAAGAATGACGTGGAACCAAATGCAAAACCAGGACCTCCAAAATCACATATATTCTATTCATTGATTGTGTTGCAAAATAAGTCTATTCAGAAATCCAGTATGTGCAAACTCTGTTTGAAAATTGGTTTGGCTGGTAATAAATAGGGGAGCTATCATCTAAAAATAATACTGGCGTTCTGATTTTTCTTGCAGGAATCAGGAAAAAAGTTAAATGCCTGATGGAAGCTGGCCCTTGGGTAGTGACATTGCATTTGGCAGATAACAGCATAGACAGGACGGGAGTAGAGGGAGAGCAATTGCTGGAACTCACTCGAACTTTAACACGGTGGGGAACAGTAAAAGCTTCGTATTCATTCACTCTCTAAAACTAAAGGGACGAAGCTAAACCACACAAATGATCACAGCTTTTCAGCAATTTTTGTGTGGCTTCTCAGCTCAGAGAGGAGCACTTACCAGTCCTGGTCTCAGTACTTGTGCCCCTCAGGAACCTCACAAGGAGCCTCATATGAAAAGGGTGGCATTTGGGGCAACAGAGGAGGCAAGACTTAGACCATTCTCCTACTGCTAAGGTCAGGATATAACTGAAACCCTGACTGATGAGGTCATGGGGAGGAAGGGCAGCTTGCTTGGAGCACACACTCTCGTGTTTGATTAGGAAGCTACCCACCCTGGACTCTTAAAGCAAAAGATGGAACTAAAATTCTCAGAAGCTTCTAGAAAGCACTGTTTCCTAGGCATGCTTATTTTGACAACATGAGGTATTCTCCCATCCATCTCTGCTGAACCCACACCTTAAGCTGACCAATCATTGGCAAGGCTTGCAACCACTGCAGGAGCTGCAGGGTAAAAAAGGGTTCTGGGCAGCACTGTCTCGTGGCCACAGCACCCCTGGCAGCCAAGATCACTGGGCACAGCTGACGTCCGAGGCCTGAAGGCGTGACGGGTAGCAGTTTTTATCTCGGCAGAAAGAGGTTCCCTCCTTCCTTACTCAAGGATGGGAAGGCTTCCCAGCAGGCGATCAACGCTGCCCTTTCCCAGATAATTATATCAATAATTTCTATTTTGGTATCTTTTTGAACTTAATATATTGCTGATGTAAACTGCTAAAGATGTGTTCAGGATTTTTGTGTTTACATCCATGAGCTACACGGATTCATACTCTCTCTCCTTGTAATACCTTTGCCTGCTTGGGATCAGAAGCCCTTGATGCCTGGAACTTTCTTAGCAGGGGTTTTTGTGTTTTTTATACAAGTCTCACTATGCAGCCCATGCTGGCCTCAAATTCATGACCTTCCTGCCTCAGCCTCCTAAACACAGGGGTTACAGGCATGTGCCATCACACTTAGTTCAATCAAAACTCATTTTTCAAAGCAGTATATGTTAGGTTGGTGCTAGGGTTTATGTGAAACACACAAGGCCCTGGGTTTTAACCCCCTACACTGAACCAACCAACCAAACAAACAAACATTTAGTATAAGACTCTTCTGGCTTTGAGGGGTTTGCCTGACATATTCTAGTTTGTTTCTTTCAAAGAATGTATTTATTTACATTGTCAAATATATTATAATAAAAATTTTCATATTTCTGCCAGGTGGTGGTGGCACATGCCTTTAATCCCAGCACTTGGGAGGCAGAGGCAGGCGGATCTCTGTGAGTTCGAGACCAGCCTGGTCTACAGAGCTAGTTCCGGGACAGGCTCCAAAGCCACAGAGAAACCCTGTCTCGAAAAACCAAAAAAAGAAAAAAAAATTCATATTTCTTCATTGTTCTTTTAGAAACTGTAGATGCTGTGAAGACATCTTTTTCATTGACATTGGTCATTGTGTTTTCTCTTTCTGCTTGTATATTTGGTTAGAAACTTATCAATGTTACTGATCTCAGAGAATTGGCTCTTGGTTTTCTTTAATTTTTGTTTCTTTGGTTTTTTTTTTTCTTTTTGTTGTTGTTGGATTTTTTGTTTGTTTGTTTTGTTTTTCAAGACAGGCTTTCTCTATATAGCTCTAACTGTTCAGGAGCTTGCTTTGTAGACCAGGCTGGCCTCGAACTCACAGAGATCAACCTGCCTCTGCCTCCCAAGTGCTGGGATTAAAGGCGTGCACCACCACCACCTGGCCTAAGTTTTCTTTACTCTTATTGCTCTTAGGTTCACTTTTCTCCCTTTTTACCTCCTTTGTCTGCTTATCATGGATTCCAGGGCTTCGGTTCCCTCCTGTGAACTAATCATGGTAGTAGTGTCTAACACAGGAGACAGAGGTTAAATGAGTCATTTATGCAAAGAGCTGTGCAGTATTCAGGGATCTAGCTCACCCTTTGTCCAAACAGGAGAAGCGCCACTCTGGACAGAGGAGGGAAGGAGGCAGCATCTCTGGCCAGTTGAGCAAATGAAGCTCCCTCTATGCCCAGGCTTCTGGGCTCAGCACTGGGCAGGAAACTGAAGCCTCTGGGAGGCAATTCTGCAGGGCAGAAGCCTTGAAGTCTGGGGATGGCCCTGGAGGCGGCCAAGGCACAGCAACACCAGTGAGACTCAGCTCCCTCAAACGTCACAGACACAGGGCTGAGTTATCAAGTTGGTCTTCAGCATTCCTCCCTCTCCCGTGGGTCTCCTTTTCCTGGCAGCATCTCTTCCTTTATCTTTCAGTTCTTTTTAGATTCGTTTATTTTTATTTTATGTGTACAGATGTTTTACCTGCATGTATGTCTGTGCACCACATATGACCCGGTATCCTTGGAGACCAGAGGAAGGATTAGATTACCCGGAACAAGTTACAGACATTTGTGAGCCACCATATGGGAGCTGGGAACTGAGCCTGGGTCCTCCACCAAGAACAAAATGTGCTCTAACCACTGAACCATCCCTCTAGCTGTGGTACCCTGATCTTACCCATCTTTTCTGAAGAACATGGACAGATCTGGAAGCTGAAACTGTTCAAGTCCTAGGCAGAAGCTTCCTTGAGATCTTTGATAAGCGTCTGGCAGGGCTGCATAGGCCGGCGGCGTCAGCTCTGGCTGCTGAATCAGTGGAAAGTGTGGACAGTGAGCAGCAGAGCCAATGAGACCATAAAGCCAGCACTGGCCCAAGTGAAAGTTCAAGCCCTCCTATGTGATAATGACGCAGGACTGATCTCTTGATAATCACATCATAATTTATTTCTGAGCCAGAGACCATGAATTAACTCTCCTTAGTCCCTGCTGTACTGAGCACTAACGTGTATCAGGAAAGAATCACTCTGTCTTCACTGCAACCTCATGAAACAGACCACAAAGCCCCTTTCTGGCTAGTTTTGCAGATATGGAAAGTTAGACCCATGAGGGCACAGGCCTTGCCCATGGTCAACGAAAGGGCAGAGCTGACCAGAAGTCCAGGTCTTTGCCTCAATGCCACCTCCACAAAACCAGCCAGCAGAACACTGCCAGGTCAAGAATTCTCAATAACCCACCAAGAAATAAGGAAAATGCACTGGCCACACCACCCTGAACACTCCTGGTCTCTACCGATCTTATAAGCTGAGCAGGGTAGGGCCTAGAGTCCTTAGGTAGGACAAAAGTACAGTGGTTTTGTTCTCATAAAGCTAATTCATCTGATTTTAAAATCTTTATTCTGAGGCTTGCCTTTTTAAAATAATTTATTTGTGTTTAATGTCCACTGGTGTTTTGCATGCATGTATGTCTGTGTGAGTTGTCAGAGCCCTGGACCTGGAGTTACAGACAGGCGTGAGCTGCTGTGCGGGTGCTGGGAACTGAACTAGAAGAGCAGTCAGTGCTCGTACCCACTGAGCCATCGCTCCAGACCCAAGGTTTGCTGTAGTTGGATTTTTCTTTGGGCTGACACAGAGACTTATTACTAATTATGAAAACTCAGATTAGGCTTGTTCCTAACTAGCTCTTATAACTTAAATTAACCCATTTATATTAATCTATATTCTATCATGTGGTGTTACCTCTCTTCCATCTTGCACCTCCTGTTTCCTCTCTGTGTCTCTTGGCGTCTCCCACATGCCTAAATTGCTCCCTCTCTTCCTGTCTCTCCCCAGAAATCCTGCTATACCTCCTGCCTAGCTATTGGCTGTTCAGCTTTTTATTACACCAATCACAGCAATATATCTTCATAGAGTGTACAAATATCCCACAACAGCTTGCCTTTCTTAATTTTATATGAAATTAATTCCAGTACTTGGGAGGCAGAGGCAGGTGGATTTCTGTGACTTTGAAGCCAGCCTGGTCTAGATAGCAAGTTCTAGGCAAGCCAGGGCTACATAAAGAGACCCTATTCAAAATAAATTAAATTACATTTAAAAATCACCAGGTAAGAGTTATTATTTATCTGACATACTAAAAGTCATCAAGCCCTGGTCAATCTCTCAAATATTTTGACATTTTTCTGGTATATAACATATAAATGACTAAGAAGTCTTACATGGAAGCTTTTTGTTTGTTTGTTTTTCAAGAGAGAGTTTCTCTATGTACCTTTTGATCCTGTCCTGGAACTCCAGATTGCTGGGATTAAAGGCGTGCGCCACCACTGCCCAGCACATGGAGCCTTTTTAAAGTAAATGAATAAAAGAAAGATTTATGGCAGGAAAAGCTTGAATCGGCTTTCCTAGGAGAAGCGAACTATTCCAAAGTAGAGAAACTCATTCAGGTTCAACAAGCGGGCTCAACACCTCTCTAGTCTCAAGTCGGGTCGTTGTATCAACTTGGGGGGGGGGGACAGGGAGGCTGAGGAGCCTAAAGAGAGGGGCGTTATCTGAAATTCTGGACTGACTTTCTTTGAGGGACCATGAACCATGCAAGGTGCAAAACCGTTTTGTTTCATTGTTTTCTCTATGCAGCCTGATCAAATACTCTCCTCACTTAAGGGAAATCGACCTTGGAAACAATGTCCTGGGAGAACCAGCTGCAGCGGACATCCTGGAAGCCCTGAGAGCCAGGAAGACAGGTCGAGTTTCACCCTCTTTTTCCCAGGCCCTGAACTAGTCGCAACTGCCCTATTGTTTCTATTGGTTTGTTTGTGCTTAAATGACAAATCTGAACTGTGCAATGAGCCGTGTGTGTGTGTGTGTGTGTGTGTGTGTGTGTGTGTGTGTGTGTGTGTGTGTGTGTGTGTGTGTGTTGTCAAAGGCTAGCCTCCATTGGGTCAACATGCCAAGAGACTTGTGCAGAGCTCAAGAACTTTTACAATGTTGTGTGTACCCTGAGCCTCTGAGTGATGATTTTCCTCTGTCCTTCTAGGCCAGTGTGTAGAGAGTTCCTTACCCTCCATCTCTGAAGTAGCTTACGCATGCAGCATATTCCCAGCCTGGCTGTTTTTTTTATTGTTGTTGTTTGTTTGTTTGTTTAATAACTTTTTCTCTATCACTTTTATTTTTTCTGTCTTCTCTTTCCTTCCTTTTTTAAAAAAGGACTTATTTATTATGTATATGGTATTCTGTCTGCACACCAGAAGAGGGCACCTGATCTCATTACAGGTGGTTGTGAGCCACCATGTGGTTGCTGGGAACTGAACTCAGGACCTCTGGAAGAGCAGCCAGTGCTCTTAACCTCTGAGCCATCTCTTCAGCCCTTCTCTTTCCTTTCTTACTCACCAAGAAAGTTTTCTCCTGTTCTCTGTTCTCCTCTCAGCTCAATCTAACATGGTTTGTACAGAAATCGATTGTAGAACTGAAGTAGCAACTGTCCTGAGACATAGCTGAGCCAGCCAGGCACAGGAACCTTTCAAGTCCGAGGTCAGCCTGGGCTACATAAGGATACCTTGGAGACGTAGAAAACGAAGAGGGAGAGAGAGAACAAGGAACACAGTGTACTTATTAGTCATCCAAGAGGGGTTTGGCCTTAACTGGCAGGCAGCCCTGAGTGACTCGTGGTCCTGTAACCTTTTGAAAGTGAGAGAAGCGAGGTCAATTAATGGTGACTATCCCTGGCCTTTCCTTTAGTTTATTTATTCTTACTGCTTTTATGGGGAGAGCAAGAAATGCCATTTGAAATGTAGCTCGATGTAAAGCATAAAGAGATATTAGTATGAAAATTAGTGTCGAGGAGAGTGAGGGTAGGTGAGTGGGGAGAGCTCACTGGCTGCGGCATCCTGCCTTCATTTCTTTAGTAAGACTCAGAGGTTGCATTTCTTTTCCTTCGCTGGCAGTGTTTTAAAGAGAATTACAGGGCTATTGTGGTCTGCTGCATTGCTCCATTTCCAACTAAAGTCATGCATGTTTAATGACCAATTAAATGATTCTAAGATTTTTTTTTCAATTATCCTTTTCTTTTAGAGAAACAGAACACCCACTTCGTGTTCCATTAGAGTTGAGATGAAGTTCAGCAGGATTATTCTGTTAAACCTCACTTTAAGTGCCCTAGGCAGAAGGCAGGTCATGACTGCGCTTTGATTTGCCTGGTGCCATTCCCACTCTACCTGGCAGAAACCATTACTGAGCTGCAGGCAGTCTCCCCGCTATTACTACAGGGAGCAGGATGAAAGACAGCCCCGCCCCCCACGGCTTGATGGGAAATGATTTCCACTGCGTAGCTATCCGGAATGGAAAATGTCTTGCTTGCTTAGCAAATGGCTCCATTTACATAAACGAGAGGCTGATTATGGAGTGCCCACCTGAAATGCGAGTAGTCATTTAAACGGCATTAGAAAGCAATCTACGGCTCAAGAAATCAGCGATGCTGAAATTTCACCCAAGTGTGCATCATGAACAGCCTGAATGGTTTATCTCATGAGCTGGGCTCCTTGTGCGCTGTTTCTGACAGAGCACTTTAATTAGGTTGTTAGTTTGAACACAGTGAAGAGTCCTCAAAAAAGGGTTAGCCGCTTGGATTTCACAGAGCGGATCACTAGTCATTTAGCCCTGAAGGCATTGTTTTAAAACCTAAAACAATACTGATTATAAAACTACCGTTCTGTTAGTGTCTTCTGTGTTCCTGTCATTTGCAAACCAACAAGGGAATTTCTAATTCTCCTTTGATGAAATCACACTAACTTTCTTATCTGCTAAAGAGGGAGTTTGGTTCCTTTTGCCTTTATCTCTCCCCCATCTTCTTCTCTTCCTCTGGTTCTGATTTTTTTGAGACAGGGTCTCTGTAGCCCGGGGTGACCTTGAGCTGGCTGTGTGACTGGGACTGGTCCTCTCCCCTCCGGAGTACTAGGATTGCAGGGTTCCACCATGCTCTGTCAGGGAGTTCTTCATAAGTCAACTGTAATGATGCATCTCCTGCCGGGCTCTTAGGCATGAGAGCACCCTACTCAGTGTGAGGCATTCTGCTTATTTACGCTTCTGCTCTCTTTGCTCAGGTAAACTACCACCCTTAAAAATTACGGTCACTCCTCGGATCTCTTCAGACACCTTCACATCTATTTGGAAACATAGCAAGAAATCTAATAGGACCAGTAAAAAGAAGAAAAAGGTAAATTCTTTACCGTCTGTGTAGTTAAGTAGCAGCCACAAGGGGGCACTAGACAAGACGTGAACCTCAGTGGAGATAGATGGAGCCTTCGACGCCAGAGTTCAGGGTCTTCTAAGTCACCCTCCCCTAAACTATCGTCAGATGGACGGTGGTTACACCAAGAGATGAGCAGTAAGACAACAACATCATCTCTCAGAGATTAGTGGAAACTGCCTCCGGCTTCACCCCCTCTTCCCTGCCAAATGCGTGTGTTCCTGCAGGCTTGTTGCAGATCTGCAAGGAGTTTCTCTCCACTCTTAGACGCCTGTGCTGTCTCTTGGGCAATAATGATTTATATACGTTCATTCTAACCACTGCATAAAATCGAATTTTTTAAATAGGGCAAATATTTAATGGCACAGGGGGAAAATGTTACAAAACGAGCTAGTTTTAAGGAATAGGTAGAAGATGATTTTTGAAACGAGAATTCAAAAATATACACATGCATTTAAAAACCTAGATTGCTGTATACCAAATTATCAGCACCGTTACTACCATCCAGTGAGTAAATACTCTCCCCTGTGTGAGTTTGTATGTGTGTGTTATAATTTTTTGTTTACTTGTTTGTATATTTATTGAGACTGGGTTTTACTCTGTACATCAGACTGGTCTTGAACTTGTGGCAATCCTTCTGTCCCTTCCCAAATGCTGAGGATACAGGCATGAGTTACCATGCCTGTTTGTGGCTGTCATTGTTTTGTTTGTTTTCTTCTTCATGTATTTTTAAAACACAGCTATTTCTGACCCAAACACGTTGTACATGGTGGCCCATAATGTCATCCTAATTAACACTTGAGAAGCTAAGGCAAGAAAATTGTCACAGGTTCAAGACCAGCTCAGGCTATTTGGTGAGGTCCGAGCCAGTCTGGTATACAGTATTAGACTGTCTCGAAAACTAAAACAAAAATAATCAACAGACAAAAGAGAAAGGGAGGGAGAAGGAGACTTGGAGAGATGCTAGATGCAAGGAGTGGAAATCCAATAAGCCAAACCACAGACCACAGGGCAGGTCAGAAAGTGAAAAATAGTGTGGGTAGGTGTCAGTGGTCAAGTTCGGGACGGACTGCCGCTGGCACGGCTTTCTCTGCATTAAGTGATCACATCTATTGGGCCTAAACAAACAGCTGGCACAATAGTAAAGCGTTGCTCACAGCTCTGGCTTTGAGTCGCTGCAGAGCATAACTGTTTGGCAGCTGTCTCCCACACGCAGCTGCTGGAAACTGCAATCTTACAATTTATGGCTGTGTTTGACCTCTGGTCATTTTAAAGTCATTACATATGTACTTTGTCTCATGGGTCTGGATCTAGGAAAGGCCATTTTTCCTCATAAAGAAATTTAGTTTAATATATGTTACATAACGTCTCATGACAGGTTTTTAGGTCTCTGATAATAAGTACTCTGCAGTAATAAAAGGGCCTCCCCAATCAAAAACTCCTGGTGATTAATTAAAATGAATATCACCCCCTTCTCTCTCTTTTCTCTCTTTCTCTCTCTCTTTCTTCCTTCCTCCTCCTCTCTTTTTTGTTTTTCCCCAACTCACAAAAATCCACTTGCTCTGCCTCCCTAGCACTGGGATAAAGGTGTGGGGTTCACTCTGACCTCTCTCTATTTTTTTTATTTATTTATTTATTTATTTATTTATTTATTTATTTATTTATTTATTTATTTATTGGTTTTTCGAGACAGGGTTTCACTGTAGTAGAGCCTGTCCTGGAACTAGCTCTTGTAGACCAGGCTGGCCTCGAACTCACAGAGATCCCCTGCCTCTGCCTCCCAAGTGCTGGGATTAAAGGCGTGCGCCACCGCCGCCAGGCCACCTCTCTCTATTTTAATTGGTTTTCGCTGAGTTACTAGAGAGCAAAATATTTCCCATATATCACCAGGAGACTCCGCAGTCTCAGTTCTGACCTTCCTTCCACAGGGTAAGGCTGCCAGAACGTTATTCAAGTGGCAAAAGCAGGCAGCCCTCATCCACATGGGAAACCCTGGATTCAGCCTCACAAAACCAAATAACTGAGAAAGGCTCATTGGTTTTGTTACTGTTTTGTTTTGTCTTTTGGATTTTTTTTTTTTTTTTGGTTGGTTGGTTTGTTGGGTGGGGATTTGTTTTGTTTGTTTGGTTGCTTGGTTGGTTGGTTTGTGTTTGTTTGGTTTTTGGTTTTTCTGACGTAGAGCCCTGGCTGTCCTGGGACTCACACTGTAGATCAGGCTGTCCTTGACCTCACAAAGATCCGCCTGCCTCTACCTGTGCTGGGATTAAAGGTGTGAGCTGCCACGTATGGCTCACTGTTTTAGAACCAGATGGAGAGATGGCGCCATCGTTAAATCGCTTGTTGTGCAAGTGTCAGAGCCTGAGTTTGATCTCCAGCATCCATAGAGAAAGCCGACCATGATGTCACTTAGAATCCCAGAACTAGGGTAGAGACAGCAGATCCCTGGGCTTCCTGGCCAGCCAGCCTAGCCCAGTTAGCAAGCCTCAGATCCTAGTGAGGTACTGCATCTTAAAAAAATGGGATTGGATATGAGAGGACAGAAGAGAGAATATGAGGAGAAATATCCAACACTAAAGCCCTTTTGGAAAAGTCATAGAAAAACCTACTAGACGTTTCCTAAAATATACACATGCACATGTATAAAGAATTTAAATGGAGTTATCCTGTAATGGGCCAACAACGCCCCTACTAGACAACACAAGTCAACAAATAAAAAGCCTGTGCCAGAAGTGGGTTACTTCTTTTGGAGTTGTTGGTCAGTGAAGTCCCATAGACCCTCAGAATTGCAGACTTCTGACAGTGCTGTTGGCTGCCCTGCAGAACATGATCGTAAGACCCCATTGCTAAAGGCACCACCTATTTGAGTCATTAGAACATGGCGAAATCAAGCTGGTACTGGCTGGAGGCTTCGTCCCTGCTGGCTAGTTTTCAATGTGCTAGAAGGTGCTACGCACCCTATTGGAAGACAAAGGTCATAGTCATTTCTCTGCTCAACTATGAACCTTCCAGGTGCAGGTGCAATGACACCAGACATACCCACTGGCGCAATTGCGATACAAATGTCGTGGGAATCCACTTTCTGATGGATTTAAGGCCCATTCCACAAGATGCAACCCATGCCTGGCACCATTACTAGGGCCAAGAACCTGTGGCTAGGTGGGTCATAGGCCCTTAGGTGGACCCTATTACTATGATTATGCTAAGTGAATGCAGTATGAAGTTAACTACCAATAACTCGCTGTACTCGAGATGAGTGCATCTCTCAGCCCTCGGTCAGAAAAGCTTTTTAATGCAGTCAGTAGTGATTGACACAGGGACAACACACCTGACCAAGGGGCAGGGAATGAGAGACTGCAGATGCTCAGGCCCGAAGGGGACATCTGCATCTCTTCCCAAGGCAGGGAAGCTGCACACATGAACTCAGAACAGTTGTGATGGCATTGCCCGACACTGTGCAAGCTCAAGCCAGACAAAATCCCAGCATGGAAAAGGAGGTGGGCAGAAAACTCTAGCTGAAGAGCTATTGGCAATTGATGGCTGCTAGGAGAGGGAAAGCCAGTCTTATTTAAGAGTCCCAGCCCGGCTGTGGTGGCGCACACTTTAATCCCAGCACTGGGGAGGCAGAGGCAGGCGGATCTCTGGGAGTTCGAGGCCAGCCTGGTCTACAGTGTGAGTTCCAGGACAGGCTCCAAAGCCACAGAGAAAACTTGTTTCGAAAATAAAGGAAGAAAGGAAGGAAGGAAGGAAGGAAGGAAGGAAGGAAGGAAGGAAGGAAGGAAGGAAGAAAGAAAGGATGAATGTGGCCCCTTGGGGACTGGAGAGATGACTCAGTGGTTAAAAACAGTGGCAGAGGCCGAGTTCAATTCCCAGCACCCACATGAGAGCTCACAACTATTTGCAGTTCCAGGGGATCTGACACCCTCACACAGACATGCAGGCAAAACACCAATGTATATAAATAAAAATAAATAAATAATTTTTTAAAAAATGTGGCCCCTGGTAGGTGACCCATGCTCCAATGGATGGCCCACATTCCATAGTATTTGGACAGCAGAAATCGGATTTGATAAGTGGATAGGGAAGGAGAACGGATCTGAAAGGAGTTGGGGGACAGAATGAATATGACCAAAATGTATTGTATGAAATTCTCCAAGAACTTAAAAAAAAAAGGTAGATGGTAGAATTACAACTTAGGTTGGCCTCCGACCTTCATACATGTGCACATATGTATACCTGTACATACTTGAATATGTACACACAGAGATAAATAAATGAATAAAACCAGACATATACAAAAGTGCTACCGTGATCATTTCTCAAAGGTCTTTGCCCTTTTAAGATACAGTGTTTTCCGTGGGGTAGGGGGAGCTGTTGGCTATTACTGAGGTCTAAGACAAAAACCCCAAAAGTGAACCAAGGCCGCCTGTCCAGTACTCTGTCACTTTTAGTAGCAAGTTAGCACAGCAATCTATACCATGAAAGTCTCCACATATCTGAAAGGAAAACTACAGCAAGAGTTGTATTACCTAGGTGTTATACAGGTGTTGGTGCACACCTGGGATTAAAGCCTTTGGGAGACAGAAGCAGAGTAACCAGGAATTCAAAGCCAGTCGCAGGTAATGAGTTTGAGGTTAGCCTAGCTACATGAGACCCTGGCAAGGTGGAAGAATGCATGCCTCCAGGAAGAAAGCTACTTGTTGTCTCTTTTGTTTTTACATTTTTTAATTAATTAATTAATTAATTTTAAGACAGGGTCTCACTATATAGCCCTAGCTGGCCTGGAATTCACTATGTAGAGCAGGCTGACCTCAAGCTCACAGAGATTGCCCGCCTTTACCTCCCAAATTCTAGAATTAAAGGCAGGGTCCACCATATCCAGCCTTTATTAGTTTCTTAACTCATGGTTTCTTGTTCATTATTTCACAGGTAAAATACTGAATACGGATGGAGCGTTTCCAGATGGATGTCACCTATCTCCATGGCCAGACAGACATATCTAGAAGATACTGCTCATTGTACACAAACATTGTTCATTGCCATCAACCCCTGTTTCAGGTTCTAAAATTCATCAAGACCACTTAGCAGCGCCTATCCTGCCACACAAATTAATTTCTTTTTTTTTTCTTTTAGTTTTTTGAGATAGGGTTTCTTAGGTAGCCCTGGCTGTCCTGGAACTAGTAAACCACGTTGGCCTCAGACTCACAATGATCCACCTGCCTCTGCCTGCTGAGTGCTGAGATTAAAGGAGTGTACCACCGCCACCCTACACAATCAGCTTCTAAACTGTGGGTTTCATTCTGTTCCTGAGGCCACTAAGTCACCAGGAGGAGGCCAAGGCTTCACTGGTAACACATCATGAGTAACGTCAATGACTAAGTCATTGCTGCTGGATAGCCCCTTATCCAAATGGCCTAGCACGGGGAAAGAGCTACCATACCCGTCATTCTCAGTAACATTCAGCTGTGATGAGCCTATGCATGCCAAGGTGGTGGAGGCCCCTTGTGCTGGCACCGACTTGATGGAAGGTTGATAACACCAAGAAGCAGAGAAGGGATAGGCATCTGCAGAGCTGATGAATGGGAAAATGCAGAGTGCTTGCTTATGATGGACCCTAAAGCATTTTGAACCCAGTGTGGTGCTACAGGCCTGTAATCCCAGCATTAGGAGATGGAGTAAGTTTAGAGTCAACCCCAGCTATATAGGGAGTTCAAGGCCATCCTAGGCTACAGAAGACCCTGTCTCAAGAAAAAGAAGAAGAAAGAAAGCTGAGCCTCTTTGGTTTTAATAGAAGAACCAAGATGGATGACAAGGGAATGTTCTGGTTAAAAAAACAAAACAAGTCAGGGCGGTGGTGGTGCATGTCCTTACTCCCAGCACTTGGGAAACAAAGGCAGGAGGATTTCAGTGAGTTCAAGGCCAGCCTGGTCTACCAAGTGAGTTCCAGGCCAGCCAGGACTGTTACACAGAGAAACCCTATCATGAAAAAACAAAAAAATAAAATAAACCAACAAAAACAAAGACACAACAGAGTCTCAGATCCTGGAGCTACAACATTCCTCTGCCTGGATTTGGAGGCCTCTCACCAGTGTCCAACTCCGGATCATTATCCCTGAAAACCAGTCGAAATGGGTGACCAGGCCCCGCCCCCACTCCTGCAGCTGGCGGCACAGAAGCAGTGGATGGAGGAGGCCTTGCTCATTTCTAATCTGGAGGACGTTCCTATGGGGCTGCTCCCAACAATGTTTGCGGACGCCTTAACTGACAAACATACAAGCATTATGAGGACCTTGGTGCCTGTCTGGCCTTTCGCATGTCTTCCTGCAGGAGCCCTGATAAAGAACCTGGAGACTTTGAAAGTTCTGCTTGATGGACTAGATGTGTTGATTACAGAGAAGGTTCATTGCAGTTTTACAAAGAGGACACCGAAACTCAGAGTGCTTGATTTGACAAATGTGTGCCATGACTTCCAGAGCTTTAGGGCTGTAATGCGGTCAGGGAATATCTGTCCTAAATCTGGGGTGAAGAAGCGATTTGTGGTAGTAACTGATCTTGAAGTCGAGAAGGCCAGTTTCAGTGAATGGGACACATCCTTGTTGCAGTGGGTCCAGCAGTGAAACAATTCCACTCATTTATGTTGCAGAAAGCTGAAGAGTTTGAATTCACCCGTCTTCACTGCCGAACGGATCTTCAAAATGGTAGATGTAGACTGTATCCGGGAGCTGCAACTGAGTCAGTGGTGGGTTGAATTCATGGCACACCTTTTTCCCTACCTAGGGCGGATGAGAAATCTCCACACACTTGTGCTAGAGGGAATTCAGAAGCCCTTCAGGTTGGCTGCTTCTGCAAAGCAGGAATTGATAAGCATGTTGCTCCCTCAGTTCCCCAAACTCCCCTGTCTCCAGAATTCTTAGAAGGCTGCCTTGAGGAGTGGCCCAGGAGGCTGAAGACCCCCTGGGAGACCCTGTCCATCACTGGCTGCTGGTTCACCTGAGCCAGAGCCTGTACTTCTGTGAGCTCAGTCATCTGAACCTGAGTGGTGTAGAGCTATCTGATTTATGCCTTAAGCCCCCTGGGGTTCTCTTTGAGAGAATCACAAGTACCCTGCAAATCCTGGAATTGGAGGAGTGTGGCATGAGGGACTGCCATTGCAAAGCCATTGGGCCTGCCCTGAGCCAATGCTCCCAGCTTACCAGGGTCAATTTTTATCATAATGATATCTCTCTGCTTGCCTCGAAGAACCTTCTACATCACACAGCTGAGCTGAGCAAGCTGCCCCATGAGATGTATCCCACCCCTCTGCAATGCCATGACTTCATGACAAACCTTAGAGATAGATTCAAACAACTTTGTCCTGAGATGCTGGATATACTCAGGGCCAAAAGGCAGCCAACGAATGTTTTCTTTGCTACAAGAACCTGCTGGGTCTGTTTCCAACCCTGTTCCTGTGACCTGGAGGCCAGACATTACTTTTTTCCGTGAGTAGGATAAGGTTGCTTCTGGTACTGGGAATGGAAGCCCTAGTGTAGGGAGTGTATATGCATCCTTGATTGCGTATAATAAATGTGCTGAGTCAGGCTGAATATGATAGCACATTCTTGGAGAGGCAGAAGCAGGAGGATGGCTGCAAGTCCAAAACCAGCCTGCTCCGTAGTGGACCCGGGTCAGGCAGGACTGCACACCAAGACCCCATTTCAACAGCGAAGAAAAGGAAACCACCACAGGAAGAAAAACAGAGTTAAAATTGGCCCAGGAAGCCGTGCTGAGGAGGGGTGATGGACTCGCCTGGTGCTGGGGAGGAGGCTGCAGGACAGCAAGCCTTCACGGGACCTAGGGCGTCACCAGTGTCCACACTTCCTGACCTCTGCTGCAGAATGGGCAAAGGAAAACCAGCAGCTCTTCTCTCCCCAGTTGGGTCAAACTGTAAATAAACCCATTTTCCTTTGCCAGTTTCTGTTTCAAATGTTCTTTGGGAAAATGAGATAGCAGATTTATGGGCCTAAGCACTCAGCAACCCATGACAGCCCCCATGCCAAAGGCGTCAATGAATAGCACAGGTACGAAAACGAATAAATTAAAAATGACTGCCAGGCAGTGGTAGCACAGGCCTTTAATCCCAGCATCCCAGAGGCAGAGGCAGGAGGATCTCTGCGAGTTCAAGGTCTACAGAGCTAGCACCTGGAGAGCCAGGACAACGCAGAGAAACCCTGTTTTGACAAAAACAAAAAGAAAAAGACTCATTTTTTTTGATATTTATTGAGTTCTACATTTTTCTCTGTTCTCCTCCCTGCATCTCCCCTTTCCCCTTCAATCCTCCCCCAAGGTCCCAATTTACTTAGGAGATCTTGTCTTTTTATACTTTCTACTTCCCATGCAGATTAGATCTATGTAAGTCTCTCTTAGTGTCCACATTGTTGTCTAAGTTCTCTGGGATTGTGATTTGTAGGCTGGCTTTCTTTGCTTTTGTTTAAAAACCACCTATGAGTGGGTACATGTGATAATTGTCTTTCTGAGTCTGGGTTACCTCACTCAACATTGATGTTTTCTAGCTCCATCCATTTTCCTGCAAAATTCAAGCTGTCATTATTTTTTTTCTGCTGTGTAGTACTCCATTGCGTAAATGTACCACATTTTCCTTATCCATTCTTCTGTCAAGGGGCATGTAGGTTGTTTCCAGGTTCTGGCTATGACAAACAAAGCTGCTATGAACATAACTGAGCACGTGTCCTTGTGGCACGATTGAGCATCCTTTAGATATATACCCAAAAATGGTATTACTGGATCTTGAGAAAGGTGGTTTCCTAATTTTCTGAGAAATCACAACACTGACATCCATAGGGGTTGTACCAGCTTGCATTCCCACCAGCAATGCAGGAATATTCCCTTTTCCCCACAACCTCTCCAGCATAAGTTGTCATCAGTGTTTTTGATCTTGGCCATTCTTACAGGTGTAAGATGGAATCTCTGAGTTGTTTTGATTTGCATTTCTCTGATGACTAAGGATGTTGAACATTTCCTTAAGTGTCTTTCAGCCATTTCAGATTCCTCTGTTGAGAGTTCTCGGTTTAGGTCTGTACTCCATTTTTTTTTTTATTATGTGTTCTTTTGGTGTTCAATTTCTTGAGTTCTTTGTATATTTTGGAGATCAGACCTCTGTCTGATGTGGGGTTAGTGAAGATCTTTTCCCATTCTGTAGGCTGTCATTTTGTCTTGTTGACCGTGTCCTTTGCTTTACAGAAGCTTTTCAGTTTTAGGAGGTCCCATTTATTAATTGTTTCTCTCAGTGTCTGTGCTGCTGGGGTTCAATTTAGGAAGTGGTTCCCTGTGCCAATGTGTTCAAGTGTACTTCCCACTTTCTCTTCTATAAGGTTCAGTGTGGCTGGCTTTATGTTGAGGTCTTTGATCCATTTGGACTTGAGTTTTGTAATGGTGATAGATATGGGTCTATTTTCATTTTTCTACATGTTGATATCCACTTATGCCAGCACCACTTGTTAAATATGCTTTCTTTTTTCCATTTGATATTTTTTGCTTCTTTATCAAATATCAGGTTTCAAAGATGTATGGATTGGTATCCGGGTCTTCTTTTTGGTTCCATTGGTTCTCCTGTCTGTTCTTATGCCAATACCAGACTGTTTTCAGTACTATAGCTCTGTAGTATAGTTTGAAGTCAGGGATTGTGATGCCTCCAGAAATTCTTTTATTGCACAGGATTGTTTTGGCTATCCTGGGTTTTTTGCTTTTCCAAATGAAGTTGAATACCGTTCTTTCAAGGTCTTTGAAGAATTTTGCTGAGATTTTGATGGGCAAAAAAGCCCATCATTTCTATATAGATAAATAAATAAATAAATCTGTCTGACAATACTGGCAATACTCAGGAGGCAGAGGCAGGGGGATCTCAGTGAGTTTGTGGCTAGTTTCATCTGCAGAGCAAGCTCCTGGACAGCCAGAGCTACATGGTGAGACCTGATCTCAAATAAATAAACTTGAAAATGTAGATTTTGTAAATAGATCTTAGTAAAGAGATAAAGGGGGAGCAAGGGAGAGAAAAATTCTTCCTGGGTTTCTCGTGCATGAGAAATTTATAATGTGAAGGAAGGTTTTGTTTGTTTGTTTTTGTGGGTTTTTTTTTTTGAGACAGGGTTTCTCTGTAGTTTTAGAGCCTGTCCTAGAACTAGCTCTTGTAGACCAGGCTGGCCTCGAACTCACAGAGATCCACCTGCCTCTGCCTCCCGAGTACTGGGATTAAAGGTGTGCTCCACCGCCGCCCAGCTTTTTGTTCTATTTTTTGTTTATAATGTGAAGAAAGTTAAAGTCTTTATTTTAACCAGACAGAAATGTGACTACGATCTGGCCAATAGGAGTGTTTAGAGACCATGACCATGTCATGTCGTGATTACTAGTCTTTTTGTTTATTTGTTTTTCAAGACAGGGTTTCTCTGTGTAACAGTCCTGGCTGTCCTGGAACTTGCTCTGTAGACCAGGCTGGCCTCAAGCTCACAGAGATCCACCTGCCTCTGCCTCCGGAGTGCTGGGATTAATTTAAAAACATGAACCATCACTGCCCAGCATGACTGTTATTCTTAATTGTCAATTTGCTGGAATTTGAAACCATGTAGGAGACACAACAATGGACTGACTCTATATGGGTGTTTCCAGAGAGGTTTAACTGAGACAGAAAGACCCACTAGATATAAGTGCTTCTGTCCCATGGGCTGGGGTCCCAGAGTGAATGAAAGGGAGGAGGAGAGCTGATCAGCAGCATCCATCTCTGCTCGCAGCTGGGGCCACGGTGACCAGCTGACCTCATGCTCTGGCTGCCATGCGTCCCCACCTTTCCTTCCTTTCGTTGCTTTTGTTAGTCATTTTGTCAGAATGACAAGAAAAATAGCTGGTACAGCTTCCTAGAAGACGCCACCCTAGGAATTAGGATCTTTTCCAAATGAGGAAACTTTGAATCACTGGACTCCCCCCACCCCCAAGACACCGGACAGGTCCTCAGTGTACCAGCTACCAGGACTGCATTGACCCATAGACACTTGAAAAGCAATGAATAAAGAGTTTTTTGTTTTTGTCTCATGATGTGTCTTATCTGTGCAAAGCAGTGTCTTCCCAAAGATCTCAATGTGTGAGGGCTAAGTTATGTTTTAATTTAAATTATTGTGCTTAAAAAATCTATAAAACAAAATGCCTCTAACCTGTAAGCTCCACTTGCCCAAGGACAGATATGCTGTGGAACAATCTTTGTACACTGTAACTATCCGCTGCTTTCATTGCTAATAAAAGACTGATTGGCCAATAGCTAGGCAGGATTTGGGGGCAGAGGGAATGCTGTGAAGAAGAGGAGAAGAGTCTTGGAGTTGTGAGCAGACTCAGAGAGAAGCAAAATGAATGTGCCATGTTGAAAGAAGGTACTGTCATGTGGCAGAATGTAGATTAATAGAAATGAGTTACGTTGTAAGAGCTAGTTAGTAATAAGCCTGAGCTATGGGCTGAACATTTATAATTAATATTAGCTTTCCATGTTGGTTATCTGGGAACTGGTGTGTGGGAAAGAAAAGTCTGTCTACACAGATAACTTGGATGCTGGGGCCTGTTGTTCACTTAAGTAAGCAAAATTAGTTGCCCCAACTGCACAGAAGGATCACATGTAGGTGGGATATGTGTATGCAGGAAATACATCAGGATGTATGCTTGTCCCCAGTTGGACAAAAGCGGGAGAGTACATAACCTTGTGGGTTTTGCTTTATGAGCACCTGACTAACCTAATTCAGTGCTGTTCTCTGGGAATCGCAGGTATGGACCTGGCCAGTGTCCATCGTCCTGGCCAGTATTAAATAAAGCTTGATTTAATTAGATAATCGTAGGTTTGGTCTATCCTCCCACAATTTTCAGATTTAACAAATGGTCATAAATCATTTCCCTGGGATTTTAAAAACTAGGGACTATCGACCCCAATTGCCAGAAAAAACAACACAAACATTGTCACAAAATTCTCATTTCTCACATCTCTTCTGTTTTCAGGGGTGAATGAGAAAATGACATAAAAGCAAGAGGATAGTTAGGTTTTGCTTTTCTTTTTTTTGTCAACTTGGCACAAGGGTCACATCTTGAAGGAGGGAACCTCAATTGAGAAAATGCCCCCATTGATCTGTAGGCATGTCTGTGGGGCATTTTCTTGATATGGGAGAGGCCAGACCACCGTGGGTGGTGCCACCCCTGGGCAGGTGGTCCTAATTTGTATAACAAATCAGGCTAAACAAACCAGGGGTGCAAACCAGTAAGCAGCATTCCTTCGTGGTCTCTGCTTCAATTCCTGCCTCCAGATTCCTTCCCATCCTGAGTTTTTTTCCTGTGTTGACTTCCCTCAGTGATGGACTGTGATCTAGATGTATATGTATAAGCCAAACAAACCATTTCCTCCCAAAGTTGCTTTTGATATGGTCTTCATCACAGAAAAAGAAGAGAACTAAGACACCCTCTTCTTTCTTTTAAACTTCCCTTCCCCTTATTTGGCTGGTATACAAACTCTAAATCCAGGCTGCTGTTTTTCTTCTGTGAATTCTACTTCTACAAATCAAAACCTGCCTTTTCTCTTGCTAACCTTGTCTGTGTAAGTCACAGACGCCAAAAACTGAATTTAAGAGGGCCTGAAGAGTTTTTCCTCTTTAACCACAGGAAAGATTGTTTTCATAAAGATGAATGGCATGAAGGAATGGTAAAATAAGGACCAAAGAAATAAACAGTGGAAACATTCACTTGTGATGGGAACAGGGTTTTTCCTGAAGGGCTTAAACATGTTTGAGCTAAAGGAAAGTCTCTGAAGCAAAACCTAGCATCTCTTCAACATTCTGAACAAAGGAATAGAGACTCTCCCACTGAGGAGGATAAGTGACCATGGTAAAGCCATCTTGTCCTGACTCTATATGCTTAGACAGTTCTCAGCCCTCTACCCAACCCCACTCCCACAATGGTCACATCTACCCTGCCAACACATTTGAGATTTCCATGTCCTCACCAGGGTCCAAATGTATTAACCAAGATAACTGATGTAAACTAAGATAACTGGAGAAGACCTAAGTCAAAAATAATTTTCATGTTATGTCTGAAATAATCACGATGTTGTGCCAGGAAGGTTGCCTTGTCATGTGAGTTATGGTCTTTTGGTTTTTGCATTTAAAAATGCTGTACCCTGCCCTGAGCTTTGTCACCAAGAGATGCTGAGGTATGAGCCCAATCTTGGTTGTAATAGGGCCCCAGACCTTAGTAGGCCCCAAGATCTTAGCCCAACTGACTCCATGATGGAAGTGCTGTTCAGGCTGTAAAACCCAGCACATAGACAGCACCGCCTGCCAAAACTAAAACAAAGACCTAATTGACCAAAATTTGTAGTTCTGGGAGAAGTCTCTAAATGTACTAACCTTGCTTTTTGGTTTCTACAATTCCACTTCTGGTTAACTGTTCTTGTTAACAGAAGTATGCCAACCCAGAATATAGTTTTTGTGCTTAAAAGCTCAGCCTGAGAAAGGCTAAAGTGTTGTGGAATATTATTTTAAAATGTGTTATTTATGCTGTGGAACATTTGTTTAGTGATGCACAGATGTGTTGCATTGTTTTATTTTGCATTTGTTTAATGTTGTAAAGCTGTGTTACTTTGCCTGCCTAAAAACACCTGATTGGTCTAATATAGAACGGAAGGGCCAATAGCTAGATAGAAGAAAGAATAGGTGGGGCTAGAAGGCAGAGAGAATAAATAGGAGGAGACATCTAGGCTAGAGAAGAAGAATGGGAAGAGGGAGGATGGAGAAAAGAAGGGAGGAGGACACCAGGGCCTAGTCATCCAGACACACAGCCAGCCATGGAGTAAGAAGGGAAGAAAGATATACAGAACAAATAAAGGTAAAAAAAAAATTGTAGTTAAAGAAAAACGGGATAATTTAAGGTTGAAAAGCTGCCTAGAAACAAGCCAAGCTAAGGCGGGGCATTCATAAGTAAGACTAAGTCCCCGTGTATTTATCTGGAAGCTGGTGGCGGGCCTCCAAGCAGTAAAAAGAAAACAGCTACACTCAGGGCTACACTGGGATCCCAAACACTCAGTGGAATTGCCTGCCAGTTTTACTTTTGCTTTTTGTTTTTTCAAGACAGGGTTTTTCTATGTATCTCTGGCTGTCCTGGAACTCGCCCTATAGACCAGGTTGGCCTCCAACTCACAGAAATCCACCTGCCTCTGCTTCCTGAGTGCTGGGATGAAAGGGGTGTGCCACTACGCCTGGCTTAATAAAGACTTTGTATTGACTTAAACCCATGTCTGGGCAGTCTTCTCTTGTGAATACCCCACAACACTGGTCATAGACCAATAAAGAACTCCTATGCTTTTTTAAAATGTGCATCGGTGTTTTGCCTTGCATATATGTCTGTCCAAGGGTGTCAGATCTTAGAACTACAGACAGTTGTGAGTTGCCGTGTGTGTGCTGGGAATTGAACCTGGGTCCTCTAGAAGAGCATTCAGTGCTCTTAACCACTGAGGACTCATCTACTTTCAATGGGCTGAGCGAAGTAGTTGTCTGAACCTTTCTCCAGTGGGGTATTGCAGAAGCAGGCATGAGGTCCAGAGCTTGCATGGGAGTATCCGCCACACTCTCTGGTTGGTAAGAGTAACCAACTATGCATTTACAGGCTTCCCTCCTTCCCTGACTGCTGGGCCTTTCCCCTGGGTGTGTTTTATCTTCATCTGCCTCCTTCCTTCTTCATTCGCCATCTGTCACATACAGCTGTCAGCATCACACTAGGGGTCTTCTTGCATAAGCAGAAGATGTGTTTGGAGCAGGTAACTCAGGCTTGTTCATAGGCATTTTTGTTGGGCTCATAAAGTGTGGGCAGATCCCTGTCTCCCTTCACTGTTGCTCTGCTCGGGCCAACAGCTAAGATACACAGGGCAGCTGTCCACTCTACCTCCTGTCTCCCCAATTCCTAACTGTTGTTGTTATGGAGCAAGTGGGACCCTGACAGGTCCCAAGGTGGGTGAGCAGCCTGCGAGAGACCTTTGTGACAGGTCCCATGGTGGGCGGGTCCAAACCACAGCGGGTGACAGAATACGCCATGCAAAGCAGAGCTTAAGTGAAGAGTTTTATTTAAGAAAAAGGAAATGGGAAGGGAAGAGTGAAAGGGAGGGGAAGACAGAGAAACGAGAAGAGACAGGAAAAGTCCTCCCTGCCCCTTTAGAAGAAGAGCAGGAAAGAGAGCTGGGGTGGGCAAAGCTTGTCTCTTAAAGGGGCCTTGGCACCTGTGTATAACTAGGACCCTGGGTGGTGCATCCTGCCAGCTGACAGGGCAGGCCAGCATAATGCCTGAATCCCCTCTTACACACACAGATCCACCGAGCAGGACTCTGCATCCACACTCAGTGTTCTACATATTAATGCATTCTTGGTCTTCTAGCCCCTCTCCAGGTGCCAGGTAGGGATGTTGGGGACTAGCAGATCATGAGAGGCCAGTGACCGGAGCAAGGCTCTGAGTCCCTACACTTGACACCACAGGGTGTAGTGGTGTCACACACCTCAGCTTCTGATCTTTATGGGAGATATCTACTTTGCTTGGAAAAACAGGAGGTGACCCTGGGTTTCGAGACTGGCACCTTCACATGACAGTTCTATGATAGTCGTCACTTTTCTAGTTTCCATTATATGGTTTTTTTTGTTTTGTTTTAAAAAAGGAACCTAAACTGGCTCCAAAGGGCCCTCCTACAGGGTTTCTGGGATTATTTTTCTTTGTGTAACAATATTTTGTAACAATTCCCATTTTTCACTCTTATTTATACATAGCAATCGTATGACTGAGGCTTTCAGGGTGGGGGAATTATGAGTTCCAGGGCAGCCTGGGCTACATAAAAGTCCTAGGCCAGCTCGATTTAAAAGGGGAAACTGCCTCAAGGAAGCAAATAAACCAAACCTATCTTTTACATAAACAAAAGCCTTTGCAGATCCTAATAGCACTCCAGAAGCAGAGGCAGGTGTGGTTTAAACAGTGAGTTCCAGGCCAGCTGGAGCTGCGTAGTGAGACCCTGTCTCAAAACAACAAAAGCCTGGGGCAGTGGCCCAGGCCTTTAATCCTAGCATTTGGGAGACAGAGGCTGGCGGATCTCTGTGAATTCTAAGCCATCCTGGTCTACACAGAGACCTTGTCTCGAAAAACCCACTAACCAAACAAACAACAAACAAAAACACGACAAAAATGTTAAGGTCCTAATAAATTTTAAGTGTAAAATCCAAGATGCTGGGCGTGGTGATGCACGCCCTTAATCCCAGCATTTGGGAGGCGGAGACGAATGAATCTGTGAGTTCAAGGCCAACCTGGTCTTCATAGGTTCCAGGAGAGTCAGGGATACATAAAGAAACCTTGTCTAAAAAAAAAAAAAAAAAAAAAAAGAGGGAGGAGGAGGAAGGAAGGAAGGAAAGAAAAGAAATCCAAGACTCCCATCCCCAAATTGAAACCCACTGAAACAGATTCCTCGATCTCTTGCTTTCAACACCAGGCCTCCTAAGGCCAGGCATTTTGTAAGATACAGAGGTTACAGTGATGGAGAGACTTTTCTCTCTACTCTGATAGTTCACGTTTGGGAGAGAGAAGACAAATGAAAACGGAAGCAAGGTGATTTCCGAGAGCTCCGGGTTTAATAAAGGAAGAGGTAGGGCAGTGCTTGCTCTCTGTTACCCGCCTGCTCTGCAGTAAATGCCGGTGGCCCCCATAGAGCAACAAAAGGGCCGGAGGTTCCCAGAGCAGGCCTCGTGACGTCACCGAGCCGCGCCAGCCAATCAGAGCCGCCTATCTCCGGCGGCGCGGCGTACCTGCGGGAGGCGCCGCGGCACCCGTTTGGGCCCTACTGAGCCGCCATACCTCCCGCCTCCGCGCCCGACGTCCGCGTCGCCGTTCTGCGCCGCCGCCATGGCCGACGTGGAGGACGGCGAGGAGCCGTGCTTGTTGTCCTCGCACTCCGGGACTGCAGGCTCCAGGCCGGGGGGCGACAAGATGTTTTCCCTCAAGAAGTGGAACGCGGTAGCCATGTGGAGCTGGGACGTTGAGTGCGACACCTGCGCCATCTGCAGGGTCCAGGTGATGGGTAAGCGAAGCGCTCGCGGCACGCGAGCCCGGGGCTGCTGGGCGGGCTCCGCCGGCGAGCACTGGGCCGGGCCACCCGTGCGGGGTGATACCTGCGGGGGGGTGGGCGTGACCGAGGGAACCCAACCGGGTGATCCCCGGGAACCAGTGTGTGGGTTGCCCAGCGGCCAGCAGACCTCACAGCGGAGCCCGAGACGTGGATCTGAGGGTTGAGGTGTTTGTTTTTGAGAGGCTCGCATGTTCCCCAGGCTGGCTTGGAAGTTGCCCATCTAGCCGAGGTCGGCCTTGAACCCCCGGTGCTCCTGCCAGCACCTCCCAAATTCTAGGGAATTATGAGCCTGCGCCACCGTGCGGATCTCGTTTCACGGCTCTTGTCAACCCCGAAATGATGCGCAGCCATTTGCGTGGATTCGGTGGTGCAGCCGCTATTTGGCTGGCTTTTGAACTTCAGATCGGCAGGACAAGTCAGAGCTCGCTTGTCTTGAAGCGAGGGCCAAGAGGATTTAAATTATTGGAATCCGAGGATAGAAAAGCCCTTGCTTGGTTCAGAAACATGAAATTTCATCATGTCCCCTTCCCACAAGGTGCCATTTCTTAGAGAAAATACTGACCTGGCCTTTTGTGCCCTTTCGAAGAACCTTTCATAAATAGTCTAATGTTTTATTATTTTGAACGAAAATATTGGCCCAAGTGAAACTTATCAAACCAGCGTGAACTAGTTGAGTTTTTTGTTTTTGTTTTTTGAGACAGGGTTTCTCTGTAGCTTTAGAGCCTGTCCTGGAACTAGCTCTGTAGATCAGGCTGGACTCGAACTCACTGAGATCCGCCTGCCTCTGCCTCCCGAGTGCTGGGATTAAAGGCGTGCGCCACCACCGCCCGGCCTCTAGTTGAGTTTTATATAGTTTAAGAGCTCAGTCCAGGCCGGGTGGTGGTGGCGCACACCTTTAATCCCAGCACTCGGGAGGCAGAGGCAGGTGGGTCTCTGTGAGTTTGAGACCAGCCTGGTCTGCAGAGCTAGTTCCTGGAAGGCTCTGCTTGTTAATTCAAAGACATACATAGAAAATCTAGGCCAGCCAAGATAAAAACAACAACAGAAAGATAAAAAAAAATTTTTTTTTAAAGAGGTGGGCTTTTTTATTTATAAAATTACGTTGTGTGTGTGTGTGCGCGCGCGCACACAGGTGTGGGGACCTAAAAGGACGGTTGTTTGTTAGTTTTGTGCTGGGTATGGTGACACACAGTTTTTAATCCCAGTACTTGAGGCAGAAGCAGGTGGATCTCTGTGATTTTTAAGGCCAGTGAGCTCCAAGACAAGCCAGGTATGTGTAGAGAGACCCTGTCTCAAGCCCGACACCCCTACACACATTTTTTTTCTTTAATTTGTTATTATATATCTTTTTGTTTTGGATTTTCGAGACAGGGTTTCTCTGTGTAACAGTCCTAGCTGTCCTGGAACTTGCTTTAGACCAGGCTGGTCTCGAACTCTCTAAGATCCACCTGTCTCTGCCTCCCACCACCGCCTGGCTGTTTGTTTTGTTTTGTTTTTGTTTTATTTTTTGATAATCATGTATCTGTATGGAGGATATGTGCATCTGAGTGCAGGTACCGGTGATCCCTCTGGAGATGGAGTTATATCAGTTGTGAGCTCCTTTAGGTGGGCATTGGGACTAAACTCATACTGTTTGAGCCTCTTAACATCTGATCCGTCTTCCACTGAGCCATCTTTTCAACCCTGGATATTTGATAATCTTAAAGTGACTTACTCGCCTTCTTACTCTAAGGTTGGCCCATCTTCCCATTGCAGTGCAGGTGCTCTCTCCCTTGGGTTCCATCTGTAACCCACTTCCTCCTGAAAGGAACAGGTGGCATAGAGAGGAGGCCAGTTCATCTGTACAGCCAGGTTGTCGGAGCCAGGGTGAGGGTACCTGATTGTGTTAGTTTAGACATTTAACACGGGCTTTTTGGAGCCTTGGTTTCTTCCTTTACAAAAAGAGGTAATGGGGCCAGGTGATGGTGGCACAAAACTTTAATCCCAGCACTTAGGAGGTGGAGGCAGGTGGATCTCTGTGAGTTCGAGTCCAGCCTGGTCTACAGAGTGAGTTCCAGGACAGCCAAAGATACACAGAGAAACCCTGTCTCGAAAAAAAAAAACAAAAAAAAAGTAGTGGCTCACCGATTCTCATTAATATGAGTTCAGTGACCACCAGAGCTGGAGCCAGGTCCAGGTATATCATGTGCTTGAGCCAGTGTAAGGAGAGGCAAGAAGCGGTCTTCACCTCCAGGCTCGGTGTTCTTTTACAGAATTTTCTTTTTTTACCTTTTGAAGTCACTCTAGCCCTGGTGTTAGCAGCACATTGTGTAACAAAGCCAGTCCTGAACTCACAGCAGTCTGCTGGATCTGGAGAAATGGCGCGGTGGTGAAGAGCACACACTGCACCAACGTGGGGCAACTCACAGAATGCCGGTACCCCAGCCCCAGTCTCAGTGGTGTCCGGCACCTCTGGCCTCCACGGGTACCTGCGTGCACACACCCATAATTAACATCAAGCATTTTCTGTCAGCTTGAGCCTCCTTTTACCAAATTTGGACTGTTTATACAGTTAAAGAATGAACCAGTCTCACTAAAGTATTGTGTTGATTGAATTATTAGGGTCCCATTCTAGTATTTACTCCTAAGTAATTTCTTCAAGTACTTTGCCATTGTTGGGTGACTGCATTGAGGACTGGGGTTTGGGGCCATCCTAGGCCATACAGGTTTAAGCCAGCCTGAGCAGCATGAAACCCAGTCTCAAAAACAAAGGAAAGGAATTTTGCTTACGGAAAAATTAGAAAAAAAGTCATTAATTTTCAAATAGGTTATATAGTCAAATGGCTTAAAAATTAAGGGGGTTTTTGTGAAAACTTCTTCCTGGCCTATCCTACACTTTATTGTTGGGCAGGGCTGGGAGCACATGCTTGTAATCCTAAATCGTAAAGGCAGGATTTTAAGGTTGTCGTCCACAGTATGTTCAGGTTAGAGACTAATGGGCTATGTGAGACCTGTCTCAAAAACAAAAATCTTTATTGGTTCCTTGAGGATAATAACTAATGAATACATGGGCATGGCTTATTTACAGCGGTGTCTTGAAAATATCCCTGAGGTTGGTCCATGTGAGTGAGCCTTACAATAATTTGTTATGGTATAGTTGGCATCTTTGTCTGGAAGGACTTTCCCTAATGCCACTCTCCAGTCCTCTTGTCATATGAGCTTGTAAGATCCTGAGCCCTGGTGAAATGTTGGTCATGAGTGAATTAGTAGAATGCCATGTATTTTATTTCTCTTTAAATAGTTATTTTTAGATGAGAAATTAATATGAAACTCTTATCTTCATCTCTGATCCTCAGGGCTTTTGTTTGACTTTGAAGGTCTGGGTTTCCAGTATTGCCTCCTGAACCTCAGATGAGATTTGCTTTGTTTGCTTTTAGATGCCTGCCTTAGATGTCAAGCTGAAAACAAACAAGAGGACTGTGTTGGTATGTGTTAATTTTTCTTCCTGCCTTTTCAGTTGGAGGTTTTCTTCTGTCTCTGTGGGAATGTTTGAGTTTGCAATTAAAATTGACTTTATTGAAATGTCTTTGGTAACCCAGGCCTGTAAATCCAGAACTAGGGTGGCTGAGGCTAGCTTTCGCTACATAGTGAGACCTGTTTCCCAAAGAAAGAAATGGCTTTGTCAGTACATAAAAAAAATTAAGCCATAAAGCAATGATTAATTACTAGTGTAAATATTCAGAGTACTTGGGGGCTGGTGAGCTAGCTCAGTAGGTAAAAGGTGCTTAACCTCTCAACCTGAGCACTCCACAAGGTCCCCGGACCTCCACGTGAAGCCATGGCATGTATGCCCTCATCCTGTACACACAATTAGAAATAAAAACAAGCAAAATCAGAATTAAAACTAAAAGGGAAAGAATTCTCCTATCTCTTTAATAAATAGTAAAATGTTTTAGTTCTTTAAAAAACCTTATTGAGATAAGTTTATGAGTTCTACTATTTTAGTTAATAATTGATTATATATTCCATTCATGGTCTTGATAAACATTTTGCTAAGCAGAAAGAAATACGTTTTCTGCTAAGAGAACTACAGGCCAGGCCTGGTGGCCCACACCTGTGCTCCCAGCAGAGGCAGGAGAGACACTGCAGGTAGATACCAGCCTGCTCTGTCAGCAAATTCCAGGCCAGTCAGGACTGTGGAATGAGACCCTGTCTCCAAAGGAAAAGGAAGTAGGACAGGGAAAGAAGGAAGGAAAGACAGACAGATTTTAAGACCTGAGCATGTTTGCCTACGTCTGTAATCCCAGCACCTTGCAAGCCTGAGACAGGGCAGTTACCATAGCATACATAGTGAATTCCAGGCCAGCCCATCTCAGCAAAGAACCCTGATCGCAGAGAGACGCCTCTCCAGCCACTCTGCAAATCAGGTGAGGAGCCGCACTGCCTGCTGGCATGGTAACTTTCTGGTCTTGGTCTCAATGTGTGGCTCTTACTTGACACTTGCTATGTAGACCAGGCTGGCCTTTCGGTGATCTCTCACCCTGGTAGGCCTTCATGACCATACCAACTGGTCAGTACCATAATTCATAACTTCACAACTTCACAAAACCAGCTCAGTAGATACACAGCTGGTGGTGTTCCCGGACCTGCCATCTATTTGTGATAGCCAGCTGTAAGCCCAGGGCCCGTAAAACATTGCATCTGGGTAAAGAAAAACCAGGAGGATGTTATAAAGGAAAGTGCAAATGATCCCTGAGGTTGCCCCATGGCCGAGGAGGTCTGGGCTCTATGACAGATTCAAGTCCTTTAATCTCCTAATTTAAGAAGACACCAAGTAGAGTTGTTTAGGAGCATGGGATGGAGTTCACCCTGAAAAGAAGTGGCATGTTTCTTTTTCTTTTCTTTTCTTTTTTTTTTTTTTTTTTTTTTTGGCAGGTGGAGGGGGATCAAGACAGGATTTATCTGTGTAACAGCCCTGGCTGTCCTAGAACCAGGCTGGCCTCAAACTCTCAGAGACCCACATGCCTCTCCTGAGTGCTGGGACTAAAGGGGAGTGCCACCATGCCCAGCCTGTGGCACATTTCTTTCTTTTTATTTATTTGTATCTTTTACATTGTGCGTCCCGATCACATGCACACACACCCCAAAAAAATTTTTTTAAGAAAAAAGGAAGAAAGGAAAAATCTCATCATGGAAGCTGCAGTGTGATACAGTGGGTCGCGCAGTAAACCCTTTATCCATACATTTTGCATGCAGGCGTTCATCCCAAAGAATAACTGGTCTGGTGTGAGGCCCCAGGTCTCTGCTACGCTGTCAGTGCTGGGTTCACTGGGATTCTTCCTGGACATCCCGTTGCTGCCCTGTGTCCACAGGACCAGCACGCGCGCACACACACAGACGCACACGCACGCACGCACGCACTCCAGCAGCTCACAGGTGGGGTGGATGCTGGGGTGGCCAACATGTAATCCTGGTTCTGGGCCTGGGTTGTTGGAGGATTGATCAGACCACCAGCCTCTCCACCACCAGGGTGAGCTCTGCATTCAGTGCATATTTCTTAAGGTAACTTATATTTGTAAATTTTTTTTTTTGTAGATAGAAAAAAACAATTTGACCATTTATCCAGCTTTTTTCAGGATTATGAGCCATTACTATTTTCCTGGCCTTTTTTAAACTATAATTTTGAATTTAGCAATTTAATTTTTTTAAGAATATTTAAAAATTTTGCTTTGATTATTTCCTACATCCATACAGCGTATGTTGATTATGTCCACCACTGGTCGTCCCTCCCGCTCCCTAATCCCCCCTCCATGTGTTCCCCTCCTATGGTCATGTCCTCCTGGGCTTAGCTATTTTAATTGAACTATGTCATGTCAGTTGATTGGGGGGTTGTTTGTTTGTTTGATTGGTTGGTTGTTTCTGAGGCAAGATCTTGCTTTGTAACCACATTGGCCTAGAACTGGCGGCATTCCTCCTGCCTCAGTACTCAGATGACAGGCATGTACTGCATACCTACCCACTCAGCTGTTCTTTTTTTTTCCCCCCTTCCAGTGGTCTGGGGAGAATGTAATCATTCCTTTCACAACTGCTGCATGTCCCTGTGGGTGAAACAGAACAATCGCTGCCCTCTCTGCCAGCAGGACTGGGTGGTCCAAAGAATCGGCAAGTGAGAGGTGGTAGAAGACTCTGGTGTGGTTGGCGACCCTGGATGATCTTGCTGTCGAGTTACTGGACAAGACTAGACACATCAGTGGATTAAGTCTTCAGATAGAAAGGGTGGTATGCAGTCTTAATTCATCCAGGGCATAGTTGAGCATTTTGTCAGTTTAATTTTGAGAAATTCTGTACAATTAAGATAATTTATTAAAATGGCCTTTCCTACCTCTGGTGTGTGTCATACATACTGCTTAGGAGAGCTATTAGAAGGGCTGGAGAGATGGCTCAGAGGTTAAGAGCACCAGCTGCTCTTCCAGAGGTCCCGAGTTCAATTCCCAGCAACCCCATGGTGGCTCACAACCATCTGAGATCTGGTGCCCTCCATGCCAGAACACTGTATATATAATAAATAAATCTTTTTTTTTTTTTTTTTTTAAAAGAAGAGCTATAAGAAGAATGCCAGAAACAGAACGCTCCTTACCATTTCTCAGTACGCAGGGCTGTGAGATCATTTCATTCACAGAAGAGCATTTTTGTGTTTATGCCTGGTTGGTTTTTTTGTTGTTGTTTAAAGAATGTTATAGTAACAAATAAAATGCATTTTGAAAACCCAGCTCCTACCCTCTGCTTCCAATTTTTTGTTGTTGTTGGGAGAGGGCAACTAAAGACGTGTCAACCTCTGGCCTGTGAACACTCTGCACACACAAACATGTATAAGGTTTTATTTGGGGCCATAATCTTATTCTGAAGTGGAGGTTGCTTACAGGAATTTCAAAGAAAAAAAGTCAGGCTGGAGAGGTTTTAGTGACTAAGAGCATTTGCTACTCTTGTAGAGAACCCAGATTTAGGTCCTAACATCCATGCTGCAGCTCATGAGGAATACAGCATCCTCATCCTCCAGGAGAACAACAGCACACATAAAACATACGGATACACATACTTGCAGGCAAACACTCATGCTCTAAAAAGTTTTTTTTTTTTTAAATGTGTTTAGTCCAGAATTAATGGAAGGTTTACTCAGTGGGTGACAGTTTAAGGTAGGGTCTCACTATAGCCCAGGCTAGACTGGAAGTGAGTGGAGGTTGACCTTGGGCTGTAGCAAGCTCCCCTCCTCTGCCTCCTGAGTACTAGGATTATAAGCGTTCACCTCTATGCCTGGCTGAGTTATGTTTTCTTTCATACTGGCTCTGGTTTCTCTGAAATTTTTGCTTATGTCAGCAGGGCCCTAAAAAAGCATGGGTAAAAATTTTCTAAGATTTCTAGGTACTAAAAGCATACACATTTTTGGTCATTAGTAGATTTTTGACACAGCTTGAAGTGTGAAGCAGCTATGGAAAAGGGAGTAGCCTGTTGCAGTCGCTTTGACAGTTTGTAAAAAATGAGGACAGTAGTAACGACTCGGTGTTCGCCCAGCGAAACAGACTAACAAAGCCCTATTTATGCTACAGTTCAGCATCTGAGGGTAGTGAGGAGGAGGGATTAGAACAAAGCTTAGCTCTGACGCTGCACCCTGCTGCCGTGTGACCACTCAGCATCCCATACATACTGTTTAATCAGAAAAACATGCGGAGACATTTTAGTTGTGAGATCCAAAACCATCAAGCAGGATTTTCTCTCCAAATGATTAAATGGTTTTAATTGAATATTGGTAAACATTTTAAAACTACAAAAAAGTATAGACAACAGGTTCTTCGGCTCAAGTTATTTTAAACAGTTTTGGATCATAGGATGGTATATAAAGTCTGAGGTGTTGGCCCCTGTGTATGATCTCAACATCATAAGCCATCACCACCCCCGCCCCATCTGTCTCCACCGTATTCAACCTCAAAAACTTCAGTTTCTAAAACTTTGGAGGCAGGACTGCCTTCCATGGAACAACATCTTGGGTGCTCGGCAGATGGGGCTGTTTGGATTTTGCTGCCACGGCCTCTCAGGCATCCTAATGGCACAGGAATGAAAGAATTTCTTTAAAAGGTAAGGTTCATTGTGTGCTGGGGATTGAATCCAAGGCCTTGCATTTTCTACCTTTGCCCAAGTGCCCGTCATCCTCTAAGAGCCAAGGGCTGCTCTCTGTGAAGTCCAGATAGCAGCTTCTGCTGCTCAAGCCCAATGTGGCCCCAAGCTGGTAAACCCCACAGGCTTTTAGGCCTTGGAAATAAAGTTGCTCTTGTTTTTTATCTGAAAAAGGGATAGAAGTGCTTTGTCTTTTTTGTTTGTTTTTCAAGACAGGGTTTCTCTGTGCAGCCCTGGCTGTCTAGGTACTAGCTCTGTAGACCAGGCTGGCCTCAAACTTGCAGAGATCCGCCTACCTCTGCCTCCCAAGTGCTGGGATTAAAGGTGTGAGCCACCAACATCCAGGCCTTGTCATTCTTTTAAAGTTATCTTCAAAAAAGAAATAATCCTGTGATTCTTAAATGAAATGACAAGTCTCCAGTGTTTAGTAAGACCAGGTATAAATAATGTTTAAGGAAATTGTGTGTGATGGCACATGCCTGTATCCACAGTAACTGGGAGGCTGAAGGGGAGGATCACAAGCATGGGCTATAGAGAGAGTTTTCTTTTTTTTTTTTTTTTGTTTTTTGAGACAGGGTTTTTCTGTAGCTTTGGAGTCCTAGAACTTGTTCTGTAGACCAAGCTGGCCTCGAACTCAGATCTGCCTCCCGAGTGCTGGGATTAAAGGCATGTGCCACCACCAAAAAGACTCTTAAACCAAGATCATGTGCCACCACCACCCAACTTATAGAGAGACTCTTAAACCAAGAAAATAGGTTACAGATTTGAATACAAAAAAAAAGAGCACTGGACCAGGTAGTGGTAGCTCAATACCTTTAATCCCAGCACTTGGGAGGCAGAGGAGTTCTGCTAGTTAGAGGACCGTCAGTGCTACACACACACACACACACACACACACACAAGCCCCTGTCTTAGGGGGAGAAAACACTTAAAGTATAAATGTTTGTATTCTAAACTACTCTGTATTGAATAATTTTTAAAGATTTATTTATTTTTATTTTATTTTATTTTATTTTGGTTTTTCGAGACAGGGTTTCTCTGTAGCTTTGGAGCCTGTTCTGGAACTAGCTCTAGTAGACCGCCTGCCTCTGCATCCCGAGTGCTGGGATTAAAGGCATGAGCCACCACCGCCTGGCTAAAGATTTATTATGTGTAGTGTTCTGCCTGCATGTATGCCTGCCTGCCAGAAGAGGGCACCAGATCCCATTATAGATGATCACGAGCCACCATGTGGTTGCTGGGAATTGAACTCAGGCCCTCTGGAAGAGCAGCCGTGCTCTTAACCTCTGAGCCATCTCTCCAGTCCCCTGTAGTGAACATTTTAATGGCATACCAAAATACTGAATGTTTAATGTTTGCATGAAGTTACTCTTAGCACTTCTTACTTGTTCTGTAGCCCTAAGTCTTGACCTCCTGTCTTGAAGCCTGGCATCATACACCCATTATACCACCTTCATATCATCCTGTTCTAGCATGGGTAGGTTTTGTTCAGCAGAGTATGTTCTCCAAAGGAAAGGGTTTTTTTTTTTAATATTTTTTCCTGTTTTTTTATCTATTTTTTCCCCATGATATTTATTGAGCTCTACATTTTTCTCTGCTCCCCTCCCTGCCTCTCCCCTCCCCACTTCAATCCAACCCCAAGGTCCCCATGCTCCCAATTTACTCAGGAGATCTTGTCTTTTTATACTTTCTACTTCCGATGTAGATTAGATCTATGTAGGTCTCTCTTAGTGTCCGCTTTGTTGTCTAAGTTCTCTGGGATTGTGGTTTGTAGGCTGGCTCTCTTTGCTTTATGTTTAAAAACCACCTATGAGTGAGTACTTGTGATAAATGTCTTTCTGTGTCTGGGTTACCTCACTCAAAATAATGTTTTCTAGCTCCATCCATTTTCCTGCAAAATTCAAGCTGTTATTTTTTTCTGCGGTGCAGTACTCCATTGTGTAAATGTACCACATTTTTTTATCCATTCTTCGATTGAGGGGCATGTAGGTTGTTTCCAGGTTCTGGCTATGACAGACAAAGCTGCTATGAACATAGCTGAACACATGTACTTGTGGCACGATTGAGCATCCTTTAGATATATACCCAAAAGTGGTATTACTGGGTCTTGAGAAAGGTGGTTTCCTAATTTTCTGAGAAATAGCCACACTGACATCCATAGGGGTTGTACCAGCTTGCATTCCCACCAGCAATGCAGGAATATTCCCATTTCCCCACAGCCTCTCCAGCATAAGTTGTCATCAGTGTTTTTGATCTTGGCCATTCTTACAGGTGTAAGATGGAATCTCAGAGTTGTTTTGATTTGCATTTCTCTGATGACTAAGAATGTTGAACATTTCCTTAAGTGTCTTTCAGCCATTCTCGATTCCTCTGTTGAGAGTTCTCTGTTTAGGTCTGTACTCCATTTTTTTATTGGATTATGTGATCTTTTGGTGTCCAATTTCTTGAGTTCTTTGTATATTTTGGAGATCAGACCTCTGTCTGATGTGGGGCTAGTGAAGATCTTTTCCCATCCTGTAGGCTGTCATTTTGTCTTGTTGACCATGTCCTTTGCTTTACAGAAGCTTTTCAGTTTCAGGAGGTCCCACTTATTAATTATTTCTCTCAGTGTCTGTGCTGCTGGGGTTCTATTTAGGAAGTGGTTCCCTGTGCCAATGTGTTCAAGTGTACTTCCCACTTTCTCTTCTATAAGTTTCAGTGTGGCTGGCTTTATGTTGAGGTCTTTGATCCATTTGGACTTGAATTTTTTTGTATTTTGATAGTCACAATTTTTGTGGAATATCATTTTAATTATGTAAATATGCGTTATGTTTGTTTATGTTGTGGACTATAACTTTGTAAAGGTATGCTACATTTATTTATGCTGCAGTTGTTTAATTATGCATTTGTTTTCACCTTGCCTGCCTAAGGCCCCTGATTGGTCTAATAAACTGAGCAGCTAATAACTAGGCAAGAGAAAAGATATGCGGGGTTGACAGGCAGAAAGAATAAATAGGAGAAATATAGGCACAAGAGGAGGAGGAGAGAACAATGGAACTGTCTGGGGCCCCAAGCCAGGCAGCCACCAGCCACCCAAGCAGTGAAAGTAAGATACAGAGAAAGAAAGAAGGTAAAGCTCCGAGGCAGGTTAGGTTAAGTTGAAAGAGCTAGCCAGAAATGAACCTAAGCTAGGCCAAGCATTCAAAACTGCTAAGTCTCCATGTCATGATTTGGGAGTTGGCTAGTGGCCAGTACACATAACAGCTGAGCCTTCCTTGGGGGCTGGCTTTGGCTAGTTAGTTCTGTCACCTTCCTATACCTCAGTTCCCGTGTGTATTGTAATCACAGCCTCACTGGGTTATTCGGGGATCCGGGACTGTTACTTTTCTCCTTGGTGTGATTAAACACTTGGCAGAGCAGGAATGAAGGAAGGGTTTGCTTTGGCTCACAGTCTGAGAAGCTAGTTCATTGTGGCAGGCAGGGGAGGCAGCCCGGAGCCGGGAGCAGAGCTGGGTGCCGGGGCCCAGATTGCTTAGTGCTTGTGTTCAGTCCAGAGCCCCAGCACGTGAGTGGTACCTGCTACAATTAGGGTGGGTCCTTCCACCTCAGCTTAACCCGTCTAGAAACTCCTTCGTGAGCAAGCCCCAAAGCAGGGCTCTTAGGAGATTCTAGAACCAGTCAGGTTGACAGTATAAAGATCACGGGGATTAAGCAAGTAAACTAAGGAGTGTCTAGTGCTGATAAGGGCTGCCGATCTTTGGCACCTGTGAAAGTTTTAGAAGTGTGTTCCGTTATGGGGTAAAGCCCTCCTAACTATTTTCGTTTTTTTGTTTTTGTTTTTCGAGACAGGGTTTCTCTGTGTAGCTTTAAAGCCTGTCCTGGAACTAGCTCTTGTAGACCAGGCTGACCTCGAACTCACAGAGATCCGCCTGCCTCTGCCTCTCGAGTGTTGGGATTAAAGGCGTGCGCCACCACTGCCCGGCTCTCCTAACTATTTTCAATTAAAAAGGGGGGGGGGCAGAAGGCAGAGGAGGAAGTAAACAGTGTGGATACAACAAGGAACTAGGCCTTAACTACTTTCCAAAGAGTTAACATGATTTTCAGATTTATATAAAGAAAAGGTTCTGTAAATACTGGAAGTTTAGTTTTAGCGGGTGTGCGCCTTTAGTCGCAGCCCTGTCTCTAAAATCCAAAAGTTTAGTTTTAGATTTTCCATCTCGGTAGAGCTTTAAGTCTTTTTTGTTTGTTTTGACTGAGACAGGGTCTTGTGTACACCAGCCTGGCCTTGAACTTGCTGTCTTCTGTCCCCACTTCCCAAGGGCTGCACTGTCATCCAGACATCTTAGCGTGAGAGCTGCCTGTCTGCTGGACAGAAACCATGGTGACCAAGGAGCCACAAGTGCTGGTCCTCACAGTGTTTGTCACTCAGTGGTTTTTTGTTGTTGTTATTGTTTGTTATTTTTTGTGGTTTTTTGTTTTGTTTTGTTTTTAGAGACAGGGTTTCCCTGTAGCTTTGGAGCCTGTCCTGGAACTAGCTCTTGTAGAGTTCAGGCTGGCCTTGAACTCACAGAGATCCACCTGCCTCTGCCTCCCAAGTGCTGGGATTAAAGGCATGCACCACCACTGTCCGGTATCACTCAGTGTTGGACAGCAGCAGCAGAGGGTGCCCTCTACTGTACCAGCTCAAGCAAGACCCTCCTATTGGAACCCTTAGCTTTACAAGTGTTTGCAGCTCTTGTGTAGGCCTAGCAAGTCGGGATTCCTTAGCCCTTGGCAGCTGCCAGTGTTGCCGCTTCCAGGTAGGCCTAGGTCGCAAGACTGCTCCAGCCTTGGAACCCTTTGCCAGCGAGCCTTATGGTTCCTAGGTGTCAGGCATCTCTTCGCCCTGAAGGCCTGAAGCTCTCAGGAATTCACCCAGCAACTGGAGCCTGCAGTTTCCTTTCTTTTGGCTCTTAATGGCCTCTGTCCTTCAGCCTGGAGTGCCTCCTCTATATGTCCACCTTCCCTCTCTGGCTGCATGCTCCAGCTGGGGCTGCACTGTCCCCTCTGCCTGTGCTGCTGCTTTGTGTTACCAGCGTGGCCCACACAGGAGAAGTAGGCAAGGAAAGACCAGTTGAGAAAAAAAGCCTTTTATTAATAGAACTAGTGACAGTACCCAAGGGACAGCACAGGGACATATCTTCCAGCCAACTCACTGAGCTGGACAAGCAGCTTACATAGCTAGAGAAAGGGAGTTCCCACTAGGCATACACATCACAGGCAGACGTGGAGGTTTGTGTTTGCACCGATCACATCTGTCTGCTAGGCCACCCCTGTGGCCTAGGTAGAAATAGTTGTAGGATCAGCTGTTTCACTGAGGTGTGTGACAGCAAAAACATCTGGGATTGACTTTTGTTTATATATATATTTGAGCTCTACATTTTTCTCTGCTCCCCTCCCTGTGTCTCCCCTTCCCTTCAACCCCCTCCCAAGGTCTCCATGCTCCCAATTTACTCAGGAGATCTTGTCTTTTTCTACTTTCTACTTCCCATGTAGATTAGATCGATGTAAGTCTCTCTTAATGTCGTCATTGTTGTCTAGGTTCTCTGGGATTGTGATTTGTGGGCTGGTTTTCTTTGCTTTATGTTTAAAAACCACTTATAAGTGAGTACATGTGATAATTGTCTTTCTGGCTCTGGGTTACCTCACTCAAAATAATGTTTTCTAGCTCCATCCATTTTCCTGCAAATTTCAAGATGTATTTTTTTCTGCTGTGTAGTACTCCACTGTGTAAACCACTTTCCTTATCTATTCTTCAGTCGAGGGGCATTTAGGTTGTTTCCAGGTTCTGGCTATGACAAACAAAGCTGCTATGAACATAGGTAAGCACAAGTCCTTGTGGCACGATTGAGCATCCTTTAGATATATACCCAAAAGTGGTGTTGCTGGGTCTTGAGAAAGGTGGTTTCCTAATTTTCTGAGAAATCGTCACACTGACATCCATAGGGGTTGTACCAGCTTGCATTCCCACCAGCAATGCAGGAATATTCCCTTTTCCCCACAGCCTCTCCAGCATAAGTTGTCATCAGTGTTTTTGATCTTGGCCATTCTTACAGGTGTAAGATGGAATCTCAGAGTTGTTTTGATTTGCATTTCTCTGATGACTAAGGGTGTTGAGCATTTCCTTAAGTGTCTTTCAGCCATTTTAGATTCCTCTGTTGAGAGTTCTCTGTTTAGGTCTGTACTCCACTTTTTTATTGGATTATTTGCTCTTTTGATGACCAAGTTCTTGAGTTCTTTGTATATTTTGGAGATCAGACCTCTGTCTGATGTGGGGTTAGTGAAGATCTTTTCCCATCCTGTAGGCTGTCATTTTGTCTTGTTGACCGTGTCCTTTGCTTTACAGAAGCTTTTCAGTTTCAGGAGGTCCCATTTATTAATTGTTTCTCTCAGTGTCTGTGCTGCTGGGGTTCTATTTAGGAAGTGGTTCCCTGTGCCAATGCGTTCAAGTGTACTTCCCACTTTCTCTTCTATAAGGTTCAGTGTTGCTGGCTTTATGTTGAGGTCTTTGAACCATTTGGACTTGAGTTTTATGCATGGTGATAGATATGGATCTATTTTCATTTTTCTACATGTTGATATCCAGTTATTCCAGCACCACTTGTTGAATATGCTTTCTTTTTTCCATTTGATATTTTTTGTTTCTTTATCAAAGATCAGGTGTTCAAAGATGTGTGGCTTGATAACCGGGTCTTCTGTTCGGTTCCATTGGTCCTCCTGTCTGTTCTTATGCCAGTACCAGGCTGTTTTCAGTACTGTAGTTCTGTAGTAGAGTTTGAAGTCAGGGATTGTGATGCCTCCAGAAGTTCTTTTATTGCACAGGATTGTTTTGGCTATCCTGGGTTTTTTGCTTTTCCATATGAAGTTGAGTACCGTTCTTTCAAGGTCTGGGAAGAATTTTGCTGGGATCTTGATGGGCATTGCATTGAATCTGTAGATTGCTTATGGTAAGATTGCCATTTTTACTATGTTAATTCTTCCTACCCAAGAGCATGGGATATCTTTCCACTTTCTGTTGTCTTCTTCAATTTCTTTCTTCAAAGATTTAAAGTTCTTGTCATACAAGTCTTCCACTTATTTGGTTAGAGTTACTTCAAGATATTTTATGCTATTTATAGCTATTGTGAAGGGTGATGTTTCTATGATTTCTTTCTCAGCCCTTTTATCGTCTGTGTACAGGAAGGCTACTGATTTTTTTTTTTTGAGTTACTCTTGTATCCTGCTACATTACTGGAAGTGTTTATGAGTTGTAGAAGTTCCTTGGTAAATTTTTGGGGTTTCTTATGTGAACTATCATATCATCAGCAAACAGTGAGAGTTTGACTTCTTCTTTTCTGCTTTGTATCTCTTTGATCTCCTTTTGGTGTCTTACTGCTCTAGCTAGGACCTCAAGAACTATATTGAATAGATATGGAGAGAGTGGACAACCTTGTCTTGTTCCTGATTTCAGTGGAATTGCTGGGAGTTTCTCTCCATTTAGTTTGATGCTGGCTGTTGGCTTGCTGTATAGTGCCTTTATTATGTTTAGGTATGTTCCTTGTGTCCCTGCTCTCTCCAAGACCTTTATTACAAAGGGATGTTGTATTTTGTCTAAAGCTTTATTGGCATCTAATGAGATGATCATGTAGTTTTTATTTTTCAGTTTGTTTATATGGTGGATTACGTTTACAGATTTTCATATGTTGAACCATCCCTGCATCTGTGGGATGAAGCCAACTTGATCATGGTGGATGATGGTTCTGATGTGTTCTTGGATTCAATTTGCCAGTATTTTATTTAGTATTTTTGCATCAATGTTCATGAGTGAGTTGGTCTGTAATTCTCTTTCTTAATAATGTCTTTATGTGGTTTGGGTATCAGGGTAATTGTAGCCTCATAAAAAGAGTTTAGCAATGTTCCTTCTGTTTCTATTGTGTGGAATAATTTGAGGAGTATTGGTACTAGTTCTTCTTTGAAAATCTTGTAGAATTCTGAGCTGAAACCATCTGGTCCTGGCCTATTTTTGGTTGGGAGACTTTTGATGACTGTTTTATTTCTTCAGGTCTGTTTAATTTGCTTATTTGGGCTTGATTTAATTTTGGTAAGTAATATTTATCCAGAAAGTTGTTCATTTCCTTTAAGTTTTCCAATTTTGTGGAGTACAGGTTTTTGAAATATGACCTGATGATTCTCTGAATTTCCTCCATGTCTGTTGTTATGTCCCCCTTTTCATTTCTGATTTTGTTAATTTGGATATTCTCTCTCTGCCTTTTCGTTAGTTTGGATAAAGGTTTGTCTATTTTGTTGATTTTCTTGAAGAACCAACTTTTTGCTTATTGATTCTTTGTACTGTTTTTGTTTGTTTGTTTCTCTTTTGTTGATTTCAGCTCTCAATTTGATTATTTCCTGCCGTCTAGTTCTCTTGGGAGAGTTTGCTTCTTTTTGTTCTAAAATTTTCAAATGTTCTGTTAATTCACTAGTGTGGGATTTTTCCATCTTCTTTATGTAGGAATTTATTGCTATGAACTTGCCTCTTAACACTGCTTTCATTGTGTCCCATAAATTTGGGTATGTTGTGTGGTCATTTTCATTGAATTTTAGGAAGTCTTTAATTTTTCCCTTTATTTCTTCCTTGACCCATTGATGATTCAGGTGAGCATTGTTTAATTTCCATGTGTTTGTGGGCTTTCTGGAATTAGTATTGCTCTTGAATTCTAGTTTTAAGTCATAGTGATCTGATAAGATATTCTAATTTTTTGTATCTGTTGAGTTTTGTTTTGTTACTGAGTATGTGGTCAATTTTTGATAAGGCTCTATGAGGTGCTGAGAAGAAGGTATATTCTTTTCTGTTTGGATGAAATATTCTATAGATGTCTGTTAAATCCATTTGAGTCATAACATCTGTTAGTTCCCTTATTTCTTTGTTAATTTTTTTGTCTGACTGACCTGTCCAGTGGTGAGAGTGGAGTGTTGAAGTCTCCCACTATTAGTGTGTGGAGTTTAATGTATGATTTAAGCTTTAGAAGTGTTTCTTTTACATATGAGGGTGCCCTTGTATTGGGGGGCATAGATGTTCAGTATTGAGATTTCCTTTTGATGGATTTTCTGGAACTGACTTTTCAAAAGCCCTGGTTGAGGCCCTTGAGCTAGAACAATCAACTACAGTTCTCTCGTTCCTCACAGTGTCTGCAGTGTGCAAACAGTGGACGCTGGCAGGAGGGTGGACCAGCTGGCTGTTGACTACCAATCCTTAGCTCAAGGCAGCCAGGGCGGCAGCAACAGAGTCCGGCCACTGCCAATTACAGAGTCAACTTCCCACCATCCAATTCTGCTTACAGGAAAATGAGCATTGGGTGTTTACAATAAGACCTTAAGGAACTCACATCAATATTGAGAGTTTGTCTAACAAACTTTAACATGGTTTAGTACCTGCTGGGTGCCATAAGAAGCGTGTGTTCTGCTTCTCTGTTTCATAGCGCTGTCTACAGCTGTGCAAAGGTATTGAGACTTAAATTCTCATGTTAATGATATGTATTCGTGTGTGTCTATGAGTGAATATGTTCACCTGAGCTCAGGTGCCTGAAAAGGCCAGAAGAAGGTGTCGGATCTCAAGGGTGTGGGTGCTTAGAATCAAACTCAGGTCCTCTGGGAGAGTGGCAGGCACCTGACCACTGAGCCATCTCAGCTCCTGAGCTTACTGTGCTTCTCCTCTAGTAACTCTAACTCTGCCCTTTCTACTATTATAGACACTCATAATGTGTATCTATTGCATGCCTAATACATACTAGGCTCTGCCATACTAACAGAATATTAATAAGAAGTCTTATCTTCAGAGAACACAGGTATGTTAGGGAGTACTGCCTTCCCGACACAGTTATGAAGTGTGGTTTGCTGCGAGTCAAACTGGGAACTGAGATAGCACATTTGCTTAAAGTGTGTACAGTATTAACAACCACTTGTGTATGAGTGTGTGTGTCTATTATGAAAACCTGTTCCTAAATCAGGTGTGGTGGTAGATACCTGTAAGCCCGTCACTTGGAAGACTGAGGCAGGAGAATTGCTACCAATTCAAGCCAACCTGGATTAAATAGTTCCAGACTAGCTTGTGCTCCTGAGTAAAACTGCATGAGAAGAAGAAAAAGAAAAAAGAAAAACAAAACCAGCTGGGTGGTGGTGGTGGTGGCAGCAGGGAACTCTTTTAATCCCAGCAGAGGCAGGCTGATCTCTCTGAGTTCAGAGCCAGCCTGGTCTACAGAGTGAGTTCCAGGACAGCCGAGGATACACAGAGGAACGCTGTTTCGGGGGAGGGGAAGGAGGAGGAGGAGGAGGAGGAGACAAAGGAAGAAGGGGTGGAGGTGGGGGGAGGTGGAAGGAGGAGGAAACGCGCTAAAACACCGTCAGTAATTATCAAGTCTGTGCAGCGTCTTTTGGGTCAGGCTCTCTCCTGAGAGCTTTGCACAGTAACTCACTTGATCCCTTTTAGGACCGGGGCCCAGTCCATAAAGGACTTGCCTTGCAAGCATAAGTACCTCAGTTTGATCTCCAGAACCCACATAACCAACCTATATGGTTGTCTGTGCTTATCTCAAAGCTGTGGAGACAGAGACAAGGTGCCCAAGCTGACCTCTGGCCTACACATGCATACATTTGTACATACCACTCTTCTGTAAACAACCATTTTTATAGCTTAAAAAAATGTAGGCACTGAAACCAAGTATGGTGGCTCATGCCTCTGATGCCAGTGCTCAGGAGGCTGAAGCAAGAAGATTGCCACAAGTTTAGGAACAGCCTGGGCTACATATTGAATGAACGAATGAAATTTATGCCCTGGCAATGCTGAAGCATGCATGGGCAGCCCATATATGGTGGTTCTGTTGAACTTGTTCATATTGGGTTTCATGGTCTAAGCTGATGAGGTCAACTGGGGTCTCTTCCTCAAGAGGGCACCAGATCTCATTACAGATGGTTGTGAGCCACCATGTGGTTGCTGGGAATTGAACTCAGGACCTTTGGAAGAGCAGGCAGTGTGCTTAACTGCTGAGCCATCTGAGACCCTGTTTACACACACACACACACACACACACACACACACACACACACACACACACACACACACACACACACGAGAGGCAAGAGAGATGAATCATCAGATAAAGGCTCCTCTTGCCAAGTCTGCCAATGGCAATCTGAGTTCAATCCTGGGACCCACATGGTGGAAGGATTGAACTGACTCCCACCTATGCGCCAGCATGTGCATACCCTCTCACACACACAATAAATACAATTAACTAAAAAAAATGAAAATGCAAGGTCCCGACTGTTTTACCACAGTTGCTACATGGACGAAACTCTTACACTGAGCCCTAACCCAGGGTGGTTAGAGCTGGCATAGTTGGGAGTCCCATCAAGTCACTGAGAAGCAGCCTGCTGGGACCCATGAAGCAGATCCTCACCAGAGACCCACCCGCCTGCACACTCAACTTAGACTTGGTCTCCAGAGCGGAGAGAAGGTAAACAGGCTGTTGAAGCGCCCAGCCCATGGGCATTTGCTCTACCAGGCCAAGGCGGGCAGCCCTAGCCTGGGATCATACAACCAGGACCAGAGGGCGAGTGTGGTAGTAGGCAGTCAGGCACGCTCCTTTCCACTGGCTGGCACTGCCTCCTGGGAGGCTTCTCTAGAGGCCTTCCTCCGGAATAGCCTGTCTGACGTTTGTAAGTGGAGGTGGGAGCTCTTTTGTTCTGACTGCCCAGCCCCAAATAATCACACAAAAGCTTATATTAATTACAGAATGTTTGGCTTATAGCTCAGCCTTATTATTAACTAGCTCTTACAACTTAAATTAACCCATTCCTATTAATCTGTATTTTGCCACGTGGCTTTGTGACTTGTTCTCTAACACATCTTGTTCCTCTGGTGGCTGGCTCACATCTCCCTCTGACTCTACCCTTCTCTCTGTATTTTCAGTTTGGTTTTCCTGCTTGGCCTTATTCTGCTTTGCTATAGGCCAAAGCAGATTCTTTATTAACCAATGAGAGCAATACATATTCACAGCATACAGAAAGATTGTCCCACGGCAGATGTTTATTCTCTCTATTTCAACTTGTTGGGAGTTGCAGACCACCAGACCCTGAATTTCCTGTAAACACTTGTTTTCCTCTGCTCTGAGCAGCCTGCAGCTGCTCTGAGCACAGACCCTGATGGCAGGGGAGTGGGTTCTGATGAGTATGCAGCTGAAAGATCCCGAGAGCTGGGGCGTGGCCAGAGCCCTATATAAGCTGCCCCAGAGCACAATAAAGTAGGCATTCGTGGCATTCTTGTCTCAAGGATGACCGGCATCCTCGCACACCGTCGCATCCCGTAGTGCAGGCGCTACACAACCAAGTCTGTAAAGCCAGCGCGTGGGAAGCTGAGGCAACAGGAACGTGGAATCAAGGCCATCCTAGGGGACACAGGATACAGAAACATCAGATCTCTTCATTTCTAGGTATGCTTGAGAGCTACTAGCCGAGGCTTCCTTGTGTTCTCTGCCACCTGTACCGATTAGCTTTGTGTTACGATAACGTTTAGGTGATAATTAACCTAAAAGAATACAGGCCAGCAGGATGGCTTGGTGGGTAAAGGCACCTGCCAGCAAGCCTGATGACCTGAGTTCAGTCCCCTTATCCAGCCCACCTCCCCTCCCAGCACAAAAGAATGGAGGAGAGTCAATGGCAGGAGGATTGTCGGAAATTCAAGGCCAGCCTGGTCTGTATATCAAGCTCTAGGCCAGTCAGGGCTACATACAAAAGCCTTGCCTCACAATTAACTAATTAGTTAATTAAAATATCTGGTTCATTTTTTCATAACTGCTAAAACAGTATTAAGGCAGGCTATCTTAGCATCGCTATTTTTAATTTGGTTCCTAAGATAATTCACCGAAAGGCTAACGTGTGACTGTCTCAAGAGCTCCTTTAAGCCCAGCATGTCCTTGATAAAGCAGGCTGAATAGAGAGGATGGTGGCGTGTGATAGAAGCGGCTGACTTCATGGCATCATTCAAACACGAGTCAATCAGCTGACGCATGCTTGGCAGCAAAGCTCAGAACCAGCTCCACTGCCACAGATGCGGCTTTATTGTCCCACACAATGAGGAGTCGGGCGGGAAGTCCAGGGTTGGCCCGGCAGGTCAGCAGTGCCATCCTTAACCAGGCTCCTAGCCTGCTCTGGACATGGTCAGCATGAGGCCTTACTCTCGGGCCCTCTTTCCCGGCCTCAGGTGACACCATTCCCGAACAGGCCTTGTGTTCTCTATCTCGGGAAAACAGAGGACTGGCCCAGACTGTGACTTGAGTGGGTGCCTCCTTAGTGCCTTGAGTCTACCTAATTGGTCAGATCTGTCACACTGCTGCTTTGGAACGTAAAGGAAAACCAGAAACGGAGATTTTATTTCATTAAAATAAATTTTTAGCCAGGCATGGTGATACATACCTTTAATCCCAGCACTTGGGAGGAGGAGCCGGGGTATCTCTGAGTTCAGGGCCAGCCTGGTCTATCTAGAGTTCCAGGTCAGCCAGGACTACATAGAGAGACCCTGTCTCAAAATCAATAATAATAATAATTGTTGTTGTTGTTATTTTATTGGCTTGAGAGATTGCTCAGTGGTTAAGAGCATTTACTGTTCTTCCAGAGGACCCGGGTTCAGTTCCCAGCTCCCACACTGAGCAGCTCACAACCACCTGTAACCCCAGCTCCAGGGAGAACTTATTTTTTCTGGCCACTTCAGGCACAAGTACTTATGCATACATATCTACGCACACTCTCTCTCATCTATATAATTAATGTAATTATTTGTTTTAGGGGCGTGAGATTGGGCACGACTGGCATGACTGTGCCACAGCTCGTGGAGGTCCCAGGACATTTGTCTGGAGCTGCTTTTCACCATCCACCACCTTATTATTAAGGCAGGGTCTCTTGTTTCTGCCATGCCGGCTGCTCCAGGCTAGCTTCTTGACTCTGCCTGCCATCTTGCCCTAGGAGGGCTAGGATCACAGACACTCTCCACTAGTCCAGGTTCTGGGATGGAACTCAGATCAGTAGGCTTGCAACAGGCTTACCTATGAGCCCTTAGCCCTGAGCTTTGGCGCGGGGGGGGGGGGGGTTTGTTGCTTGGTGGTTTTTGTTTGTTTGGTGAGACAATGTTTCTTGAAGACCAGGATGGGCTGGAACTCACTATGTCCTCAAAGGTGACCTTGAACTCCTGATTCTCCTGCTTTTACTTCCCAAGTGTTGGGATTATAGGTGTGCCCTACTATACCTGGCTCCAGAGATGGAAGTTTGTTTATTTTGGTTTAATAAATAGGGGGAAACGCAGAGCAGGGGTGGGTTGGGGATAAAGAGGGAAAGCAATCGGGAATGGATGTCGGATGAACCGACTGGCTTAACTGCTGTAATTAGCATCAACTATTAAGTTATGGGCTGGACACATGGTTTAATGGCAGAGCACTTCCATAGCACATTGAAGGCCTGAGCAAGATTCCTGGCACCACAGACTACAATCTAAACACAAAACCAATTTATAACCACTAATACTTTGTTGATGTTGCCATGTGGACTTTGTTTTCACTGACAGAGAATTCAGAAAGTCTCTAGAGATCATTTTTTTTTTGTCTCAAACAGTGTCTTTATGTTTTGAATGTACTGGCTTGTAAAGGAAAAATAAATGTAGTAGACCTTCAGAACATGCCTGTTATAGAAGCTTGAATAACCCTTGAATAAAATGTCATGCCTGAAAGCATAACTCTATAGTAGACAAATTTGTGGTGTGGTGGGGTGTGGTGGCGCAGACCTTTAATCCCAGCACTTGGGAGGCAGAGGTTATAGTTTCAAAACTACAGCTTTTTAAATTCTTGCATTTATTTTTATGTTCTTTGCCTGTGTGCACTATCTAAGCACTATGGGCATGTTTGGTTCCTTGAGGCCCAAAGAGGGTATCAGATCCCTGAGACTGGAGTTACAGATGGCTATGAAATGTCATGTGGGTGTAGGGGATTGAACCCAGGTCCTCTGGAAGAACATCCCATGCTCTTATCCCCTAAGGCATCTCTCTAGTCCTGAAAGTACAGTCATTTTTGAAACTTCAAACTGAGCTAATACATGAGTGTTCAGTTGGAACCTCCAGCTCACTCCTGCTTGATCCAGAAAACCCCATTTCTGTCTCTCTCTCTCCAAACTCCACCCTCTCAGAGAATCTCCAACAAAGAAAAGGCACCAAAAACCCAGTCTGCATTCTTGGCATTTGCCATCAAAACTGGCAAGCTGAGCTTGATCCCTAACCTATAATGGGAGAAGAGAGTCAACTCCCGTTTTCTGTCTAACCTCATGTGTGCTGTGGCAGGAATCTACACACATGCAATAAATAATGCAAGAAAAAAATAGTTCAGTACACACATATGCTATGACCCAGCAATTCTTTCCACAGGTGTGTGCCAAAAAATAGAGAAGACTTGTGACCACAAAAGACTTTTTAAAAACTTATTTCTACTTTATTTTTTTATTTTTTTAGTTGATTTTTATTGAGCTCTACATTTTTCTCTGCTCCCTTCCCTGCCTCTCCCCTCCCCGCTTCAACCCTCCCCGCAAGGTCCCCATGCTCCCAATTTACTCAGGAGATCTTGTCTTTTTCTACTTTCTACTTCCCATGTAGATTAGATCTATGTAAGTCTCTCTTAGTGTCCTCATTGTTGTCTAAGTTCTTTGGGATTGTGATTTGTAAGCTGGTTTTCTTTGCTTTATGTTTAAAAACCACTTATAAGTGAGTACATGTGATAACTGTCTTTCTGTGTCTGGGTTACTTCACTCAAAATAATGTTTTCTAGCTCCATCCATTTTCCTGCAAAATTCAAGCTGTCGTTATTTTTTTTTCTGCTGTGTAGTACTCCATTGCGTAAATGTACCACATTTTTTTATCCATTCTTCCATCAAGGGGCATTTAGGTTGTTTCCAGGTTCTGGCTATGACAAACAAAGCTGCTATGAACATAGTTGAGCACATGTCCTTGTGGCACGATTGAGCATCCTTTGGATATATACCCAAAAGTGGTATTGCTGGGTCTTAAGGAAGGTTGTTTCCTAATTTTCTGAGAAATAGCCACACTGACATCCAAAGGGGTTGTACCAGCTTGCATTCCCACTAGCAATGCAGAAGTGTTCCCTTTTCCCCACAACCTCTCCAGCATAAGTTGTCATCAGTGTTTTTGATCTTGACCATTCTTACAGGTGTAAGATGGAATCTCAGAGTTGTTTTGATTTGCATTTCTCTGATGACTAAGGATGTTGAGCATTTCCTTAAGTGTCTTTCAGCCATTTTAGATTCCTCTGTTGAGAGTTCTCTGTTTAGGTCTATACTCCATTTTTTCTATTTTATATGCATTGATGTTTGTCCTGCATGTATGTCTGTGTGAGGGTGTTGGGCCCCTTGGAACTAAAGTTACAGACCGTTGAGCTGCCATGTAGGTGCTGGGAATTGAACCTGGGTCCTTTGGAAGAACAGTCAGTGTTCTTAACCACTGAGTCATCTCTCCAGCCCCCACAAAAAGACTTTTAAGGAATTATTCAAAGCTGTAGCTTCATGCTTATATTAGTAATAATAGCCCTGTCCTAGTTACCTTCAGCTCTCAACTAGACCAGGTTCCAAATTAGAAACAGCGCAAATGTCAAACAATAGAATGGTATGAGATAGAGGTAACAACAGCTAAAAGCAAAAGACGCAGCAGATGGCAGAAAAGCATTCAGTGTGTAATAGAAACATTGTCTTCAGAGAGAGAAAGGAAAATGAAGTCTTATGTATCCCAGTCTGGCCTTGAACTTCTAATTATAAGACTGTATCCACACGCCCATTTGTTACTTTCTTTTTTTCCTTCCTTCTTTCCTTTCTTTCTTCCCCCCCCCCCTTTTTCTTTTGGTTTTTCAAGACACAGTTTCTCTGTGCAGCCCTGGCTGTTCTAAAACTTGCTCTGTAGGCCAGACTGGCCTCAAACTCAGAGATCCTGTCTGCCTCTCCCTCCTGAGTGCTGGAATTAAAGGGCTGTGCCTCCACTGCCCAGCTACTGCTTGTTTTTATACACAAAGAATTAGTGTCTTCTTTAATATATATAATAAATATATGGATGTTTTGTCTGCATGGAAAAAAAAAAGAAACGTTGCCTTCATTTGGGCAACAGTTTCAGGAGTATATACATTTGCCCAAATCCATCACCTCTGCATTTAAGGTTTTTGTATTTCTCTCTACAGGAAATAGACTTGAGCTGGGCGTGTAGCTCAGTACAGAGCACTTGGTCTAGCAAGCACGTAGGTTCAATGCCTCGCACCAGCGTGGGGGGGGGGGGGGGGAAGAAGTAGTAAACCAGAATGCTTTTAAACTTAGAAGTATTTACTTAAGAGAGTCATCAGCGAGCACTCTTTTAAGTTTGCTAAGTGCAAGTGTGGGAAACTGTTAATGGTGTTCCATTTGTCTTAATACTCAACTCTTCAAGGAAGCACTTGAATCAAAATAATTGCATTGCTCTCCTTGTTCTGGTCCCCTGTGGAGGCAATCTGAGAGAGCTCCGTGGAGTTCATTAGAAGCTCTGCACTTTCAGACGCTTATCAAAATGGACGAGAAGAGGTACTTCTTGGGGGAAAATATTTTATTCATGCCATGTGACTTTGGGAATGTGTCTCAGGGACTTAAATGAGACTAGCGTTGGTGTGGCCCGAAGTTTTCCCCTGGCCTCTCTAACAAGAGACTTCGAGCATCTTTGACTTTTTCAGTTTTAAGTGTTTTTGGAGGGGACAGAGTCTCACTCAGCCACCCAGGCTGGCCTCTTTGTCAGCCTCCCAAGTACTGGGATTACAGGTGTGAGCCAACATGTACAGTGCTCTCTCTCTCTCTCTCTCTCTCTCTCTCTCTCTCTCTCTCTCTCTCAATCTCTCTCTCTCTCTGGTAAAGTTCTAGAGGCCTAGCCAGAGCCTCGCCGGATGCTGTTAAAGCTCTGTCCCACTCAGCTATAGCCTCCACCCTTAGGTTTTCTCTGTGTCTGTTGTTTGGTTTTAAGAAAGGAAGAGTTGGTCTGGGCTCATACCTTGAAGGGACAGTCAGTCACGGCAGGGTGTCGCAGCAGCAGGACACATGTATGAGGCAGCTTGTCACATCACTTTCCACTACTGAGTGTAGGACGCAGAGCAATGTCTGCTGTTGCTGCTCAACTCAACCTCTCTCTCTCTCTCTCTCTCTCTCTCTCTCTCTCTCTCTCTCTCTCTGTCTTTTCCTTTTTGTTCAGTCTGGGGCCCTAATCTGTCGAACTGAGCCACTCACAGTCAGTGTAAAATTTCCCTCCTCAGTTAAACCTTTTAAAAAAACACCTTCACAGACGTTTCTGAAGGTGTGTGCCTCCTAGGTGATGCTAAATCTCATCAGGCTGGCGTGATTGCAATGAAGATTGCCCATAACACTGCCTACCCCCATTCCCCATGTTTTCTACTTAAAATTGTTTTACTGGCCCTCCTGAGGCTGTAGTGCTAGATTTCTATGAATCCATATCTAAGGTCATGTGAGTGCACAGTCATCCCAGTGATGTCATCCCAGGACTTCTGGGGTCCTCTCAAATCCTCCGTACCCTACTATTAGGTCACACAGTGATACACTCAATAAATAAATAAATTCGTGCCCCAGGACCTTCCTGCCCTGTTTTCTCTCCCCCCTCAGCACTTACCGTCTATAGTGCGGCTACAATGTTCTATAGCGACTCTTAGCACTCTAACTAAGATGGCTTTGTCCTGACCAAGAGAACATGGCAGAAGTTGTGATGCTCTGGTGCCCAGACCTCAGGACACTCAGTCTCCTTGGTCCTTTTGGAAAGCAGCCCTGAAGCCATTATGCTTTTAGGATGCCCGGGAAGAGAGACCACAAGAGTCAGCTAGCTGAGCTACCCACCCACACCCTCACGCTGCATGCAGCCATGACTGAGCCTTACACAGAACCAGAAATGGCTTCACTGAAAGCAAACAGTTGCCAAGCCAAAGCAAATATATATGTGCAGCCATGTACAGTTTTGTGAGATGAACGCAGATATTGAATAGATAAATGAAAAACATGCATGGGGTAAAGGGATGTTGTCTGGTACGGACCTGACATGACTATACTGTCACTAACAATGGATCAGAGATAACGTTGGCCCAAGAGCAGTAACAAGGAAATAAGCAGAACACAGTGATAGCTGGGTCTGTGGTGGGGTGATAAATGTTCACACTCTCTAGTTGCAGGGAGAGGGGCAGGGGGACTGGGGGAACAGATCCCACCCTCTGCTCTCTTGCTTCTGAGCTGCAGGAGCACCTAGAGTACAGCACAGAAGACGCGGAAAGTTAGCGGAGGGACTCCATGATGAAGGCACCATGAGGAATCACCCATGATGGGGTAGGACTTTCAGTGATTCATCTGTCTGGGGTGTCACCCACAGTCTTGTAAGCAGCCCCTTACCCACCCACACTCTTAGAAAGCCCAATAATCACACTGACTTCCCAAGCTGGGCTTGGATGACATCCTCTATCTGTCACGGTACCCTGTGTAGTAAATGGATGTTTGTTCATGCGCCTCAGGAAGAGTACCGCAACACGTGGGCTCCAGTTGCCATGCCATAGTGATACCCACACTACCAATCTCTTCCGTATTACCAGCATCCCCGGAAATGCAATGTGCCACTGAGTTGGGGTGGTGCATGCCAGGAGTCCAGTTTTCTGTCCTGGCCACTGCCTAGGGACATAAAGACTCTATGGTTACTTTGTTTATGATGCTTGGGTTTGACATATTTTTTTTAATGTAATTCCTCCCCCAGCCTTGTGATCCAAATGCTCAAATTTTTCACCCTTTTCTTAAAATACCTTCATTCTTGCAATTCTCAAATATTTTAATTTTCCACTGGCTGGAGGAGGAGACTTTTACAGAGCTGACCCTTCCCATCTCTCGATTCCAGAATACAAAGTGTTTTATATTCTGCTAAAAATAAACTGAACTCCGGTACCCTTGTTCCATTCTTGTAACCACAAAGCTCTTTCCTCCACAGTTCCCATGGATTTCCCCACAGACAAATAAGTGTCTTGTGGAATTGGTTTTGCTGTGCCTGCTAACATGGCGGTGTTCAGTTTCTTCTCGTCTCTTCCTTCCAGAACGTCACAGAACTCCGAAATCTCACTGTGTGAATCTTCACCATTTGTCTGAGATTTCGCAGTTATTGTAACTCGCCCCTAGCTGCCTCTCTGTCAGGATGAATGTGTACGAATCACTCTCTCGGCTTTTAATTTTACTTCAGTTCTCTAGACAGGGCCTCCTGATGTCGCCGTAACTGGCCTCAGACGCACAGAAGTCTGCTTGCCTCTGGCTCCCAAGTGCTGGCCCCCACACCCAGTTTCTCTCTGCTTCTGTGGCTCTGTGTTAGGAAGCACACTCCTAGCTGGGCGTTGTAGCCTGTGCCTTTAATCCCAGCACTAGGGAGTCAAAGGCGGGTGGATCTCTGTGAGTTCAAGACCAGCCTGGTCTACATAGTGAGTTTGAGGACAGCCAGAGCTATGTAGAGAGACCTTGTCTCAAAAAATTAAAAAAAAAAAAGGATGATAATAATTTTTTTAAAAAAGGACACTCCTTTGTTATGGGTGTGTGACCATTATTTAAATAACTAGAGTCTCATTCAGAAAGAACAATGTTTATGTTCTGCCAGACCGTAGAGCCTAAAGGTCAACGTTTATGTTATCAATGTAATTTGTGGTAGAAATAAACTTTGAGCAGGGCTAGAGCTTCGTCCTTGCTCTTAGAGCTTGTGAGGTTTCTGTGTGAAGCAGCTTCAAGAGCACGGTCTCTCACTCTGTTCTCTGTATGAACTCTGCAGCCGGTCAGCCTTCCTGTGGAAAGGGTTTTTTTTCTTTAGGCGCACAGAACTGGGGGAGTCATGGACTCAGCTGTTAGCTCGATACCACAGCACCATTGCACCCTGAGGCCGCGAGTGAACGTCCTGCTGTTTTCATGACAGCCAGCATCCCCGTACCATTTGTAACCACAATCCCAGCTTGCTTCTTGCCGTCAGCCTGTGTTGCTCTCAAGCTGCTCTCTGTGAAATGAGCCCAGATTGGAAAGTGACATCCCGAGTTCCTAGTCCAAGTCTAAGGCTAATTTTTTTTCTGGTATCAATTTTTGTCACATGTGGTAAGACCTCAGACCGGGTCCATGCTAGAGCTACCAGCATTTGACAAGCCGGTGTGTAGTCAGCAGACACTGATTGCAGTTAATAGGAAAACGCTTGGGGCTTTTTGTTTGTTTGTTTTAGATAGGGGTTCTCTGTGTAGCCCTCTCCTGGTACTCACTCTGTAGATCAGGATGGCCTAGATTATCTGTCTGCCTACTGAGATGAAAGGCATGCGCCACCACCACCAGGCTGAAAACACTTGGCTTTAAACTGACATTCCCTGCAAACTGGAGCATCAATTGCTCTCTCCCTCATTACACTTGGTGCCTGCCTGCATAATAGCTTTTAAGCACACTATATTGTGGTTTTTACATAATTGAGTTCCCAGTCATCAAGCCTTTATAGCCAGACTCCCTCCTCTTCTTTCCAGGTGACTGCACAAGAGCCCTCCTGGGCTTCCAAAGCTCCCTGCCAACTTCCCAGGAAACTTGAGCAATTTTTCTTATATTTCAACCTTGTTCCATGTATCAGTTACCAGCGTTCGGCACGTAATAGGAAGCGCTACTTGTTTTTCTACTCTCCTCTACCTTCCGTCTTCTTCGCCTGCAGGGGTCTGCGGCAGCTGAAGCTTTGCTCCCCTTCACCTGCAAGGGTTTGCTGCAGCTGCAGCTTGGCTCCTCTCCACCTGCAAGGGTCTGCTCCTGCCACAGCCTCTGTGTTTCTGTAGCTGCCGGAATGGATTAGCACAGACTGAGTGACAGAGAATCCCTCAAACTGATCCTCCCATAGTCTGGCCTCAGCACTCTAGAATCCAGCTTCAGAGCTGGCTCTGTCTGAGGAACCTGAGGGAGACTTCCATGGCCCTGGCCCAGCTGCTGGTGGCTGCCAGCCACCCCAGAGTTCTCTGGTTTGTCAAAACATCACCTTCAACCCTGCCTCTCATTCAGGCTGATTTTTTTTCTGTTTCCTTCCTGTCTGTTTCTGCTCTCCCCCTTGTCTTATGAATGCACTGTCCCTTGATTTTAGGGTTCACACTACTCCAGAATGATGTCAATTACATTTTATTACATCTACAGAGTTCAGAGTCCCTATTGCTAAGCAAGGTCACATTCACTGGTACCTGGTAGGAAGATTTCATTGTATCTGGTTTTGGAGGTCATGGCAGGAGGGACACACACATACTCATGAAGACACACACACACACACACACACACATACACACATATTGTTTTAATATTAAAAGAAGATACTGCAGGGCAGGTGAGATGTCTAGGTGGGTAAAGACACTTGCCATGGATCCCCCTGGAACTGGGAATCCACCAGGTTGTGAGCAACCAGAAGAGTGCTCTTAATGGTTGAGCTACCTCTCCAGCCCTTGTCAAGTAATTTTTAATTCATAAAAGTAAGATTTTTGTTGCCGGTGGTTTATTTTTGAGACTGTCTCATGCAGCCCAGGGTAGCTTCAAACTTGCTATGTGATTGGGGGTTCAGATCCTGCCCCCACCTCCTTAGTGCTGGAGTGTGCTACCATGCTTGGGTCTATGCCTGTAACTCCAGTTTCGAGGGACCCAGTGACCTCTCCTGTCCTCCTTAGGCACTGCATGTATAAGGTGCACATACAGTCATACACACACACACGTAAATCTTTTTTTAAAAGTCTAGCCTGCTGAGTGGTGGTGGCACACGCCTTTAATCCCAGGACTCTGGAGGCAGAGGCAGGAGGATCTCTGCGTTTGAATCAGCATGGTCTACAGAGTGAATTCCAGGACACCCAGAGCTATGCAAAGAGACCCTGTCTTGAAAAACCCAAAAGAAAAAGAATAGTCCATGGACTGGAGAGATGGTTCAGTGGTTAAGAGCACTGGCTACTCTTCTAGAGGTCCTGAGTTCAATTCCCAGCTCACAGCCATTTGTAATGAGATCTGGAGCCCTCTTCTGGCCTGCAGGCATACATGCAGACAGAACACTGTATACATAATAGATAAATAAATAAATTTTTTTGTTTTTGTTTTTCGAGACAGGGTTTCTCTGTAGCTTTAAAGCCTATCCTGGAACTAGCTCTTGTAGACCAGGCTGGCCTTGAGCTCAAAGAGATCCACCTGCCTCTGCCAAACTGAGTGCTGGGATTAAAGGTGGGCACCACCACCACCCAGATCAATAAATAGATCTTTAAAAAAGAAAGAAAAAAGAAATCTAGCCTGGGCTGTACAAGACATGGCAATTGAGCATTGCTATGTGGCTACTTTAAATTGAGAAATGTTATAAACATAAAATATAAACCAGAATGTAGGCAGACTTTTCTGTCCCACCAGCCCACTCCCAAATAACCATACAGAGACTTATTATTAAGTATAAATGCTCAAGCAATAGCTTAGGCTTGTTACTAACTAGATGTTACAATGAAAATTAATCCATATTTCTTATCTACTCTCTACCACATGGTGGTACCTTTTGCCAGCACAGCATATTCATCTTCTGCTTCCTCTACATTTGGCTGGCGATTCTGCCCTCCTTTCTGGCTCTCCCACCTAAACTCTTTCTGTCTAGCTATTGGCCAGTCGGCTCTTTATTAAACCAATGAAAGCAAAACATCTTCACAGTATACAAAAGATTATTCCACAGCATTTCCCCCTTTGTGTCTAATTGAAAAAGAAAGTTTTAAATTTAACATAGTACAATTATATACAACAAAAACAATTATCAAGTAAAAATTATAGTTACAATATCCAGTCCATTTGTATTTGGCAAATTTAGAGAAAATACTCTATCTTTGTGAATATAAAGTTTTATACCTAATTTACTTTTTATCATAACTAAGGAAAACTGTAAGTCTAACTATTTAGCATTTAACTCCATCAAAGACCACAGGAGGATATAATATTACTTCACGACAGGGACATCTGGCTGCCTGGACAGTCATCCAAAGTGCTTCTGTAACATTGGGGCATCCATCTTTGGCCTACAGGCATAGTATATATGACAGACTTTTCTGAGAAAGAGGGAATCTTGAAGGACTGTCCTACCTCATCTTGGCAAAGTTTGGCAGTGACTTTCTTTTGCATCCTACTAGTCCAGTTGGACAGTATAGTGTGAGCAATTGAGGCAAGGGCAGTTTTTTTTCCTGCAGTGTCTATACTTTTAGGGAGGGAGGGGCCTAGTGAATCTGGTCAGACTCGGGCACTTCCTGAAGCCATTTTGAGTCACTTCCTTCCTGAGCTTCCTCCCTGCAGGCTGGGAGTGTTTCACTACCTGGTAAACATCCTGCTCTAAAATGCCCTGTTGTTTTACTTCCCTTTCAAATCCTATGTCTTAAGTTTCCCTCCAAGATTTTAATCAGAGGAAACAGCTATGCAATAAGTGACAACCTCAGTATCAAAGGACAGGGTTAGGTTAATTGACTGCCTACTTAAAAAGGATCCCCAGAAGCCCACAGCACATATCCTCAGTGAGGTACTTTTCCACTGATGATCTCATCAGATGTCCACGTGGTAGTAAAGCTACTTTTTCTCAGGTTTCTGCCCTGTGAGTTGCTGTTGCATTCCTAAGAATCATGGGAAAGGGCCATTTCTTCAGTAGAAGACATTCTTATACTGATTTTCACTGCTTAGAAATATGGATCTGGGATAATGGATTAAGAACAACAAAGGGGAAGCCGGAGGGATGCTCAGTGGTTAAGAGAACACTTGTTGTTCATCCAGAGGACTCAAGTTCAGTTCCCAGCACCCTGTAAATCAAGCTCCAGGGGATTCAGTACCCTGGACTCTGTAGGTACCTGTGCACACATGTACACACATGTGTGTGCACACACATACACACACACACACACACACACACACTTTTTAAAGACCTATAATAAAAAAGAAAACAACAAAGTTTGGTCTTTCCTGTGGGTATGAGAGCCAATGGTGTGATGCTGAGCAATAGCCCCTGGTACCCATCACCCAACTCTGTGACACAGGTGATTATAGCTCAGTGTGCAAAGCCAAAGGGCTGCCTCAAGTTCATTACATAATTCTCTGAGCTGCATCTGCTCTGGGAAATAGTCAGGGGCTGATGGGCAGTCACAACGATGTTTTGACAGTGTGAAAGAGGTTGTTTGTTTGGGGAAAAAAAATCTCTCTCTCACTCCCTCTCTCCCTCCCTCCACTGTGTCTTCATACTGAATGACTTTGTTTTTAAGCTGCTTTAGCCTTGATGTGTAAAGGCCTGGCTATTCTTCCCCTCAGGACACAGTTGTTATTTTTGGAGCAGAGTTACTTAGCCTGATTTTCTAAAGCAATTTTTGCCCTTTGTAAGCCCTCAGGCCCTGTATGCTTGGGCCTGAGAGACTTCCCTGTCCTCCAGCTTTGCTTCTGGAGTCAGGGATGTGGACCAGCCCCCTGGAACGTCACCACTCCAGTGTCCCACAGACTCCTTGGCACCCACAGTCCATTTGTTAGAATTTGTCCTTGGAACAGCCAGGCCACGTGCTGTAGGGTGCTGCTTCCTGTCTCTGGAGTCATGGAAAATTCCTGCCTCGTTCAGAGCCCACACTCCAAGCTGGTTCCTTTGTCTCTTTGTTTTAGGAATTTGGCCTTTTCTGCTTCTATCACTTAATGTTTAGGGTCAGGATGACCCTTTCTGTTTCGTTTTAAAGGAGGGTGTGCCAGGTTACCACGTCCTGAAGCCCAACCCAACTTGTGTCTATAGGCAACTTGGATGCATCTTGAATGGTAGCATGCCGTGCTGCCCCAATGTCCATAGTAACCAAGTGTGTTGGTTTGAAAGAAAATGGCTCCCAAAGGGAGTGGCACTATTAGGTGTGGCTTTGTTGAAGTAGGTGTGGCCTTGTTAGAGGAAGTGTGTCACTGTGGAGGCAGGCTTTGAGGTCTCATATATGCTCAAGATATTGCTCAGTATCTCAGACCACTTCCTGTTACCTGCAAAATGTAGGACGCTTGGCTGCTTCTCCAGCACCATGTCTGCCTGCACACTATCATGTCGCATCATGATGATAATGGACTGAACCTCTGAACTGTAAGCCACCACAATTAAATGTTTTCCTTTATAAGAGTTGCCATAGTCATGGTATCTCTTCACAGCAATAGAAACCCTGAGACACCAGGCTTCTTACTGGAAACCTCTTCTGGCCTTGGTGGGTCCCAGTTGCAGACCAGCTGCCCCATGGTCATTCCCTGCATGTCAGTTGAACTTGGGAGCACACAGGTCAGCTGGTACACAGCCATAGTGGACATGGGAACCTGGACATGCTGCTCCCTACACCAATGATCTGCAGGGCCCTCAGCTGCACTATATGGCTGTGTGATGTGGGATTCCCCTCTGTATGCTGTGAATACCATTGGTTAATAAAGAAACTGGCTTGGCCTGATAGGGCAAAAGAATAGAGCTAGGCAGGGAAAAGTAAACTGAGTGCTGGGAGAAAGAAGGAAGAGTTAGAGAGAAGCCATGGAGCTGCCATGGGAGACAGACACACTGAAACTTTGCTGGTAGGCCACGACCTCATGGTGATGCACAGATTAATGGAGATGGGTTAAGTTAAGATGTAAGAGTTAGCCTATAAGAAGCTAGAGCTAATGGGCCAAGCAGTGATTTAAATAATATAATTTCTGTGTGATTATTTTGGGGCTGAGCTGCTGAGTGGCCAGGAAACAAACAAGTGGCCTTCTTGCAACAGCTGTGAAACCTGCAGGAAGAAGGACCAGGTCCACACCATGGTTCTGGGACTTGCATCCCTTCTATGACAATGTCTGCAGTGGAAACTCTTGAAGAGGTGATCTGAGTTATACCTAACCTCACCCAGTTTTGTGTGCTGGGGAAAGGTGGCTGAAGACAGATAAATGTCCCTGATAGCAGGCAGGAGGAGGGATCTCCAAGCCCCAAAACCTCTTATCTATATATTGGTCTCAAAGTTGGCACAAGAAATAAATATAATGTGGATTTTTAAAACTCCTACCACATGTCCTTGACACCTAGGGAAATGACATAGCATAGGATAGAACTGGTTAGCTGTCACAGTGGTGGTGTGAGAAGGATGTCTCACTAGGAAACCCACATCTTGAAGAATGCTGTGGCCAGATCATCAGTGTAGGAAGCCATTCTGAAAGGAAATTCACAAGATGTAAAATGAATTCCCCCTACCTGCTGTAACAATGAAGGCCAGCTTGTCAGGCTTTCTGTCCTGCCTGGTCCCCCAGCCATTTAGACCCAGAGAAAAATCACACAGAGAGTCTATATTAATGATAAAGTGATTGGCCCATTAGCTCAGGCTTCGTATTAGCTCTTATAACGTATATTAACCCATTATCTTTATCTATGTTAGCCACATGGCTCAGTACCTTTTTCAGTAGGGCAGCTCACATCCTGCTTCTTTCGGTGGTCTGGGCAGGAGTGGGGAAAGAGCTTCCTTCTTCCCAGAATACTCCTGTTCTTCTGGCCCCACCTTTACTTCCTGTCTGGTTGTCCCACCTATACTTCCTACCTGGCCAATCAGCATTTATTTAAAACATGATTGACAGAATACAGACAATTCTCCCACACCAACCTGCCAGTTCTAAGGTGCCCAGGCTAGTGGGACTTGGCATTCACAATGCTGTGAACCATTCCCTCTAATAAAAGACATTTTCGTCACTTCTGTACTCACTAAAAACTGTCCCCCACTCTCCCCTTTCATCCCCTGGCCATCACTAGTCTGCTTTCTGTTACCATACACTTGCCACTTTGGGACTGTGTTCATGCTACTGTGACAAAAAGCTTGACATAAGCACCTTAAAGGAGAACAAGCTTCTTTTGGCTCATGGTTTCAAAGGCTTCAGTTATGCTGGGTTAGCTCCATTATTACTGGGCCTACAGAAGGCAAGAGCATCCTGGAGAGGATTTACTAGAGCAGTACTGCTTAAGGAAGGCAGGAAGTGGGGGAGTGGTTGGGGGCATTGAAAGAAGGAGGAGAGGGGAGAGATGAAGGTGAGGATAGAAGGAGAGGAGGAAGAAGAGGAGGAGAAGAAGGAAGAGGACAAGATGAGGTGGAGGAAGAGAAGGGAAAAGGAAGGTGGAGGAAAAGGAAGGGCATCAGCTGGATGGATACCAACAGCAGCCCTTATTGGCCTGCTACTCTGAGCTGGCCTAATTCCTAGTCCTACCGCTTCCTAATAAAGCCATTAAATTAGATCAGAACCTTTGTGATCCAATTGCTTCCCAAAAGTCCACCAGCTGGCAACCACGTTTTTACCACCTAAGCCATCAGGAGATAATTCAGAGCCAAACCAGAAGGTGGATCTTCCTCCAAGGTGTGGCTCTTTGCAACCTCTTGTCTGAATATGCCATGTGTCATGTATCCATTCTCCTGCTGGCGGGCCCTGGGGTTGCTTCCACCCGTGGGCTGTTGTGTGTATCGACATGGACCATTCATGGGCAGGTGTGTTTGAAGTGTTACTGTCATTCTAAGCACACGCTTAGTGAGCGTGTAGGGGAGTTTTGAGTCATCTGGTGATTCTTGACCTAGGAGGAACCTCTGAACTCTCTTCCATGTTTCTATTCCCGTCAGCATCTCTTCATGTCTTTGCCAACACTTGACATTTTCAGTTTTGAGGTTTTTTGTGTTGGGGGATGGGATGCTGGCCATCCAACCAATCAAGGCAAGTCCTTCATCCCAGCTCTTTCCTTTTCTTTTCCAGTTATGGCCAAGCCAGCAGTCGTTCTCCGAGACGGGTTTCCACATGTCTTTCTTCTCCCTAGCTCCTGGGCGGTGTGTTTTTATTTCCTCCTCTCTGTTACTTTCTCTCTTTTTAAAGCCTTTAGGGTCCAAGTGAGAAACACTGGTATGATGGATGCCCATAAGAAACTGGACAGGGAGCCAGGCAGTGGTGGCACTCGCCTCTAATCCCAGCACTCAGGAGGCAGAGGAAGGAAGACCTGTGTGAGTTTGAGGTCAGCCTGGTCTACAGAGCAAGTTCCAGGACAGCCAAGGCTACACAGAGAAAACCTTATCTCAAAAGACCAAAAGAAAAAAAAGAAAGAAAGGAAAAAAAAGAAAAGAAAGAAAGGGAGGGAAGGAGGAAGAAGAGGAAAGGAGAGAGAGGGAGGGAAATTGGACAGGAAATGGCTGGAAAAGGGGGAAAATATGGCTGTCTTAGAAAAGAAAATCTTAGCTGGGCAATAGTAGCATGCACCGGCTTTTATTAGAGCGTCTTGAGACTGTGGTCCTATCAGTCAAACACGGCTGTCTCCTGACAGAAAAACCAAGAATCCCGTAGCTGTTCAGTTCGCCACAAGGTCTGGCGTCTCGGCAATCCCAATCAGGTGCTGGAGTCCTGGAGGGTCTAGTTATCAGTCTATGTTGGAACCCAAAGAAGAGTTCTGATACTTCAGCAACAGGAGAGATGAACTTGCCATCAATAATGAGGACAGAGCTGGGCCTAGTGGTACATGCCTTTAATCCTAGCACTCTGGAGGCAGAGGTGAGTTCAAGGCCAGTCTAACTTATATAGAGAGTTCCAGGACAGCCAGGGCTGCATAGAGAGACTCTGTCAAAAAAAAGAAAAGCAAACAGGCAAAAGGCAGAAGTTTCCTTTTATATGGGCCACCACCAGGAGGTATGGCCCAGATTTAGGGTAGTCCTACCCACTTCCAGTGATCCAATCAAGGAAATCCCTCACATGTACAGATTGGGTTTTAGTTGATTCCAGACCTAGTCAAGTTAACAACCAAGATTAGATATCACATATGTTAAAAATAAGTCCCCTTTCTCTTGAATACAAAATAAGGGAACAGTTTTCATGGAGGGAAGTGAATTTTTATTTTATTTATTAAGATAGGATCTCAGTCAGGCTGTTGTGGTATACACCTTTAATCCCAGCATTTGGGTGGCAGAGGCAGGCAGATCTCTGAGTTTGAGACCAGCCTGGTTTACAGAATGAGTTCTAGGACAGTCAGGGGTACACAAAGAAACCCTGTCTCATAAAACCAAAACAAAACAAAAGGACAGGGCCTCACTATGTAGCCCTGGCTGGCCTCAGACTCTCAGAAATCTGTCTGCCTGCCTCTACCTCCCGAGTGCTGAGACTGGAGGTGTGCGTCCCCTTGGCTGGCTGGAAAGTAGAATTTTAAATGCAGCTATATAAGCTGGCACAAGAGCAGTCAAACATGGTGTTTTTATCAGTTGAGAAAAATACCTCCACAGCTTGGCCTGTGGGTGAGCCTGTGGTGGGTTTCCTTGATTAATGATTGAGGTGGAAGGGCCCAGCTCCATGTGTGTGGGACCACCCATGGGGTGGTGGTCTTGGTTGCTAAAAGAAAGCAGGCTGAGCAAACCTAATGGGAGCAAGCAAGTAAGCAGCACCTTGTACTGCTTCTGCTTCAGTTCCTGCCCCGGGTTCCTGCCCCCAGGTTCCTGCCCCGGGTTCCTGGTCTGACTTCCTTTGATGATGGACTGTGATGTGGAGCTAAAATAAACCCTTTCCTTCCCAAGTTGCTGTTGGTTGTAACATGAAGGGCCTGCTCTTTGGGGTTAAACCCCGACAAGCCACCCCTCATGTTACAGTTGGTCATGGTGTTTCTCACAGCAGCAGAAACCCAAAGACACACGCCATTGTATTAACCAAACAAGCATTTTTTTAAATTTATTTATTTAATGTGCACTTGTGTTTTGCCTATATATACTCTGTATGAGGATGTCAGATCCCCTAGAACTGGAACTACAGACAGCTGTGAGCTGCCATGTGGGTGCTGGGAATTGAACCCAGGTCCTTTGGAAGAGCAGCCAGTGCTCCTAACCACTGAACCATCTCTCCAACAAGCATTTAGAATGTCTTTTTGTGATGGAAGAAAATGTGAGGCCCCAGGAAGACAAAACCTCAGATGGGGTCTGAATACAAAGAAGAGCTGGGTAAGGAAATGAGGGGAATCCCAGCAAGTATGGCAAGTTGCGGTGGTTTTACGTGCAGTAAAGAGCGCTGAAAAGATATGGAGGATTCAATCACTAGATGGAATTATAATGCTTCTTCGGTGGCAACATGAAGCCAGTGAAGCATTTTTTTTTTCTTGAGACAGGATTTCTTTTTGTAATATTCCTGGCTGCTGTGGAATAATCCTTCTGTCTACTGTGTGAATATATGTCGCTATGATTGATTTAATAAACAAGCTGACTGGTCAATAGCTGAACAGGATAAAGTTAAATGGGAAAGCCAAACGGAGAGAGATGGGATGAGGAAGGACAGAGTCAGAGGAGTCACCAGTCAGACAGGAAATGAGTCGGATACACAAAAATGGGATACCGGTAAAAGCCATGAGACTCAGGGCACTACATAGATTACTAGAAATGGGTTAAGTTGTAAAAGTAGTTAGTAAGAAGCCTGAGGTATTTATTGAGCATTTATAATTTATATCAAGTCTCTGAGTTAGTTATTTGGGAAGCAGTTGTTAGTTATTTGGGGGCAGGTGGTTGGGACAGGAAAACTCTACCTACACCTGTCTGTCCTGGAACTACCCCTGTAGACCAGGCTGGCCTCGAACTCACAGAGATCCACCTGCCCCTGCTTTCCGAGTGCTGGGATTAAAAGTGTGTGCCACCACCACCTGGCACCAATGGAGCAATTTAAAGAAAATTACATTTTATATATTTATAATTATTTACATATATAATTCTATATTATATTTGTCTTTTAAGACGTTAGCTCAGCCAGGCAGTGGTGGCACATGCCTTTAATCTCAGCACTCAGGAGGCAGAGGTAGGTGAATCTCTGAGTTTGAGGTCTACAGAGCAAGGTCCAGGACAGCCAGGGCAGAGTTGCAGGAAAGCAGCCTGTGCAGCCCGTTGTTGTGTACCTGGGCTCTTGGGGGGGGGCAGCTCTCTGAGCATCTACACCTGGGTGCTGGCTGTCAAGAGGGACCAGGACTAGATGCAGAGATCTGGAGTCATCGTGGGAAGCTTCGAGCTCTACTAAATCACCGAGGAAACAGTGAGGGGGGGAGGGGAAGCAAGACAGAAGCTGAGGAACACTGAGAGCTGGACCAGGGCCGTGGGTCACAGGGCTAATGAACAAGATAGCACTCAGAGTCCTGTGGAACAAGGTGAGGGACCCAACATTGTCCCATTAGTTCATCAGTTAAAGGGTGGTAAGATCAACTTCTGTATAGTTTTGGCCTTTTCTGTGTGTTGTAAGATGTTGCTGTGGCTCCAAATATCAGGATCGTGTTCCAGGCAGAAGAAATAAGAAGCAAAAGGGTATTTGCTAAGAGGGGAAACCATATTACTGTTATCCCAGTCCTCGAGAGGGCTGCCCTGGGCTATATGACCTTGCGTTAAAAAGAGGAGGAGGATAAGGAGGAGGAAGTGGGTACATCTGGAGCTGCCGAGAGTGGCACACTTAGGAACTTTCTTCCAAGCCCACCATCTGCCTACACCAGCTCTCATTGGCTGGACCTGCCTCCGGCTTGATCCCGCCTCCAGGTCCTATCTTGGCATGGTTTTCACCTTTGTTGTTTTGCCTTGGGGAGCAGAGGAAGCTCTGGTTAGTGTGGGAGTAGCAAGGCTGGCACTGAGCAGTAACTAGCGACCTGTCTTGGTCAGGTTTTCTATTGCTGTGACAAAATACCTTGACTAAAAAGCAACCTGGAGAGAAAAGGGTTCATTCTGTTTATACTTCCGTATTGCTGTTCATCATTTCATCATCAAAAGAAGTCAGGACAGGAACCTGGAGGCAAGAGCTGATGCAAAGGCCACAGAGGGGTGCTGCTTACTGACTTGCTCCCCATGGTTTGCTCAGCCTGCTTTTTTATAGAACCCAGGATCACCAGGCCAGGGATGGCCCCACCCACAATGGGCTGGGCCCTCCCCCATCAAGGGCTAATTAAGAAAATACCCTATAGGCTTGCCTACAGCCTGGTCTTATGGAGGCATTTTCTTTCATTTTGGGGGGGGGCTTCTCTGTGTAACAGCCCTAACTGTCCTGGAACTCACTCTGTAGACCACACTGGTCTTGAACTCAGAGATCTGCAAGAAAGCTGGCTGAGCAAGCCAGTGAGCAACTCCCCTCCATGGCCTCTGCATCAGTTCCTGCTTCCAGGTTCCTGCCCTGCTTGAGTTCCTTGCCCTCAACTGCTGTGAGTGAACTAAACCCTCTCCTACCCGAGTTGTTGTGGTCACGGTGTTTCATCACAGCAATAGAAACCTAACCAGTACACTAACTATGATGCCTCTTTTATTCTTTTTGACTTTTTGAGACAGGGTCCCTCTATAGAGTTCTGGTTGTCCTGGAACTCTCTATGTAGACCAGGCTGACCTCGAATTTATAGAGCTGTCTGCTTCTGGTTCTGGCTTTCAGGTGCTAGTATTAAAGGCATGTGCCACTAAACCCAGCTACAGTGCCTCATCTTTAATAGTTTAAAGGGCTCAGTAAAACTCAAAAGGTTAGGCCGGTGACATGGCCCAGCTGATAAAGGCACTGGCTACTAAGTCTGACAACCTGAGTTCCAAGGACCAACATGGTCAAAGGAATGGCTCCCGCAAGTGTACTCTGATGGGAACGTGTACACCACCCTCAACACCCACACAAGAAAAACAAGCTCAAAAGGCTCCCTCTTCCTGGAAGAAAGCCAAGTGGGTGGGGGACGCAGGACCGTGTGGGCTGAAGCACAAGAGAGGAGGCAGAGGTCAGTGCCTCGCTTGTGTGTGCACCACAGCACGAAGGGCTGAGACAGGAATTCAGGAGGTGGGAACAAGAGTTAAGCTGCTTGCTACTGGTCTAGCGTTGGCCTCATGCTTGACCTTAACCAGGAGAGCACCTCCCAGAGACCCACCATGCCCTCACCCAAACACTCCCAGCTGCTCATCTGTCTCTACAGACAGATGTTCTTGGTTAGCTGAGTATGTAGCACTCTCCTCTCCCTCCCTCCCTCTCTCTTTCTTTCCCCTCGCTTTCCATAGGACTTAACCATAAGATTTAACAGGATGATTTTGAATTTGGGACCCTTCTACCTTGACTGCTTCTACAGCCTTAATTAAAAAAAAAAAGTCAAACTTCAGATAAGAAGGCTAGATGTGGTACAATCCTAGCACTTAGGAAGTTGGTCAAGAATTCAAGGCCAGTCTCAGCTATGGGAAACTCTGTTTTTAATCCCAGGCAGAGGCAGGCAGATCTTTATGAGCTCAAGGCCAGCCTGGTCTACAGAGTGAGTTCCAGGACAGCCAGGGCTACACAAAGAAACCCTATCTTGTAAAAAACAAAACAAAACTCAGGTAAGCATGTGACAATATTAGAATATTGTGCCAGTCTGGTCTGATGTAAACACTAACCAAAAGCTTAGCTGAACCTGTAAGCAGAGGAGGCCCTTAGAAAAGAATACCCTGACCACACAGGGGATGATGGTGACAATGTCTCAGAGCCACCCTCCCACACACAGGCATGACAAAATAAAATGTGGCCCTGGCCATTGTCTTTGTTTTGTTTGAGACGTTGTCTTAGCCCAGGCTGGAAAATTATTCTCCTATCTCAGTCTCCAAAGTGCTCTGAGGACAGGCATGAGCCGCCATGCCCAGCCAGCATTCATTCTTAGTATCTTTGAGCTATCACGGCCTGGGCCTGGCTGGCACTGACATGCGCACAGTGAAACTGACGCGTATGAGTTTTAAGTGACTCCGGAGAAATGTAACTGGAAAAATGGACGGGCGGGGGGGTGGGGACAAACACGGCAAGTTTTCAAACTCAACATTCTATTTAGGGAACAATGACCTTCAGATTTTATGGAATATGAGTCATTAAAACGATATTTTGTCAGGAATGGGAGTGAAGTTGGAGTGGGAACTTAGCAGCTTGTTCCTGTGAGCTCCCTCTTCCTGGTCTGAAGCAGGGAACTAACCTCATATACTGAAGGACCATGGGAGGCAGAGGAGGGCCATTCTGTTGTTTCTGAAGCCTCCTTTACCCAGTACAGTGCCAAAGACGTTAGAGAATGAGTGCTTTGTTAAGAGGGTTGGAATTTCCTTTGAAATGTTCACTCACATCTCAGTCCCTGGGAGGTGAAGAGGGAAGGATTGGGAATCAAGGTCATCCTTAGCTACATGGAAAGTTGAAGGCCAGCCTGGGCTACATGAGAATCTGGTTCAAGAGAAACCAAACAAAAGTTTACCTCTATTGCCAGGTCCAATGTTGCTAGTTACTGAGGCTCAAACACGGGCCTCACACTTGCTAAACAAGCGTGAGAATCAAGCTGTTCTCCAGCCCTCAGGATCGGTCTTAATGCTCTTTCATTCAAGAGGCATCCATTGGCTCATTCACTCACACATTCAGGATGTGGCATCTCCTGCCTGACAAGAGCATGCCAGGTGCTAATCAGGATGCTAGAACGAAACACCGACCCGCTGATGTCCACGGGAATTTCATCAATTAATGAAAGAGACAGAACTTAATAAGGCATCTAGTAGGCTGACCATGGGATCTGAGAAAGAAGGATTATAATAACAATTTTGAGGCAGAGGCTAGCCTTGTTTACAAAGTAAGACCCAGTCTCAAAATAAAAACACATAACAACAAAGCACATTCAGTGAGCGTATGAGAGAACAACAAAAATATCAAGTGAGCGTGGTTTCAGTTACAACAAATGAGAGAGTTATATGTTGTGAAATAATTTTTTTGTACGCTGTGAGGATGTCACTCTGATTGGTTTAGCAAAAAGCTGAACAGCCAATAGCTAGGCAGAATTTCCAGGCCCAGTGGAGACTGGGAAGAAGAAGGGAGGAGATGCCAGGGATGCTGAGCAAGCAACATGGCATTACAAAGTAAAGGTAAGTGAGCCACACAAAAGAACACAGATTAAAAGATATGGGTTAATTTAAGTTATAAGAGCTAGTTAGAAACAAGCCTAAACTATCAGCCAAGCTTTCATAATTAATAAGAACTCTCCATGTTATTATCGGGGAGCTGATGGTCCCGATGAAAAAGTTCAGCTACAATTGTAGAGCTTGGCTTTCTGAGGAGGGGTTGACCTGATATGTGATCATCAGGAAGTCAGTCATACAGAAATCCTTACTGTCAGGATCAGAATGGGTAGTGCTGTTTTTATCTAGGTGGTTCTATTCACTAATAAAGACTTGGGAGTCAGATATGGGGGTGAAAACCTGCTAGATCAGAGAAGCTGAGAACCAACCAGCTGAACTTCCTTTTTGGCGGGAAGCCCAGCAAGAGAGCATCTGTCCACACTGTCCCAAACAAAGGAGGCCCTTGAATCTCTAAGTCCCTCCCTTCTCCTTCCCGTGTGTCTCTCTATCTGCCTTCCCAGGTCTTCCATACTTTCTATGGCTAATTCTTGTCAATTAGTTGATGGCTTTGCCCCCTGATTTAAGGTTAATTTTATTAACACCCATCTTGGAGTTTCACAGTGCAATCAAATATCCCACAATGGGATAGGCATTGTTGGTTGGCTGGATTTTGAGAGTCTTATTTTGTTGTTTGTTTTTATCTGTCTGAGACAGGGTCTCTTTATATAGCCCTGGCTGTCTTGAAACTCACTATGTAGATCAGGCTGGCCTCAAACTCATAGAGAATCACCTTTCTCTGCCCCCTGACTGCTAGGATTAAGGTGTGTGCCAACATGCCCAGCAAGAGAAGATCTTTCCATGTGAGCCAGGCTGCCCTTGAATTATGGTCCTCCAGCCTGGTCTCTCGAGTGCTGGGCTTCAGGAATGTACTCCCAACAACAGGTAGAATTTCACTCAGTACAGTGGATGAGTTTATGTCTCTAATAGGGTTCCCTAAATCAGACTCTGAATCAGATTATTCATAGGTTTTTTGGGGGCAGTATTCTTGTGGGTTGCAGCCAAGGCAGGATTGGGCAGAGGGAGGTGACCCCTAAAGAAGGGGCAACAAAGCCTCAGCTAGTCCTTCAGGGAACTTGAGTTGGAGGGATATTCTGAGCTGTCCCAAACTGAGGTGGGGATCAGACCTCCAGATCTCTATAGGACCTAGTCAATGACCTTGAACAGCTTCAAGAAAGAGGTAGTTCAGGAGACAGTTCCCTTCTACAGAAGGATGCAGATGTTAGCCATGGGCACTTAATGGCCTCACCAGAACTATCAACATAATTTGCAGGACTCAATATGAAAAGAAAATGTGGTACTCCTTATAAGAATATCAAAGAAATATCCAAACTCAAGTTGTTACCTGGCCATAGTGGCTACTGTAGACAGAAGTTTCTGTCCTGCCCAGTCCCACAGCCATTCAGTTCCAAATAAACACACAAAGGCTTATATTAATTATAAACTGTTTGACTTATTGCTCAAGCTTGTTGCTAACTAGCTCTTACTACTTAAATGAACCCATACTTCTTATCTATGTTTAGCCAAGTGGCTTGGTACCTTTTCTCAGTAAGGCATTCTCATCTTGCTTTCTCTGCATCTGTCTGGTGACTGACTCTCTGCCTTTCCTCTTCCCAGAATTCTCCTAGTCTGGTTGTTCCACCTATACTTCCTGCCTGGCTGCTGGCCAATCAGTGTTTTATTAAACCAATATGAGTGACAAATCTTTACAGTGTACAAGAGCATTATCCCACAGCAGTGTACCTCTATTTTTTTTTTTAAGATAGGGTCTCCTTTTGTAGCTCAATCTTCCAGCTCAAAGCTTCCCTGAGTGCTGGGATTACAGGTCTGTATTCCCATGCCTGGTGTGTCAGTTTGAATGTAATTGGCCCCCATAAGCTCAGAGAGAATGGCATTATTAGGAGGTGTGACCTTGTTGGAGGAAGTGTGTCACTGTAATAGTAGGCTTTGAGGTCTCTTATGCTCAAGCTATACCCACTGTCATAGTTCATTTCCTGTTGCCTGCAGATCAAGATAAAGAACTCTCAGCTTCCTCTCCAGCACCATGTCTACCTGCATGCTGCCATGTCCCACCATAAGAATAATGGACTAAACCTCTAAAATTGTAAGCTAGCTCAGTTAAATGTTTCCCTTTATAGGCATTGCCATGGTTATGGTGTCTCTTCACAGCAACAAAAACGCAAACTAAGACAGAAGTTTGTACCAGGTACTGGAGTATTGATGTGATAGACCTGACCATGCTTTTGTTTGGAGGAATTTGGACTTTGGTACTGCAGGTTAGAAAAGCAGTGAAATATTTTAGGTGCTGCTTAGTGGGCCATGCTGTAGAAGCATGGAAGATAGTGGTACTGTGCCGCGGGAACTCCTTCAGCCAATAGCCTTTAAGATACTGGCTCACTCTGGCCACATGTACTATATATACAGATGTAGAAATGTGTGCAGTCCCTTGGCTGCTGGATTCGGTTCCTGTTCCCTGCTCATGCAGAGGACTGTGATCTGTGAGTCTACCCCTAAATAAAGAACCCTTTATTAGACTCCATTCTGAGCTTGTGTGGGACTACTTTATTGTAATCATCTACAGTTCTGAGTAAGATTTGATGAACTGTGGGGTCCAGGCTCTAGAGGTTTCATAGGAGAAAAATACTAGTATTTGTCTTAGAGATCGTTCTTGTGATATTTTGGTAACAAAAAAAAAGAGTTTTAGAATAATTTCCTTGGCAGAGGAAATCTCAAAACAGCCTAGAATTGACTCTGTTGTGTGGTTATTAGTGTTAACTCTAATGAAGATTTATAATGAAAAGGAACAAGTTGAGAAACGAAAAATACAAGATGTACAATTTGAAAAGAAGCAACAGGAAGTGAAATGGAGCTAATGCCTGTGTTCAAGGAGATAAACACATTAAGAAATGAAATAAAGGAAGTGGTGACCTCGGGGCAAGATCCCACCCAGCTAAGTTTCCAACTTGTGAAAATGGATCAAAGAAAAGTTCAGAGCTGGGTGTGGTGGTGCACAGCTTTAATCCTAGCACTCTGGAGACAGGCAGGCCAATGTCTGAGTCTGAAGCCAGCCTGGTCTACAGAGTGAGTTCCAGGACAGTAGAGCTCAGGCAGCGAAGGTAACCATGGAAAACAGCTGGTGAAGATATAATTGAACAAGGGAGCAAGGGGGCCATGTTGCAGCCCCAGCAAGCAGCAGAACTTGGCAGCTTTTACCACATGGTTCTGGGTTTAGATTCAAGGATAGAAGAAAGGGATTATGGAACCTTCTTCTGTGACCAAGGAAAGCTGCTGAGGCCAGACATATGTCAGGGTGTCTTTGAATGGAGGCCTGGAGAGGCCATTGCGTGAATCTGTGAAGATGAATTCTGGATTGCCTTGGAGAACCCAAGATGTTGGAAAACAAACAGACTAGCTATGCCAGGATGTGGCCAGCACCCAGCTTTCTCAGGTTCCCCTCCAAAGATGACACCCACAAATAAGCAGGAAGCAGTTTTGAGAATATGCTGCCCCAATTCCTTTAACCTGTGGTACCTAATCTCCCACCTTTTTATTAGAAAAAGAGATGGGAATGTAATGATCTGTCCTGTCCCTTTAAGAGACATGCCACGCCCACTCCCTCCCCTGTCCACCAAGGCAAGCTGATCTTCAGCCTCCAACCTGAGTCCTTTTCTTTCCATCTCCCTCTCAAAGAGGCAGCTTCTGTCTCTCTCTACTTTTCCCCTTCCTCCCCTCTCTCTGTCTGTCTCTCTCTCTCTCTCTCTCTGTTTCTCTCTGGTCTTCCCCCTTCTCCCCTTACCCCCTCTCCTCTTTCCCCTCTATAACCACTAAATACATATCCAACCTCACTCTGCATGGCATGCCTATCCATGTCTCTGTCTCTCGCCTGCATGGCTCCCTGCCTGGGACCAGCCATCTTCAGAGACCTGCAGTGTGGTCTTGTGGCCTGCCCATCTGTCTCTCCTCATGGGACTGGCTGCCCCATCCAGGTCTCTCACCCATCATGTGTCTCCCTGCCTGGGACTCATGGCCCATGGCAGTCACTCGGGGAACTGTGCCATCCCTGCCTGGGACTGGCTGATCTTGGGACCTGCTGCCTACTGCCGCCGCTTGGGGATCTGCAGTGTTTATGCCACTGCAACCACTCAGGGAGCCGCAGCATTTTACTTAATCCATAACAGTGGCACTATTAGGAGGTGTGGATATCAGGGGGTGTTTAATGTTATACCCCCTCAGACTCTGGAATTCCTAACCAAAGGAGTGGAAGAAAGTCTCACAGGCACCCAGGTCTTGTGTACCTGGCCCCAATTCCCACTGTACATGACTTTAGGGCCCAAACTAGTAAAAGCCATTGGGATGGGGAACTAGACAACCAAGAACATCCCTGGAGGCCAAGGATGTGGTCGCAGGCGTTACCGTGTATGCTGAGGCTCTTAAGTCCTGGATTCTCTGTTTCATGTCTCACTGTTACAAAGCATAAATTCAGGTAGTGGTAGCATCTCAGCATTGGGGAAACAGAGGCAGGCAAATCTCTGAGTTCAAGGCCAGCTTGGTCTCCAGGATAGCCAAAGCTATACAAAGAAACCCTGTCTAAAAAAACAAAACCAACCAAACAAACTAAAAAAGAATCATAAATTCAAAGAAAAATTATTATAGATGCCAACAATTACTACACAGCATGAAGCTTGAATATAGGGATGTGGCTAAATTCGGGGAGCTGTTCAGGGCTCAACCACTGGGTAGAAGAGACTGAGGACCCAGAGTGAGGGTGTAGGTCCAGTATCCACTATAGTGGGGATCTTGCATGATGGGAACAGCCAGAGAAGCTGTCTCTGCTCTGGGGAAATTAGGAAAAGCATGTAGCAAAATCTGTGAGGGGTGGGGTGGGGCGGGGGGGGAGGAGCTGTGTGGAGTCTGGCATTGCAGGCCACAGAAAGGATTTCTGTTGTTATTGCCTGGGAGCCCTGTAAAGCCTTTAAAAAGATTTAGTCAGGGGAGCAATCTGCTTAGCATTTTGCTTCGAAAAGGTTATCCCCAGCTGATGTGAGAACTGATTAGAGGGACTTAGGGAATGTGGTCCTTTGAAATCCACAGGAGAGATGGTGCAGATCAGGAGGTAATGGTGTAGGCAGAGCACAGTGGGTAGATCCATTTGGGGGAATTAACTAGATGGCTGTGGGGTTAAGGGACAGGGGTTGTCAAGGGTGGTCTGTCACATGTGTCTGGCTTCCTCCCAGGCATAAGTTTAGGCCCCAGGTATACAACAGAGAACCAGGGAATAGTCTGGGTTTTCATGAAGCCTCAGGACAGGGAAGAACCCACCTAGCAAACCAGTGGGCAGTGACCAGTGGCTTCTGTTTACTGACAGAAATGTCTGAGTTGAGAACATAGGAAAGTCTCCCAACCCGCCACGGGGACATGGAATCACAGGAGCTGGAAGGGCTCACAGGACGAAATGACAACTAAGTAGAAATGCAAAAAGCACAAGTTAGACCAAAAGGCAAGAGTGAGCAGGGCAAAGGAGGGTACAGGTGAACAATCAGCCCCTGCCACGGCAAGACCCAACCTTCAGAAGGCGTGCGGCAATGTCTGAAGACAGCTTTGGTTGTCACTACTCGGAATGTGCTATCAGCACCTACTGAATTGGGGGCAGAACAGCCCAGCCCAGCCCTAATAACAAAAATAAGCCAGCCCACAGAGGCCAGGGACAGCTGAAATACCCGTGTGAGGCCTGCTGCCCAGACACAGGACAAAGAGCAATGCGCCTGTCTAGAGCATGGAGTGACAGGTACAAGGGGGTGACAAAGATTGAGTCAGAGAGCCTAGTGGATGCCGGGCCTTAAAGGGCTGAAGACAATGGACAAGGGCATCTGAACCCACTGTCAAGGGCGCTGAGGAACCAATGAAGGCTTCTAAGCAATGAAATGGGGAAACAGACAATCACCTAGTTTGGACTCAGGACATAGCTTTTCCTACGATGTGCTCACCACACGGGCCCTTCTGACCTAGATGTATGTAATGTAGCTCAAACAAGCAAGCATCTTCACAGTGAGCCTCAGCTGGGTCCCCCAATTTAGCTCGATTCTTTTCAGCTTATTTATTTACGTTCATTTTGAGACAGGGTCTCATATAACTTAGTCTGGCCTTTGTAACTGAGAATGACCTTGAACTCCGATTCTCCACCTCCAGAGTGCTGGTATTACGGGCATGTACCACCACACCTGGCCCTCATTTAACTCTGTACCTGGAGATAGCATCAGATCCCACAGACTGAGGGCTGAGTCCCCAGGACATCACCCCCCCACACACTCCCATTTCAGATGTCAATCAATTACAAGCCTCAGTTTGTTTCTTTGGTGTGTTCTGAGTGTGTGTGTGTGTGCATGTATGTGTGCACACTACGCCTGAGCCTTTACATTCCCTACATGGAGGCTAAAAAGGGATACCAGGTGTCCTACTCTATTACTTGCCCTTAAGACAAGTAAGCCTGGAGCTAGGCTGGCAGCAAGCCCTGGGAATCTCCCATTCCTGCCCTTGATGGCACTGATGTTACACGTATGCATGACCACACCTAGCTATTACAGGATCTGAACTCAGATCCTCCTGCTTGCACACTGAGCCATTTCCCCCATCCCATCAAGTTGTCTTATCTGTAGTAGTCCTGCCTGTCTGCTGAACAGTTTAGTTCCCGTCACCCTTCTTTGGTGTTAATTAGTATGTTCAATTAGCTCATAGAACTGGGGAAGCACACTTGCTGGTATGTTAGTACTATAAAAGATATAGACTGAGAGTAGCCTGGGGCCAGGAATGAGGGATAAGGGCGTTGGGAAACTTCCATGCCCTGCCCTGTCCTGCCACCTTCCGAGCCTTCATGTATTCGACTAGCTGAAAGCTCTGAACTCTGCCCTTGGGGCTTCACTGAAGTGTGGGTGGAAATATAATTGGACAAAGATTTAATCTAATGCTGACAGATGAGGTGGGGAAGCCAGTGAGGCTGGTCTATGTAAATTCTTCCCTCAGTGTTCCTTCTTCTGTGAATGGAGCTCAACCCTATAACTTACTATCAGATAAGGTAGATCTGAGAAATGGGGGGTGGGGGGTTGTGTTTGTGTGTCACACGTGCGCATTGCTGGGGATTGACCCTAGGGCCTCACTCACCCTAAGCAAATGCTGGACTACTGACCTATACTCTGAGCATCACTGAGGTTTTGTGTGTGTGTGTGTGTGCGTGTGTGCGTGTGTGCGTGTGTGCGTGTGTGCGCGTGCGTGCGTGCGTACGTGTGCGCGCGTGTGTGCCTGTGCCTGTGTGTGACTGTGTGCGTGCGCATGTGCACGTGTGCATGTGCATGTCCACTTTGCTGGGTCCTCACACTAAGCAAATGCTGAACCACTGACCTATACTCCCAGTCTGAGCAGCACTGAGGGTGTGTGGTGTGTGTGGTGGGTGGGTGGGTGGATGTGGGTGTCCCTTCTTTCACTTTCTTTGCAGGAAGAGGTTTCAAACCGGGAAGTACAGAGGAAAGGGAAAGCAGAGAGGTAATAAAATCATTCTCATAGGAAAATCAGAGGGAGCCGGGATGAAATTTATATGGAGGGGGGGGGGGCTGGAGGCACAAGGATTTACCTGGAAGCTGTAGGAGTCTAAATGGAAAGGCTTGTAGGGAATGAGGGGAGAGGGCTGTCATGTGACGTAAGGGTCCAGGAGATGGCATCTAATTTGATAAAGACACAGGTCGGAAGTCCAGAGCATCCGCTCTGCTCACATGTCACAGCGAGTGACATGCGGTCCTGGAGCGCCCAGAGCATCTGCTGGAGCAAGCTATGGGAGCAGAATTCGCCTTGAGTGGTAGAATCCTGCACGCAGACGGGCAGGCTGACTCCTCATGAGGGGTGCCAGGCTATGGGACAGCAAAGGGGTTGGCATCCAGCCAGTGGCCCACACACCAGACCCATCAGAGTGTCTTCCTATGGCATTGATAGCCACACACTATGATCACAGCCCGCCTGTGGCCCCAGGCCGTTCAGGCATCCTCTCTAGAGCCCAGCTTTCTAGGCAGGCTGACAGGATGGGGCCCAAGGGAGATGGCATAATCCTATAACCCCAGCATTTGGGAGGCTGAGGCAGGAGAATTACATAGTCCAGGCCAGCCAGAGCTACTTAAGTGAGGCTCTTGTTTCAAAAGGGAGGGAACGTACAAGGCCTTGGGTCCATCTCGAGAACTTCATGATCTCAGTATGGCCAGCACCACCTGTGATCCCACCACTTAGGAAACAGAGACAGGAAATTCCTTGCTACATTTTGGATTTGAAGCAAATCTGGACTACCTGAAACACTGTCTCTAAACAAACTAAAAGAAGTCAATGCCAGCCCCTTGGCCACAGTCCCCACTGATGCAGGTCTCTGAGAGGTTCTCAATGCCTTGGCTGGGTGAATGTAGTTAGCTTAGCCCTTGTCTTTTGGCTGAACCCCGGCACCTGCAGTTGTCTCCTCTCGGCCAGAAAATGCAACCACGTGGGGTCCCACTTGCAGTTTTATTCTGCCGAATTAGAGGCACAGTCGGAAATCTGCCACATCCTAGGGGAGGGAGTGTGTGTCGAGAGGAGTGAGGGAGGGGGAGGGGATTGAGCCACAGATCATGAAAACACTAAAGAACGCCCCAGTGAAAGCCCAGCTGCTGAGCTCTGACTGTGCCACGCCCTCTCCTTCAAAAAACGATGGCGTCTTAAAGGGTTCTGTTTGGTTTTCTTGCGTCGCTGAAGTAACCCAAACCCAGGCATAGGGATAATTGGCAAACACCTGTTGAGCCTCCTCCCCTCCCCACAGCCAAGATCTGGGAAGGCATCCAAAATCTCTGTTAGTGCTTTAATCTTCCCTAGGTGGCTACTGAAGCTCAGAGAGGGTGAGCAGCTGGCTGGGGGTGTGACTGGCTTAGAAACTGCTAGACTTAGAATCTGAACCATGGCAAACGGATGCCAGGACCAACAGATTCCAACCCAGACAATCACGGCCCTAAGCATTACTACGGACACCCCTCTTTGGACTCCTTGTGGGACTCTCTGAAATCGTGTCCTCCCAGGGTTGTCAAAGAAAACAGGAAGCCCCCCTGGCGAGGCTTACTCCCCTTCTTCCCCCACAAGCCAGGAAGTGGCTGGCAGAAAGATCGTCACCTAGCAAGGCCAGGAGCACCCTGGTTGGGAGCCTGGGACCGTCATCGGGCGGAGCCCGGAGCCAAGTCCCCTGGGGTCCGAGGGCTGCATTCCTCCAAGGTCTGCAGAGGCCACCGCTTAAAGGCGCAGAGGAGCAGCTGGGAACGAGAACAAAGCGGCCAGGCCTCCCTCGGAGGAAGGAAGGAGCGAGCCCCAGGAAGCAGCTGATAGCGCTAAGCTCAGCTTGTTTTTTCCTCTGCTCAACAGTTCTCCTGCCACCGCAAACAAAAGATGTACGTTCTGATTCCCTCCCGTGTTTGGATTGCACTGCGGACTGGGTCTGCTTAGTGATGAGCTGAGGGAGAGGCATCCCGGGCGGCTTCTGGCTCGCCTTGCCTGATGATGGCAGCGCTGTCTGCCGTGCCTGTCCCCAGCCTGGACGCCTTGCCGCACCAGGCGGGCATTGCTCTTGATGATGAAACGTGATGTAGTGATTACTGCAGGTTGACTCGGGACCTTGGCTTTGAAGGAACCGCAGCTCAGAACAAGTAAAACTGTTAGATGGGAACCCTGGCTGGCCTCTCTCAGCTCCGTCGAGAGGCCCCGCCCCGCTATCGTCTCGGCTAAAGTCACAGCCCGTGGTTGTTGTAGGGCCGCGCTGGGAATACACAGATTGCAGTCTGCCCTGCCCAGCCCAGACCGTGCCACCTTTCTCCCATGGGTCAGGGCAGTAGTAATAGAGGGCAGGCACACGATTAGGATCTGAATCCGGGTCTGTCCACCTTCAAGATCACCTGTGAGTGACAGGTGGGTCCAAGCAATCCGCTGAGTTTGCTGAACTAGAGTGACTTCCTACTGGGGTCGTTGAGGGAGGGAGTAGACCTTGCCAACGTCCTAAATCCTGATCCCAGGCAGGCTGGGGTGTGATGGCAATGCTGGGTACCTGAGCAGGAGCGGAACGTGTGGCTATGCCCAAGGGCAGCTGTAAAGCCAACAGCAAATGCACACAAGGCTTCCACTGAGGTCTGTGGGGGCTGCTGACTCTAGCGAGATCCTTACAGCCCGAGACAATGACAATGCTGGTCACTTGGACCAAGGGACTGTTTTGATGTCAGAGACTAATGTGCAGGACGATCTTGTCACCACAGGAGTTAAGAGATCAGCAAGAGACCAGCGTGGTTGGACCGTGCTTCCAGCTGCCTGGCGTTCTCTCCGCCTACCCCACTCTGAGGAGGTAGTTCACATGCAGAAGACAAATGGCATAAAGGGCAGGCAACTAATTTTTTCAGCTGGAGGCTGCAATGGAATGTGGGTGTCGCATGCGTCTTTGCCACTGCCTCTGTCCGCAGGGAAACAGTTCCCGGAGGGCCCTTCAGATTTCACAGCTTCTCTTTAGCACCAATAGGCAATTTAGTCCTGAAAATCATTTGGAATGAACTTAAGGCTACCCTGGAGGTGATTTTGTGCTCTTTTGGCTACACCAACTGCCCAAGGACTGCACAGATGACAGGTCAATTCTTTTGTTTGTGGTTTTTGTTTTCTGACACAAGGTTTCATGTAGCTCAGGCTAGCCCCAAACTCATTATGTAGACAAGGCTAACCTTAAAATTCTGGTCCTCCCAGGTGCTGGGATAATGGATGAGTGTCACCATGCCTAGCTTGAGGGGTTCAAAGTCCAGTGCTGCTGCTGCTGCTACTGCTGGTGATGATGATGATGATGATGATGATGATAACACACTGTTAGAATGGCGTTTAGCTCAGTGTTAGAACACATGCACATGTACTCAGCCTTAAATTTGATTCCCGGAACCATATTAACAAAACAGACAGGTGGGGTGGCACACATAGATATTTGGGAAGAAGAGGCAGGAGGATCAGGAATTCAACACCAGCCTGGGCTACATAAGACCCTTTTTAAAAAGAAAAAGGAAACAAAAAAATAAAACCACCAAATAAACAAAATACAGGCTTATGTTGAAAACTTAGGAGGGTGACTTTAGGCAATATTTAATATCTTATTTGTTTGTTTGTTTGTTTGGTTTGGTTTTTCAAGATAGGTCTCTCTATATCGCATCTGTCCTGGAACTCACAGAAATCTGCCTGCCTGTGCCTCCTGACTTCTGGGATTAAAGGTGAGCACCACCACAGCCCAGCCAATACATAATAGATTTTGATTCTGCTTTTTGAGTTGCAAATGAGGAGAAATGGTTGTCTCATAGGGTCATTATGAAAGATAAATAAGAAATGCGTTTCATATAAGCACGAAAACCATCTAGCATGAAATCAGCACTTAATTGTGACCGTTTTTCACTTTCCCACTTAGCCTGTTTCAGTTCTTTACACATGGTAAGCCAGTGCCCGGCTACATCCCAGGCAAGTGACGTCATCTTTGAGAGATTGACCGTGAAGCACCAATGACATGAGGACCAGTGCCAGGGTAGGGAGAATAAGGCGTAGAAGGAACAGGACTGTCCGTGCTTGACAGTCGCGAAGCCAGGTAAAGGGTGTGCTCTGAAATTTCCCATAATAAAATGCCTTTATTGTTTGTTTGTTTTTTAAGTAGAAGAGTTGTATAAAACGTAAAGGAAGGAGGGCTGGAGAGATGGCTCAGTGGTTAAGAACACTGACAGTTCTTGCAGAGGACTCAGGTTCAATTCTCAGCACCCACCTGGCAGCTCACAACTGTCTGCAACTCCAGTTGCAGGGGATCTGACTCCTAATACAGCTATACACACAGGCAAAGCACCATGCACATTAAAAATTAAATAAGTTATTTAAAACGAATAAGTAAAAATAAAAAAGCTCAAGATGGTGTTATGGTTCCTGAATATGAAACTCAAGACTCACCACTATTTCAAAAATAATAATAATAATCAGAGGGAGTTCCCCTCCCACTTTAAAGAGTAAAAGGACAGAAAGCAAAAGATACAAGTAAAAGTACAACGAAGACTTGAGTTTGAGACTTCTTTTCTTTTTTAAGCTAGGATCTTTTTTAGATAGGATCTGACTATTAGCCCAGGCTGGCCTCAGACTCAGAGAGACATGTCTGCCTTGCCTCTGCATCCTGAGTGCTATCATTAGTCATTAAGTTTGGGATCATCAAAAAGGTGAAAATGATAAATCAACATCCACTCTGCTAAATTAAAAAATAATAAAAGGTTTGAAAGCTTAAGAAGCAGGAAAATATAGAAAAGAGAAAATAGCCAAATTATGTAAGGAAAGTGATTTCTGGTTTGAGGAGTGCTCCAAACCAGCTCCGAGGATGCCAAGAGCAATGCCAGAGCCCACGACTGGAGAAACTTCATGATGTCAGCTTCTGTCCCACTGGCCTCTAAGGCCTCCACACAGCCCTATCCGGTGGGCCAGCCCTGTCACAAGGCATCTAGGCCAAGTTGCCTTCCCTTTTTCGACAGGATGGAATATCATACTGTGTGGTGGTTGAATCATAAGTCTGAAAACACAGACAGGTTACCTTCAGGGATAAATGCTTGACTGTTTGGGCAGTGGGGAGGGACCTGGAGTATCCCTCTCATCTCTCTTGTGGTCGGTTCCCTCCTTGTGTCTCTTTCAGAAGGGTCTCTTAAGCCTGATGAATCAGCAGCCAACCTAGCATTTTTCACCTCTATATTCTATTATAAAACTTTTTCAGATTCGCTAGACAGTCGAGATATTTTCACATCCAGGACCTGTGAAATACCCACTCTTTAGAGTTTTATCATTGACACCTTTGGGCACTTCATTGAGTTGTAATTTAAAATAAAATTTAAAAAAAATCTGCCTTTGGAAAGTCGTTTTTTGTTGTTATTGTTAATTAAAGTTTTTTTTTTTAAAATGTATGTGAATGGATGTTTTGCCTCCATATATGTCTGTGCACCATATGCATGCTTCGTACTCAGGGAGGCAGGAAGAAGACATTCCCTGGGACTGGAGTTATAGAGGGCTGTGAGCAGCCATGTGGGTCCTGGGAGTTGAACCTGAGTCTTCTGGAAGAATAGCCAGTGTTCTTAACCACTGAACTATCTCTCCAGATCCAAGTTGACAGCTTTAAACACTCATGGAGATATGCAAATGTTACCCAAATCAATCTTAGGGCATTTCTTTGCCCTACCCCCAAGAAACCATGTACCTTCAGAAGTCACTCCTGTTCCCTCCCCGTCCCAAGCAACCAAGAGTCTACTTCTTGTTTCTGTGGGATTGTCTGTTTTGGACATTTGGTATGAATATGCTTGTATAAAATACAGTCATTTGTGACTGGCTTCCTTTGTTGAACATAAGGTTTTCAAGGTCTATCAATGACATAGTAATTAATGATACTTTGTATAACCATTCAACACTCCATTTTTTTGCCATTAATAGATAACTAGGTTTATTTATCAGATGTCTATCCACGTAGCTGTCCTCCATCCATTTAATCCATCATATACCAGTCCTATTTCCAAGCAAGCCCCTTCCCCTTTCCCAACTCTTACCATCTTCCACTTGCACACCTCTCAAAGCTCACACCACACCACTACTCAAAGGTACAAAAAATGTGGGAAGCTGGTCAGACATTTGGCTTCTATGGTAGCTGGAGGCAGGGGAAGGGAAAGATGGGGAATGGATTTTGCTACATCGGCACAGAATTTCTCAATCTCATTCACATCTATAACTGTAACAGCCCCACCACCACCAAACTTAGTAGGTCCCCAGACCTTAGCACAACTGACTCCATGATGGAAGTATCACTCACACCATAAGAATCGGCACATAGACAGCACCACCTGCCAAAACTAAAACAAAGATCTAATCCATCAAAGTCCATAGTTCTGGGACAGTCTCTAAATGTACTAACACCGCCTTTTGGCTTCTGTAGTAGTACTTCTGGCTAACTGTTCTTGCTAACTGAAGTATGTCAAGCCAGGATATGGTTTTTGTGCTCAAAAGCTCATTCTAAGAAAGACTCAGGGCTACACTGGGATTCTGAACACCCAGTATAGTCACCAGCTGGCTAATAAAGGCTTCCTATTGGCTTAAACCCATGTCGGAATAGTCTTCTCTGAGGCCGGGTGGTGGTGGTGCACACTTTTAATCCCAGCACTCGGGAAACAGAGACAGGCGGATCTTTGAGTTCGAGGCCAGCCTGGTCTACAAGAGCTAGTTCCAGGACAGGCTCCGAAGCTACAGAGAAACCCTGTCTCAACCCCCCCCCCCCAAAAAGAATAGTCTTCTCTGGTCTACCCTTCAACATAACTCTAGGCCCCACATCCATCACAGCATGCCACAAACTCACAAACGTTACAGCTCAGCAATTCAGATTCCCCAAAAGTCCCTGGACATTTTCCACATTTCCCCTGATTCCACGTCTTGCAAAGCTAACCTTGCAGGTGTGACATACCCACTCTCCCACCATTATACATCTCTGTGAAGTACCCACAACACACACACAGGTACACACACATACACATACATACACACATATACAGATGAGCACACATACAGATGCATACACACACATACCACACACATACATACACACATACCCCCCACACACACATACACACACATACATATACATACACACACACATACACACCACTTTATCCTTGTGCCACATTCCATTTTACCATTTACTCTATTGAATTGACCTTTTGACCCATCTGGCTCCACCAGTCTAAATTATCAAAGGCAGAGCGAACTTTCTATGTCTTGATATCCTGGGAACTCATTGCAGAGTATGGCTTAATAAATGCTTGCTGCACACTGACCTGGAAAATATCTACTTGCAGTTGTTTACTTAACAATCATTGTGTTGGATGTGCACCAAGGAAAACTCTGTGCTAAGTGTCCGGGTTTGGATATGAAGATGAATAAGGTCATTCTGGGCCTCAGAGGCGCCCACAGGATCCTCTTGTCTGGACAAATGCAAACTCAGACGAGATGCCAGGGTGACACATGCAGACTAGGACTGACCCAGGCAAACCGGACCATATGGTCACCCAAATTACATACCAGCTGTGGTGACAAAGGCAGTGTCATGCTGATTCATGCCTGCTTTTAGGCCCAGTCACTGACAGATTTTTTTTTTCAAGACAGGGTTTCTCTGAAGCTTTTTGGAGCCTGTCCTGGAACTAGCTCTTGTAGACCAGGCTGGCCTCGAACTCACAGAGATCCGCCTGCCTCTGCCTCCCAAGTGCCGGGATTAAAGGCATGTGCCACCAATGCCCGGTGATTTTTGTTTTTCAAATATGACAGGGTCTCACTATGTAGCCCTCGCTGGCCTGGAACTCTGTGTACGCCAGGCTGGCCCCAAACTACGGAGATCTGCGGCTCATCTCTGCCCCTTGAGTGCTCAGATTAAAGGTGTGTACCCAGTCAGAATTGTTTTTAAAGACAGGGTTTCATGCAACTCAGGCCAGCCTTGCGCCCACTATGTGGATAAGGATTTCCTTAGACTCCTGATCCTCTTGCTTCTGCCTCCCAGTGCTGTGAGTACATCACTGTATCTGGTTCATGTGATGCTAGGAATCATTCATGGACTTAATACATGCTAGGCAAGCTACATACCCGGCTTTCAGAGTTGTTTAAGCATATTTTTATTAATTTGTTGAGACTTTCATGCAATCTATTGTGGTCATATTCACCTCTCACTGTTCTCTAATGTGGGATGCCCCTCTGTATGCTGTGAATATGTTTTATTGTCATCGGTTAATAAAGAAGCTGCTTTGGCCCATGGCAGGGCAGACTATAGCTAGGCAGGAAAGCCAGACTGAATGCAGGGAGAAAGAAGGCGGAGTCTGGGAGATGCCAGCAGCCACCAGAGGAGTAAGATGCCACAGCACTACCAGTAAGTCACGGGGCATGTGACAATACACAGATTAATAGAAATGGGTTAATTTGTATGTAGAGCTAGCCATAAGAAGCCTGAGCTAATAGGTCAAACAGTATGTAATCAGTATTAAGCCTCTGAGTGGTTCTTTTAAAAATGGCTATGGAACCAGGCGGAACAAGAACCCTCCAGTTACAGTTCTCCTTAACACCTCCTGGATATACCATACCTCCTTGTCCCCTCCTTTATTGTGCTCTTTTTTAGTTCTGGTAGCCTGCTTAACCTGGAACTCGATATGTAGACCAGGCTGGCCTCAAACTCATAGAGATCTACCTGCCTCTGCCTCCTGGGTTCTGGGATTAAAGGTGTGAATGGCCATACCTAGATTTTTTTCCCCATTCTTCCTTCCTTCCTTCTTCCTTTCTTTCTTTCATAACCCACTGTCTTAGTTGCTGGTTTTTTGTTTTGTTTTGTTTTGTTTTTTTGGTATGAGGAGACACCATGACCAAGACAACTCTTAGGAAGCATTTAACTGGGGATCATGCTCACAGCTTCTGAGGGTTAGCCTATCATCATCATGGTGGGGAACATGGTGGCAGGCAGGCGCGATGCTAGAGAAGTAGCTGAGAGATACATCCTGATCCACAGACAGCAAGCAGAGAGACACTGGGTCTGGCATGGGCTTTGGACACCTCAAGGCCCACCCCCAGTGACACACTTTCTCTAACAAGGCCACACCTCCTACTCATTCTGTCCTCATATGGCTCCACTCCCTGGTGATTAAGCATTCAAATACATGAGCCTTTGGGGGCCGCTTCTCATTCAAACCATCACACCCACCAAGTTTAATGTGTGGCCCCTATGCTCCTGGGTGTCAGGCTATTCACCTCCAGGGGCTACACCTTTAAAGAAAACTGACTCTCTGCACCCAAGAAGTCAACAGCTGTCCATAGCGCCTCAGTTAGGAGTGGAGGGTTAGAACCCCTTCTCCTTCCCTGCTAGCTTGCTGACTGGCTGCATCCTGTGCAGGCGACCTCGGCTGCCGGGAGCTCACGAGTGCAGCAGCCTTGTCAATGTCCACAAGACACTGTTTGCTTCGATCCTCCCTGACCTCTGATTCTTAGCTGTAAGGTTTTTTAAAATGAAAGGAAGCAGAGAGAAAGGAATGGAGGCATCTCAGAAGTCTGTGGGTGCGGGAGGCGGTGGGACGCGGCTCGGCTCTGGGTGACACTGTCCAGGCATCTGCCTTGGCTCAGGAGGACACCAGTACATACAGCAGACATCGGCTCGTTCAAATGAGTGTTCACAAAACACAGCGTTGGAATGAAAGTGTTGGCAGGCTTTCTCCTTCACCGAGCAGCTGTTCTCTGTAAGTTTTTCCTGCAGTGTCACAGTTTTATACAAAACAGTCACAACAACAGATGCTTTCCGAGAGGGCTTTGCTGGGTGAAGCGTTGGCTGGCTATGGCCCAAGATAGCCCCCCCGCCCCCCCAGCCACCAGGAAGTTTGTCAATATTTCATCTTGTAGGACCAAAGTGTACCTGCTTTCTCTTTTCTTCCTTCCTTCCTTCCTTCTCTGATTGGGCTAAACTGGCTGGTCACAAGCCTGGTATGTATCAGTAGGCTCAGAGTTGTTACTGTTATTAGCTGTTACTGTTTGTTTCTGTCTTTCAAGACAGGGTTTCTCTCTGTAGCCCTGGCTGTCCTGGAACCCACTATATAGACCTGGCTGGCCTTGAACTCACAGAGATCTGCCTGCCTCTGAGTCCTGGGATTAAAGGCGTGTGCTACCACCGCCCGGCAAGGTTGAGTTATTTTTATATTGCTTCATTGTTGCTGTTTTCGAGAAAGGTCTCACACTACCCAGCGTATTAATTACTTTTCTTTGGTTGTGATAAAATACTATGACCAAAAGCAACTGAAGTAAGAAAAAATTGGTTTTTGAAAAGTTTCTGCACCCTGATAAACCTCTCTGCCAACACAATAATCCAAATCAGACCAAATCAAATCAAATTAGAAAAAGCCCAGGTTTAATGGATACCAATGCTCCTGGGTGGCCTTCCAGCTCCCCAGAGTGGAAATGGGGAAGGAAGATGGGAAAACCATGTGTTTATTCTCTGGAGTACAATTTAAATATACTGTGGGGGTGTTCTTGAGCATCTCTGTGGAGGGATCATCGTTTGGTGGGCTTTCTCGGAGGTGGAGTCTAGACTGCGACAACTCCCATGAGAGGGGGCCTAGGATGGAACTTCCACCCGAACATTCCAGACTCTTTGGATATATGGATGCCAGGGGCTGTGGTGTAGCCTGAGCCCAAACAGCCCAGACTCTTTAGGTATAGGGATGGATGCCAGGGCCTAAGGTGAGGCTTCCAACCAAACAGTTTTGTCTTATGGTTCCAGGGAGACAGAGTCCATCATGGCCAAGATGACAGAGCAAGAAACAGGAAGATGGGCCAGGTGATGGTGGTGTACTCAGGAGGCAGAGGCAGGCAGATCTCTGTGAGTTCTAGGCCAGCCTGGTCTACAAGAGCTAGTTCCAGGACAGGCTCCAAAGCTACAAAAAAATCCTGTATCAAAAAACCAAAGAAGAAGAAGAAGAAGAAGAAGAAGAAGAAGAAGAAGAAGAAGAAGAAGAAGA
>PVIU01001939.1:151270-189990 GCA_004026605.1 Ondatra zibethicus | reverse complement strand
GATTGGTGCGCTCCCATTAGTTCAGGCACACTGTCTCAGTAGGTGGACCAGCCCCTCACGGTCCTAACTTCCTAACTCATCTTCTCCCACCTTCTGCTCTTCACCTGCACCTTGGGGGCTCAATCCATTGCTCTGATGTGAATGTGGGTCTCTGTCTCTATCTCCATCCATCGGATGAAATTTCTCCCACCTCTATCCAACATCAAGTATTTTAAGTATGACCTCAGACTTTTCAGAATCTTCTTAAGCTTTCTAGAGTTATTTTGAGAAATGGCAGTGAATCGAGGTCACGCCCAACCTGTCACTTTTCTGGGTGCGTCCGCGCTGGTCTTCAGCCTGTCCTGAAGAGACGGATAAGGAGCAGTGTGGTCTTTAGTGTGCTCTTCCCCTCTTGCGTTGCTTTGCTAGCTTCCTGCTCAGGAAAAGCGACTCGTAATTCTGTATTTTTCCTGTGTCATTGAAATTGCTGTGATACTGAGTTATAGTTGCACAATGTAGAATCAGTGGGCTTTATCCTTCTTTTTATTGGCCAGTTATTATATATAAAAATTGAGGTTATTTGAGGGCTCTGGTGATGTGAAGCACCTACTGTGAAATATCTATTCTACCATGTCAGAAGATGTGCCGCGTGATTGGGGCGAGGTGGGATGGTGAGGTAGGGAGTCTACCCAACTATCCCAACATAACGGTCAGAGGTTATGCTTGAACTGTCTCCAAGGCCTTGTCTGGGTTTGCAGTAGGAACAAGTGCATTGGATATGCAGTATTTCCCGACCTGTTTGTTTTATCTTTTTCTTTCTTTATGTGTATATGTTTATGTAGGCATGTAGGTGGACATACATATTTGTGGGTAGACATGTGTATTTGTATGTGTGCTTGTGCAGGCTAGAGGTTGATCCCCAGTGCTTTCCTGGGTTCCTCTCCAACTTAATTTTTGAGACAGTACTTTTCACAGAACCCACAGCTCTTCGATGCAGCCGGGCTGGCTGAGCCATGAACTCCTGGGGTTGCTTGTCTCCACCTTGCATGCGCAGCTCTGAAGTTACAGACGGGCACCTCCTCAACTGCCTTTAACGTGGGTGCTGGGGACATGAACTCAAGGCCTCATGCTTGTGCAGTGGGTGCTTCACAAACTGAACCACCTTCCCAGTCCTATTTGGTTTTGGAATATAACATGTCAGAGACCAGTGTCAAACTCATAGCACAGTGCCTAAACGTGATTGATACCTGAGACATATTTATTGGCTTGATTTGGTCTATCAGGAATAATTAGTTGGAAATAAAACTTGCTGTTATGTCACAGTGTCGTGTGGGGATCTAGGAATAAACAAAACTACCTTTGTGGTACAATGTCTCTAGAAAACCTATAGGGAACATAGAAACGTCTACATTTTTGAAGCAATTAAAACACAAAAAAGGACTCCCCTTATTGTGGTGACTTGAAGATCTCTGGAGTGCACACTGTGTAGTTTCTGTTACCCCATGTCAGAAGTTGTGCCTGGTTGATGGTGCTGAGGTGGGGTGGAAGGGTAGGGAGTCTACCTGACTTTTCATTTGGAAAGAAATTGCTGAGAGTGGCTGGTTTTTGTTTTTTTTTTTCCATAACTGAGGTTAGAGAATGAAAGACAAAGGTGCAGGGTCAAAATCACAGAACAGCTCTGAAGCCCATGTGAACATTCAGATACATGGAATTGTGTCATGTGGTTTCTTGTGACTGAGCATCTTTGCATATAATACTTGTGAAGTCCATATATAACACAGCACACATGTGTGTTTATTTCTCTTTGGTTTTTTTTTAAACAGTTTTCCATGTGTAGCTGCACTGCCATGCTTGTTTATCCATTGATGAACTGACGGACCTTTAGGTTGTTTGCAGTTTGCTGTTCTATGTTCTATGCTACTGTGACCACACCTGGGTAAATTTTTGTATAGACTAGACAGGCCTTTCCCCCTCTTGGCTGAATAACTAGGAGTGAAATGTTTAAGTTTTTAAAGTTTGTTTCTTTTCTTTTTTTTTTCTTTTTTGGAAACAGATCAGTTGTTTGTCAAAGCAGTTCCTTCATTTTCCATACTTACAGCAGTGTGTGGGTGACCCTCTCTCCCAATCTTTTCCAGCATTTTTGTGGCTCATTTATTCAATGCAGTCATTCTGGTGGATGTAATACTAATATACATGTTCCTAATTGCAGTGATGTGGAACATTGTACTTCAACTTTATCGCTATTTGCCTATTATTCTGATAATGTCTACTAATATTTTTCATTCACTTTTAATTGGGTTTGATTAATTTTATTGGAGAACTGCTCGATTACAAGCTGTACTGGCTAGTTTAATGCCAACTCGACCCAAGCTAGAGTTATCTGAAAGAAGGGAACCTCAACTGGGAAAATGTCTCTGTGAGATTGATTATAAGGCATCTTCTAAATTAGTGGTTGATGGGGGAGGTTCTAGCTCATTGTGAGTGGTGCCATCACTGGGCTGGCGGTCCTGGGTTCCATAAGAAAGCAGGCTGAGCAAGTCAGCAAGCAGCACTCCTCCATTGACTCTGCATCAGCTTTTGCCTCCAGGTTCCTGCCCTGTTTGAGTTCCTGTTCTGACGTCCTTCCATGATGAACTACTAAATGGAAGCGTAAGCCAAAGAAACGCTTTCCTCTTCAGCTTACTTACTTCTAGGCCATGGTGTTTTGTCACATCAATAGAAACCCTAACTAAGGCATAAGTGTTCTTTGTAGGATTTGGGTACAAGTCTGTTTGATAAGTGATTTGAAAGCACATTCAGTTTATTGCTTGATTTTCCCCCAGCTGGATCACAGTTCCCTTCCTTCCCTCTCCTCCCATCTCCATCCTCATCTGCTCCTCCTCCTTTCTCTTTAGAAAAGGGCGGGCCTCCCATGTATGTCAGCCAGCCATGGCTTATCAAGTTGCCCTAAGAGTAGGTACCACCTCTGCTATGAAGGCTGTACAAGGTAACCCACTAGGAGGAAAGGGTCCCAAAAGTAGGAAACAGAATCAGAGACAGCCCCTGGTCCCACTATTAGGAATCCCATAAGAAGACCAAGCTACACGCTGTAACATATGGACAGAGGGCCTAGGTCAGTCCCAGATTTTTCATTATTTTAATGTCTTCTAAAATGTAAACACTTAAAATTTTGATGGGTCAAATTTATCATTCTTTTATTTAACATACAGTTGTTTTGGTGTCAGTTATGAATTCTTTGATACAAGGTCTCAAACTTCTTTATAGATATTTTAACTATGTTAACCTTTAAAGAACATTTAAAAGGACTTCTCAAAGGTTGCTTCTGAGAAGTTAAATTCTGAAACTTTTATTGCATTCATTTATTTTCATTGCTGAGGCTGGAACCCAGGCCCTGGCGTGAGCAAGGCAGACACTTTACCACTGAGCCGAAGGGCCACACTGTGTTCCTTTGAGAGCGTCTCACTGCAGAGCTCAGACTGACCTCAGACTCACCATGCTGCTCTGCCAGCTGAGGACATGGGTAGGCTCCAACTTGCCATGTTTTAATGATTTTTTTTTTTTGGTAGAAGTTTCCCATGCAGACCAGAAGATATAAATACCATAAAGGACAACTTACTAAAAGCTGAAAAAGGAGTATGTTTACACACACATACATACATATATAGATAAATATATACCACAGAGATTGAGGGAATGTTACAGCATCTCAGGAGTCAATCGTAACATCTTGTAAGTCCCTTCCCTGTCCTTATCACTCCCTTCTCTACACCCATCGCTTACTAATGCCATAGTTAGCACTGCCTTTGCTATGCAGTATAATGTATTTCAGTGTCTGTGCCTTCTGCTCAGATTATTTTTGTTAGATTCATCTAAGAGTTGTACTGAGTTCTTTGCTCACTTTAGTGGTCATGAAATACTTTGTTGTTTGAATAGATGATTTATTATTAATTCTTCTGCTCATAGATCTTGCTATTCTGCTATCTGGTTATTTCAAACAGTGCTGCTAAGAAAACATTTGTGCCATTTAATGGATGAGAGCATTTCTGTTCAGCCAGTGCTTCATGGGGTTGCTGCACGGCAGAGATGATAAGATGGCTTGGTTTTAGAAGCTGGTAGTTAGCATAGCACAACCATTTCCACTCTCAAGAACAATGCATGGAAGTCCCGTCAGTACTACATCCTGAAGAAAGTATTTTATTTTTCTGTTACTTCTTAAACTTTAGTCATTTGGGGTTTGTGCTGTTTTTATTTGTATTTTGCTGCTGATTGGTGAGAGACAACACCTTTATATATGCTATGATTTTTGTTTTTTCCTATTTGGATGTTTTAGTGCTAATTCTTTTGCTTTTCTTTCAACTTTCTTGTGCTTTTTATGCACATTAACTTATCACACATACTCTCTCTCTCTCTCTGTATTTTAAATTATGAGTCATATGTTAACTTTCTTTCACTATGACAGAGTATATGAGCCAGTCGGCTTATATGTAGGAAAGTAGGCCCATGGTTTGGACTCTCTTGTTTCTGACGCTGTGATTGACATGTAGGGTGATTGCTCATGGTGGAGCACCACTGGTCACTTCACAGTGGCCAGGAAACTCAAGGGAAGGCAGGTCCTGGTATTCTAGTAGCCTCTTCCAGGGCACACACAGCACCCTAACTTCTTTTTCACTAGGCGCTGACTCCTAACAGTTCTTTTACTGTCCAACCGAGCCACAGGCTATGGAGATGCAGCCCTCAACAGTCAGGCTCTTGGAAGTTAATCAAGATACAAATCCTTCCAAGTCCTTAGTCTTGTTGCAGGCGCCTATGCCCTGGGTTCGTTATTTATTCTCAGTACCTTCTGATCACTAATCAACCTCTTTATATTCTTTGACATTTGGTTTATGTTTTAAAAGGTAACTTTGATTAGGAAATTTAATTAAGGTGAAAGGACTTGACCTAAGAGAAATTAGGGTGTGGTCCTCCTATGGACCCATTGGTTTCTTCATCCCTCACGAGTAATTCAGCGACACCCAGGTCCCCACCCATGTGCTCTCATAGCCTGAACCCCTCTTCCAGCCTAGGCTGCTCTGCTGCTGCCCAGATGCCCAGATGCCTCTTTTGCTCAACTTCACAGCTTCTCAGCTGCTCGTGAGCCTTTCAGCTGCCTCTTCTCGTGCTCTCAGCTTCTCCGCTGTTTTGGGAATCCCTCTGACTTGGCATTTAGGAACTGGCTTGTGCATAGGGAAGATGTGTGACTGACTACAGAGTTGCCTCTGCGCATTTTCCTATATCTTAATCTTTGAAATCTTGATTTCTTAAGTTCCCTTGCTCTGGTAGCTCTTTGATGTCTTCAAAGAGTTTCTCCGTGTTAACCATTTTCCTGGCCTTTTATTTCCCGGTGTGTTGGTTTGCCATAGCTTGCCTTTGTCAGAAGAGGAAGTCCTGGGGGATGTTTTTAAGGCAGCTGATGTGGCTTTGTGAATTACTATTAAAGTTCATTTCCATTGATGGGGTATCTATTTTAATTTCTTTTATCTTCATTAAATCCATTGAAGATTTGCTGAACAGACATTAATATGCATTTTCATTAAAATTTTTATTCTAGTGGAGTTGAATGCTGTCTCAAATTATTCTTTTCATTTTCTGCATATGACTTTCTTATAACATTATTTTTCTGGGACTTTAAGGAACTTTTAATGTGTAACATTGTTTGTTTTAATCATTAAGAATGATAAATTACTACCTTAGTAACTTCAAAATAATCCATTTTCCTATTCATCTCTACACAATTTTAAGAGTCGTGGCAAGAGTTGTGGCTATTTTAACTTGCACAGCATACTTTATATCCATAGAGAAATAGTGACTGATTTTCGCCTCACACAACCCCCAGCAGCCCCCATGCTAGGCTTTTCCTACAGGTGCAGTTATTTTAGATGCTTCCTCTGCCTGGAGCAGGGGTATCCCACTTTCAGTCACCCACGTCACACCTACGGAAGCTGCTATTTTAAGGTCAAATTCTTTGTGATGCGCCACACTCACTGACGATGAGCACCTTATTTGCAGCGTAGAGAGGGAAGAAGGTGCCTCGTTTCCTTACATGAAGTGAATTTCATCTCATTACTACAAGTCATCATACAAAGGCTGAGGGGCAACCTTACCAACTGGAGTTGAAAGGCAGTTATGAATAAGACAGTTTTAGACTGTCTTCAGAACTCTAAAGTATGCATATAAAATGCTGAAGAATTGAAGAAGTTCTTCATTCACAAACCCTTTCTAACTCTAACCTTGCATCTGCATTTCGAGAACCCATCCAGACAATTCAATTAAAATACTATATTTGAAGGATTTGATTTTTCCTTAGGCTAGGCATACTTTGATTTACTTTTTAAAATATAATATAAAATATAATAATGATATTATTAATATTTTGAGATTTTCATTTATGCACACAATGTGTTCAGGTTATATTTATCCCCCCTTTGCTCCCAAAAGCTCCCAGATCCATCCCACAACCCTACTCCATCCTGCCCCAACTTCATTTCCTTTTTCTTTTAAAATAACCCACCATGTCCAATTGTACTTCCCATATATTCATGGGTCTGAGACCACATCCACTGAAGCATGATCCACCTACCAGGGGTCACAGCCTTAAGAGAAACTGACTCCTTCCCTCAGAAGCCACCCTCTGACAATAGCTTCTCAACTATAGGGGTTGGGGCCCCTGAGACCCTCCTCTTTCCAAGCTGGAGTATTGGCTTGATTGATCTTATGTAGGTCTTATACAGTTTGTGAGTTAACAGTCCTGTCATGCTTTTCTCTCTGGACCCCCCCACCCCCGACTTCCCACTCTTACCGTCTTTCCATACCTTCTTAGAGATGGCCCTCGAGCTTTGGAGGGGTGATGTGGGAATTCCCCTGTGTATGCTGTGAATGCCATTGTTTAATAAAGAACTGCTTTCGACCTATAGCAGGGCAGAACTTAGCTAGGTGGGGAAAACTAAACTGAATCCTGGGAGAAAGAAGGCAGAGTAAGGGAGAAGCCATGGAGCCACCACCAGAGACAGGCACTGAACGTTGCTGGCAAGCCACAACCGTGTGGCAATACACAGATTAATGGAAATGGGTTAAATTAAGATGTGAGAGATAGCCAATGAAAAGTTAGAGCTAATGGGCCAAACAGTGATTTAATTAATATAGTTTCTGTGTGGTTATTTCGGGTCCGAACTGCCGAGCAGCTGGAACGACCAAGGAGCCTTCCTACTACAGAGAGTGTGTGATATATATATGTTTCCTTTGTTGCTGACATTCCCTGTACTTAGGCCAGTTGTAGGCTTCCACTGTACAAACAAAATTCCTATGATGAGCTTTGAGAGCTGCACTAATCTGTGGTAGAAATATGCATATAGATGGCAGCTTGATAATACGTCCATTTAACAAAAGAATAGCAGTAAGTTTGCTCCAGGGGCCTTTGAGTTCCGGCCATGGTTCTTTGTACAACACCCAACCATACATTTCCTTTTGTTTATCGGGCTTTAAATTCAATTAGAAAGCAGAAAGGGGAGGGTGGAGGCAGGGTTGGGGGAACAATAACTAATACTAAGGACGTTAGGAAAAGTCACAAGGGAATCTATTTTTAAATGTTTAATTAATTAATTAATTAGTTTTTATATCTTTGAGTATTTTGTCTGGATGTATGTCTGTGAAGCACCTGCATGCCTAGTAGCTGTGGAGGCTAGAAAAGGGTCTCAGATCCTCTGGGACTAGAGTTACGGAGAGTGGTTGTAATCCATCCTGTGGGTGCTGGAACTTGAACCTGGATCCTCTGGAAGATGAGATCGTGCTCTTAACTGCTAAGTCATCTTTACAGCTCCTCAAATCTACTGCTATACAGCCTCCTTTTAAACACACACAAGAGTTTAATTGGAGTTAACCTACACACAGGGCATGGTGTTCCTCTCAGAATCCATAGGTTGTCAAATAAAAAGCTAAAATGTCAGATGTGGAATACCTTTGCTGGAGTTGTTGGTCAGCGGCATCTCAGAGACACCCTCCCAGAACACAGGCTATTGCTATGGTTCTTGGATGGCCACCATCCCTTGATGGTATGACCCAATTGTTGAAGACATTGCCCACTTTGATCGTAGGACATGGAGGAATCAAGTTGATGTGGACTAGGATGCTTCATCCCTGCTGGCTGGATTCCATAGTACTGGAAGGAGCTAAACACACTATGCAGACTTCTGGGGGAATGAAAGTTATCAACAGTTTTACCTAACTGTGAACCCTGTGAGCTAAAATAGGACCTGCCCAGTAACATATTTGTATTGGTGCAGTATTGGCCTGACTATGATGGGACTGTTTTAAATCTGAAGTGCAACTTTACTCAGAGAAATGTCCTTGCTTAGTTATTGTCCTACTTCTTTTCTTACTGGTCATTTCATTAACTCTGCACAAAACAGTGTCTGCTCTCACGCTGCCCTAAGCCTTCAGAGGATAATGTTCTGAAGAAAAATGAAGTCTCTAGGGAAGCCCTATCTAAAAATAAAACCGCATGGTGTTGGGCCAGGGATGTAGGCCAGATGTAGAGACAGCATTTTTAACTTTGCAGATTGCTCCAGTGATGACATAAAAGTCACTTTCTCCTTGGATGGTGAGAGAGGCAGCAAGGCTTTTTGAAGAGATGAGAGGTGGTGCCAAGGAGGTCTGTGATTGTGGGCTCGCCTCTTGCTGAGCTTTTGTCTGCTTATCTTCAAAATGGAGATAGTAGTTGCTGCCTGTGGAGCACTTTGTCAGGATTAGATATCATCTTAGTTTCTTTTCTGTTGCTGTGACAATCCACCATGACCAAGGCAGTTTATCGGAAAGGAGTTTTGTGGGGCTTATAGTTGCAGTGGGTTAGAGTTCAGGACCATCATGTCAGGAGAAATGGCAGCCAGCAGGCAGGCATGACACTGTTGCAGGAGATGAGAGCTCAGCCCTTATCTGCAAGTAGAGGCAGAGAAACCTCAAATCCCGTTCCCCAGCAAGGTCAGACCTTCTCATCCTTCCCAAACAGTTCAACTAACTGGGGATCAAGCATCCGAATATATAAGACTATGGTGGCCATTGCCATTGAAACCACTCTAGGCCCACCGTAGGCTTGTGACTATTTCATAACCCAAAATCCACTCAGTCCAGCTTCAAAAGTTTTCAGGTTTTCACAGTCTCAAGTTGTTTAAAAAGTCCAAAGTCTCTTCTGAGACTCAAGGCAATCTCTTAATTGTAACCCCCTGTAAAATCAAAATCCAAATGATATATTTCTAACACCCAATCACATAGAATATATGTTACTATATACAAGGGAGGAATGGGAACATAGAGAGAAAATATTGGAACAAAGCAGAAACAAAGCAAGACCATCCGCCAGCAAATAAACTCTAAATTTTGTAGCTCTGTGTCCAGTGTCAAAGAGCTTAGATGATGTTCAGCTTTGCTGACTGCAGACACTTCTCTCTCTTGGGTCCCAGTCTCTGTGAGCAGCTCTCCTTGGCAGATATCCAACTCTGGCATCTTAGACGTCTTGGGGTCTCCAGTACAATCTAGGCTTCACTCTCACTGTTTCTTGCAATGGCCTTTCCAGGCCTCCATGCTGGAACACCCCGCCTCCCCCAGGCACAAGCTTGGAATCAGTGGCTTTTCTTAATCATGGAGGAAGATTCCACAAACTCATAACTCTTATACTTCCTGACTCTTAAAACCAGCACCAAGAGATTGGTGCAGTCAAGTTCAGCTCCACTGCCTGTTTAGGATGTAACCTGGCCCCCTCCTTGGATTACATTTGTATATGATTTTCTTTGTTGCTGCTCTTTAGGAACAGATAATTCCTTAGGCCTGTTCTTTTCACAGATTGCTGGTTTATCTGGGTGGGTTCTTACCCTGTGCGTATCATTCCCTTTATTCAATTTCTCTTTAACTTTTCCAGCACAAACCATGGTTCCAACATTCAATTTTCTAATGTTCTTTTTCTCCTCAAATTCTACCTTTTGTGTTTCTTTTTGCCTCATTTGCTATTTTGTATTGTGGATTGGATTTAGAGTGGTCACTAATAACCATGCAGTAGAGTCAATATTAGGCTGTATTGAAATCTCCTCTGCCAATGAAATCAGTCCGAAACTTTTCAATTTAGCTTTAGGCAGATTCTTCAGAGAAAGGCCAAAGCAGCCACCAAAGTACCTTAAGTATGGTCTCTAGCCCTGTTGCTAATGAAACCTCTTTAACAAGGCATCCACATTCTATATCATACTTGCCCACTACTGCCTTCTGTGCTCCTACTGGGATGGCCCATTAGCTCTACTTATAGCATCCAGCTGCTTTCCTATCCCAAAGTTCCAAAGTCTTCCAAATTCCTCAAAAAATATGTTTAGAGTGGTCAGAGCAATAACCTACTCTTTGGTACCAACTTTTGTCTTAGTTACTTTTGTATTACTATGAAGAAACTCCATAACCAAGGCAACTTACAGAAGAAAGATTTCATTTGGGACTTACAGTTTATATTAGTTCAGGTTCTCTAGAGGAATAAGGGATGGGGAGGGAAAGAGAGGCTTGTAGGCTGTAGCCCAGCTAATCCAACAATGGCTGTCTACCAACAGAAGGTCCAAAAATCCAGTAGTTATTCAGTCCACAAGACTGAATGTCTCAGCTGGTTTTCAGTATATGACAGAATTCCAAAGAATTCTAATTCCAGTGGAGGAATGAACTTGCTAGGAAGAGAGCGAGTATAGGCAGGCAAGGAGAGAAGGCTTCTTTCTTCCATATCCCTTATATAGGCTGCCAGCAGAAGGTGTACACCAGATTAAATGTGGAGCTTCATACTTTTAAAGATGCATATTAAAAGTGGGTTTTCTCACTTCAAATGATTTAATTAAGAAAAAATTTTTTTACAGGTATACCCAGCTGCTTTTCATTTTAGTTAATTCCGGGTGTAGTCAAGTTGATTACCAAAACTAGCTATCACAGAGCTTCTGAGAGTAAGTTTATAACCATTGCTGTGGGGAGGATGGCAGCAGCTGGCAGGCATGGCTGTGGGGAGGATGGCAGCAGCTGGCAGGCATGGCTGTGGGGGGGATGGCAGCAGCTGGCAGGCATGGCTGTGGGGAGGATGGCAGCAGGCATGGTACTATAGTGGTAGCTGAGACCTCAGAACCTTGTCTGCAAGTAGAAGGTAGAGAGAAAGAGCTAACTGGGAATAGTATGGGCTTTTGAAACCTCCATCCCCCTCCCCCAGTGACATACCTTATTTTGCAAGGTCGCACCTCCTATTCTTTCCCAAACAGTATACCAGCTGTGTACCAAACTTCTAATACATGAGCCTATGGGGGCCGTTCTCTTTCAAACCACCACTGATTCTATATGCTAAGGACTGAAATATAGTAGGTACTTAAGAACTGGTAGGCATATTTGCATTCTTTTAAAAAAGTATTTTATATAAGTTTTGGCTTTTGCTCATTTTTATATGGTAACCTTTCACTGATAAGAACTCAGTAACCTAGCTCTGAGGCATTGGGCATGGTACCTACTTTCTTTGTCCCTCAGCTCCTCATCTCTAAATGAGGAAAGTGCTTGATGCCCGTCCTCTAGAGTTGTCGGTATTTATAACGAATTCAGTTTAGCAGCTGGTTCATATGAAGACCCTGAGAAGTTAGTAGAGAAAGAACATTGACATCCAGTACTAAGTAGATATTGTTGTGAATAAAGGTCATGGGTAGAGGTGGGCCGAGTGGCCGCGTTGCTGCATGTGAGCTGATGGACCGAGAGCAGGAGCAGAAGGTGCGCTGGAGTTCCCTCTGGGGAAACCTGGCAGCCCTGAGGCAGCCACGGGCTTACATGGCTGCTCTTCAGAGGAGGACTGGTAGAACGGTGGGGATTTTCACTTTAGCTTACTGTTAGGGGAAACTGTAGAGGAACAGGTTTGGAAAATGGCTTCTGTTGAATACTTGGTCAGGGAAGAGGGCGAAAAAGAAAATGATTCAGGCAGAAAATACTTCCGTGTAACATTCTCCCAGAACTCAAACGCTGCCATTGTTTGAAAAGTCACTCAAGTATATGTACATATGCAGAATATGTGAATTGCATATGAAATTGGAGATAAATAAGTCTATGGCTTATTTCTGAAGTGGTTTTGTGTCTAAAATACCCTTTTGCCCCCTACTTTAAATTAGTGTGAGGAATACTAGAGCTATCCTATTTTGGCTGATTTTTTTTTAAATAATCATTTCTTTTATATCTACATTCCAAGTAATGCCATATTCAGATGAGACCTTGTTTCTATTTAAATCCAATGTCTGGTAGACTCAACAAATATTCAAATGCCATCTTATGGCACACTCTTCAGTTAAATAAAACACAGCTATTGCTCCATCCCTTTATCTCAACGGTGAAACAAGCTCAGGACAGACTCAAAATTAGGTTCATGTATGAGATGAGAAATAAAAATACTATTTTTTTTTATGGCAAAGTGATTTTCTGTTCACCCTGACTTTCTGTTTCTGCAGTGTGTGTGTGTGCATTTGTGTATTGTGCCAGTGTGTTTGCCTGCAAAGACTAGAGGGGGACTTCTGGTGTCTTGGAGTGTCTCACTCTATTGTTTTCCACTTTTCTTTTTTATTTGACACAATTTCTCGCTGAACCTGAAGCTTGCCATTTGGACTAAGCTAGCTGGCCAGCAAGCTCCTGGGATCTACTTGTCTCTGTCTGACAACATTGTGGTTTTATGCACATACCCTGCCTGGCTTTTATGTTTTATGCTGGCTCTAAGGATATGAAGGCAAGTCTTCTTGCTTGTACAGCAAGTGATCTTACCCACTGAGCCATCTCCCCAGTTGTCTATAAAGAGTTTTCTCCTCTCCTCTCCTCTCCTCTCCTCTCCTCTCCTCTCCTCTCCTTCCTCCTTTTTTTCTTTCTCCTCCCCCTCCTCCCCTCTCCACTCTTTTAACATGATCTCGATTTACTGTATAGACCTGGTTGGCCTTGAACTCACATAGACTCCTGCCTCTGATTCCCAAGTGGTGGATTAAAGACATATGCCACCATGTCTGCCAAGGAGAGGCTTTTTGGAGATTTTTAATGGAGAAAGAATAAAAACAGTAATTTCTTAGCATGAGCTATGAGAATACTTCTAAAACTGATAGTCTTTTAAAGAATGTTTACGCCAGGTTTTTGCTTTTTGTTTGTTTGTTTTTTGTAACATAGACTTTCAGTGGTTATAGGACGTATTTTAAGTCTAGAGGAGATTCACTGTAGGAGGTGTAGTAGTGGATGTGATGGAGTGAATAGTTGAGCTGTGTTCAACTATTAACACTGTGTTCCCTCTGCCTACAGTGTTACTTATTAGAATATGGAAGTCCAGCATTTTATTCTCAAGTTAAAAACCTAGAAATGATATTTTTTTTCAAGAAATCACAAAAACTACTTGGGGAGAATTAAGGCAAGAGAGGGTGTGTACATACTCCCCAATAGCTTCTGCTTACCCCAAAGTAAAGCCTGTTTTTTGGCAGTTCTGGTGTCTCTACACACAGTGTTCCTGCCAGCTGTCCACTAGAAACCAACAGAAAGACACAACTGTGTATCAATCAGCAGAGCAAAGTCATGGCCTTCAAGGGAAAAGAGCCTATATTTATTGTTCAGAAATAGGCACAAGACATAATAGGGGAAAAAGGTGTCTCGGAAAAGTGGAAACAAAATAAAATTAATGTTCCTGGAAGAAAAGAAGTTGTCTACATCTATACCATCCCCAAAAGACTTAATTTTGTTTGATCTCAGAAGCTAAGTAGGCTCAATCTTGTTAGTACTTGGAAGGAAAGAGAGCCCAATCAAGGATAGGAGAGACTATAAATGAAACCTTCTGAAGACTTTCCATAAGGTAACATCTGAAAGTTGAGAGACAATCATAAAGTAGGAACAATCAGAGTGCCAAAGACACCAGGGGAAAGCAGAACGGGTTCTCTGGCAACTAGAAAGATGACTGGCTTAGTTCTGTCTCTTTTGCAATTTAAAGGGGCAAGGGTTTCTGCTTATAGCTTCAGAAGGGTCAGAGTTCATCACAGTAAGGGAGGCATGGTAGTGTAAGCATGAAGCTGACCTCTCACTGCATCAGCAGTCCAGGAGAGAGGGGACAGGAAGTAAGGACAGGCTATCGCCTCTCAGAAGTTCCCTCATCTTCCCAAGCAGTACCACCAGCTGCGGACCAAGTGTTAAACACACCAGGCTGTAGAAACACAATGCCTGTAGAAATCTCCAATACCTTTCCAGCTCTCTTAGCAGCACCATGGTTGTCAGCAGGAACAAGCACCTCAGAAAAAGTGGCAAGACAGGAGCCAAGAAGAAAGTGGTTTATCCAGTTTCTAAGAAAGATTGGTATGATGTGAAAGCTCTAGCTAGGCTTACTATTAGAAATATGGGGGGGGGGAAACTAGTTACAAGGACTCATGAAACCAAAATTGCATCAGATGGCTTATGGGTCATGTGTTTGAAGTGAGCCTTGCAGATCTACAGAAGGATAAGGATGCATTTAGAAAAATCAAGCTAATTTCTGAGGATGCCTAAGGCAGAAGCTGCCTAATTAAGTTCCTTGGCGTGAACAGATGTGTTCCATGGTAAAAATGTGGCAGACCATGATTGAAGCTCACTCATGTTGATTGATGTCAAGACAACTGATAATTATTTGGTCAATCTGCCCCACGTTGATTTTACTAAAAAGTACAACCAGATATGCAGTTGTACTATGCACATTCCCAGCAGGTCTGCCAGATCTGGAAGAAGATGATGAAAATCATGACCCAAGAAGGGCAGGCAAATTATGTAACAGAAGTATTTAATAATTTGATTTCAGACAACATTAGGAAAGACCTAGAAAGGGCTTGCCAGTTATTTTATCTTCTTTACAACATCTTGTTGTAAAGAACTAAAGTAAAAAGCTAAAGAAACCCATGGTTGAAATGGAAAAACTCATGGAGCTTCATGGTGAAGGTGACAGTTCTGGAAAACCTACTGGTGATGAGACAGGTACAACATTTGACCAAACTGATGGATATTGTGGTGGTTTGAAGAGACTGGCTACCTGTAGATTAGGAGAACTTTTAAAGGTAGATTAAATAGATTTTGCATTGTGATGTGGTTACAAGCCTATGGGGTCAGGCAGTAGAATGTTGTAGTTTTCATGAGGGTGGCCCCCATAGGCTCATGTATTTTAATGTTTGATCCCCAGTTGGTGGAACTGTTTAAAAAGGATTAGGAGGTGTGGCATTGTTGAAAGAGGTGTGTCATTGAGAGTGGGCTTTGAGGCTTCAGAAACACATGCCAGGCCTAGTCTTCCTCTCTCTGTCTTCGACTTGTGGATTGATGTAATCTTTTAGCTTCTGCTTCTGAGCCATGTCTGCCTGCCACCGTGTTCCCCACTGTGAGGATAATGGCGACCCTCTCTGAAACTGTAAGGAAATCCCCAGTTAAATGGTTTTTTTTTAAATAAATTGCCTTGTTCGACGTTTTTTTTTTTAAATAAATTGCCTTGTTCGTCGTGTCTCTACACAGCAATGGAATAATAACTAAGACAGATAATGAACCACCATTCCAAGAATCATTTTAAAGTCCAGATTTTTTAAAGGGACAAATAAAATGTCTAATTTGTGGGAGAAAAGAAAGGAAGGAAGGAAGAAAGAAAGAAATCTCCAGCAACACAGAATGGAAAAGAAAATCAGAAAAAGTGCCAAGTGACAAGCCCAATCAAGGTGGCCTGATATCAAAATACTTGAAACTTTGAAAGATATAGAAAGATAATCAGAAGTTGACTCAGTAGTTCAGTTTTCTGTCAATGACACAAACTAGAGTCACCTTGAAGGAGGAACCGCCATTGAGGTCCATCAGCCTAACTGGTAAGCATTTTCTCGACTGCTGATTGATATGGGAGAGTCTAGCCCACTGTGGATGGTGCCACCCTATGGGCAGGTAGTCTTGCGACATGTAAGAAACAGAGCTGAATGTGAGCCTTGAGAGCAAGCCAGGAAACAGTATTCCTCTGTAGTGTCTTCTCAGTTCCTGCCTTGGTTTCCCTTGTGACCTATAACCCAAATAAGCCCTTTCTTTCCTTAACTATGGTCTCTGTTTTATCACAGCAACAGATAGAAATCTAGAATGGTCAGATAAGCTTTTCTTATGCTGGAGAAATAATCTGGATCTTTAGGATCCAGCAAAATGGATTAAGACAGCTTCAAACTCAGATTAATCTTTGTAAAACTTAAGAATATTATGTGAAGAACAGATCCTTCTCCTTCTAGAGAGAAGTAATGTTGTCCAGCTCCCATTTATCTCTTTTAAGACTTTGTTCTCTCTCTCCTATTGGTTGGAGAAAAAGCCTACCAGGACTTTGTTTTAAGCTGTTTTGTCTTGCCAGGAGGGTGAGGAAGAAGCCAGAAGAAATTTGCCATCAATATTATCTGTCCATGGCTCCCCTTCCTGCCTATCTGCCAGAAGTGGATCTGTCTAACTCTTAGTCCCTCAGTGGGATCGCACTCTTAGAATGACATCATAAGCTAAGAGGAAAGATTACTGTTTGTCTCAGCACAGGTGTGGTAGGCGAGTAGGACGGATGGGCATGTGTCCATGAGAGGTCAACAAGAGTGATGCTGATGTTGCGAGAGTTGTTGTGTCTGAGCTGCATCTCTGTTAACATCCTGGTTGTGAAACTGTCTACAGCTACAAGGCCCCGGGGAAGCAGGGCACATGGGATCCCTGCATTGTTTCTTTTAGCTGAAAACAAAACCTTCCTCTGGGGGAAAAAAATTTCTTGGTTGGATGTGTAGTTGAGATTCCAATACCCAGACACCATTTTAAAACCTGGAAAAGATATGTTTAAGTTGAAGCAAAAAAGATTCAGCAATTGGTTTAAAATTAATTTATTATGTTCATCTGTGGATTCGTTAAGAATCAGTTTATATGAAAGCACGAGCTAGAGTTATGTGCATTTTGTGCACATTTCTTAAGTGTTTGTGAGCCATAAAAACTAGTGTCTAAGTCAATAAAAAAGGGTTGACTCCTCCCAACTGTGTTTCTCTTAAATTTCTCCAGTTATGGCAACAGTGTTTAAGAAACTAAAACCCATTGTTGGAGTACAGATATGGACAATCTGGCCATTTTCATGGATGCTGACTCCACCCCTAGACACTAGCAAGGAGACACTCTTTGATTTAGTGGCAAATTAGTAAAGGTGGGGGATAGTCTGTAACCTGTCCTGAAGTTACAACAGTTTTCATTCCGTAAGTGGTGCTGTGGATGTTTGGTGACTGAAACAGCTTAGCCAGAAGCCTTTGGATCTGTTCTATTTCACGTGCATGGAAATCACTTCCGTGTCCTGCGAAAGGAAATTCCGATTCAGTAGATCCTGGCAATTGTTTCTGGAAAGCTTCCGTGCAGATGGTTGCTGTTTACCGGATGCCTTTTAGTAGCCAGCTCCTGCAGGCCGGCTAATCTTGGTGTGTATTTTTGCAAAGAAGAAGTAACAGGGAAAAGAAACAAAGATAGCTTCTGGCTTCATATTAAAGACCTCTCCTCAGTACAATACACACACATATATTATTAATTAGTGAAAAAAAGAGACCATGAATTTTAAGGAGAGCATGGAGAGATGTATGGGAATATGGAGGGAAGGAAGAAATGTTGTAACTATATTATAAACTCAAAAATAAAATTTAAAATATCTATCATTATAATTTCGATATAGTTTAAGATGATTTGTAAACTCTAAGATGTCTGTAAAAGCCTCAAAGTAGCTTTTAAAAGTGATAAGAAATTAGAATTTTCTCTTACATAGGACTGGCTCAGATAAAGTTTTTGAAAACCCAATTTGTTCACTTTTAAAGAGGCAGTAGCAGTCAAAATATACTTAAAATCCTTAAAATATTTGTATTTATATATATTCACATATATAAAATATATTAAGAAGTACAGTTATAAGTTATTCTGTGGAATAAAGAGTGTAGTATCTCAAGAAAGAACACTTGTCCTATAGGAAAAGTACCTATTCTGGAATAAGAGTAGTTATTTCTTAATTATACCCTCAAAAAATAAGTAGCATTTTTTTAATAGACAAAGATTTTGAGAATAAAAAAAAGGTGGGTGCAATGATAGGAAACAGAGATGACCACTGGGAATGGAGACAGCAGTTGATAGTTGGTGACATGAAGTCCCTCCAGGAGTATCAGCAGGCTGTAGAAGCTGGGGAGTATGCTGAAGTCACTGAGAGTCAGAGGAGCAATAGGAAGCCAGTGGCTGGCACATGTCCCTCACCCAAACCTTACTCAACACCACCTCAGCCTTACCCAACACCACCCGAACCCCACCCAAACCCCACCTAATCCTCACCCAGCTCCAGCCCAACCCCATCCGACCCTATTCAGCTCTATTCAACTCTCACCCAATCCCACCCAACCCCTACCCAACACTACCCAAACCCCACCCAATACCACTCAACCCCACCTCAACTTCACCCAACCCCACCTCAACCTCATCCAACCTCACCTAACCCTCACCCAACCCCACTCAACCCCACCCAACCCTCATCCAGCTCCAGCCCAACCCCATCCAGTCCTCACCCAAGCTCCCCCCCCCAACTCACTTCTGAAAGCACTAGGGTTGGGCACTGCCTGGGGTTTGTGCTCTGCTGTGGTTTGCTGTGGAGTTCGCCATTTCAGAGATACCTGTGCCACAGAGGGAAGCAAAGCATTTAGAACCTGTCTCTGCAATCTTGGGCACTCTGAAGATGTTCAGCAGAGGTGTCATGAAGCTGAACGATTCTTCCTTATCTCACATCTGATTTGTGTATTTAATGACATTGTAGCACAATAGAAAGTGAATCGTATTTGTTAGAATTTTTCTGTCAGGGAGGTGGTTAACCTCATTGTCAGAGGGGTCACTCAGCTATATGAATGGTTCTCATAGACTTAGATTTTTTTGAATATTTATGTTGAGATAGTCTTGCTGGATAGCAAGTCATGGAACTCATTAGGTATCTCAGGTTGGCCTCAGACTCAAGGCAATACTCCTGCCTCAGGCTCCTGAGTGCTAGGATTTCAAGCCTGAGCCGCCACTCCCAGTTTTAGATTTAGGATGTTTTTATTTCTTTGAGTGTGTGTGTGTGTGTGTGTGTGTGTGTGTGTGTGTGTGTGTGTATGCAGGTGCCTACACAGTACATACATGTACAGGCCAGACATCAGTTGTCTTTCTCTATCAATCTCTACTTTAGGTTTATGAATGGACCTCTTTCATTAAACCCGTAGCTCGCTGATTTAGCTAGACAGGCTTGCCAGCAATCTCTGGAGCACCTCCTGTCTTCATCTCTCTAACCTTGAGATTGCAGGTGTGTGCCACCACACTCAGCCTTTTGTGTGGTTGGGTGCTGGGGCTGTGGATTCAGCTCCTCGTACTTAGCAGGCATGTTACCATCTGAGCCATCGCCTTTCCTCTAGACTCAGGCAGACTAAATGATGATTTTGAGGCTTTGTTTTAATACTTTCTTTAAGGACATTGAGCATGTTTTTTGGAGAAGGCAATTATTTCTCTTTTCTCATAAGAGAAAATAAAATTCATGGAAAAAATAGAATAGCCCATATTCCACATTTTTCTCTCTTTCTCTCTCTCTCTCTCTCTCTCTCTCTCTCTCTGTGTGTGTGTGTGTGTGTGTGTGTATACGTGTGTATATAATATTCATGATATATATATGCAGTATTAGTACCTATGCAAATAACATTACATTATAAGCATTCCTCTATGTTTTGCAAGTCTGTTGCTTCAAGCTACTTAATTATCTCTTACTGATTTAATAAGGTACCTGAATATTGTTTCTTTAGAATGAAATCTCCTTGATGTGTGGCCAAGGTTGCAATATATGTAGTGAAGTTGAAAGCAGAAATAGTTTCTATTTCTATTTTCCATTCTTTCTGTTTGGAAGTATTTGTAGGCGGACTTTTCTGTCCTGTCAGCCAGCTCCCAAATAACCACACAGAGACTTGTTAATTATAAATGCTTGGCTGATAGCTGAAACTTGTTAGCTGAAACTAACTAGTTCTTAAAATTTAAATTAACCCATATTTCTTATCTGTGCTCTACCATGTGGTGATACCTTTTTTCAGCATGGCATAGTCATCTCCTGCTTCCTTTGCTTCTTGGTGGTGACTCTGCCCTCCTTCCTAGCATTCTCCCAGTCTGGCTTTCCTGCCTAACCTCTTTCTGCCTAGCTATTGGTTGGTTGGATCTTTATTAAACCAGTGTGAGCAAAATATCTTTCCTGTGCATATTCCACAGCAAGTATTTCTTGCTAAGTTTGCAGTTATGTCTAAATCTTGAAAGTGTTTGAGATATTTCTGATATATATTTGTGATAAAGAGCTTCATACTGAGATAATATTCTACCAGTAGGTAGCTATATTTACAGAATATATTTAATTAAAGGAAGTCAAAATTGCTGGGTCAAAAAAATCAAGCAACAACCAAAACAAAAAAACAAGTCATAGTATGGTCTTAGCTAAAGACCTAGGGAAAATTCTTACCTGGTGCCTTGTCCCTGGGGAGTCACTGTCATTGAAGCACAGCCTTCACTAGTAGTTGAATCTACAGTGGTCTTGTAGCAGAGAGAGTACACCTTCTCCAAGCTACTGCCTTGAGAAGTATGTCTGGAAAAAGCGATATTCTAAAGGAAGTAGAACATTAAGAATGTCCTAATGAAAGCGAGGTTCTTTGGAGACAGGGACCAGCAGGTCTATTGACCTTTTCTCAGACCAACAGCTTCATGGAGATGGAGTGTTTATTCATGATGTGACTAAGGTCACATGACTCAGGAAAATATGTGTGATGAAGGGTGCTATTAAGAAGCAACAGAATTTACTATAATCTGGGAGAGAAAAGAGCAGTAGAAAGTTCCCAGATGAATGCTTGTCTGTCCTGTACTGTGACCTGTGGTTTGTAGGTGACCCTCCTTTGTGAATTTCCTTTTCCTCAGGGGTTATTGCTCACAGGCCCATGAGGGCTGTGGGAGCCAGCCATGAAAGCTAAGTCTGGGCAGGTCACCCAGAGGAAGTTCTTTACTTCCAACCTTTATCACCTGGGACTCTGGCCATCCATAAATTTAAATAAGAGGCCTGAGTCTCAGTAGTTTACCCTGAAGCAATACCTGGTAGCAGGAAAACACCACAAGCTGAGATTACCCTACCCCTAACCAAGAGCAGCCCATTCAAAGGAAATGCCTGACATTCTAACTGCTGTAGATAGGATCACCTGCCAGTGCACCTCACCAGGACACTCCTAGACAAATGTCAGCCAATCAGAGGTCCTGAACCTCAGAGACCCCTCACCCCCACATTTACTACTATAAAAACCCAATTCTAATTGAGCTTGGGGCTTTCCGGTTATTCCAATACGTTGGACATGCAGAGAGACGGAGTTTGCAAACTTGAAGGAAAGAGAAGCAACAAGCATGGTTCAGAAGGCCATGAGTATAATGGAAAGAACTTTGGGTGGTAAGCTTCAGAAAGGCAGCTTATTATATTTCCCAGGGTTAAGGTATACAACGGCTCTAAAGGCTCTTTGGGTTATGGCTGGGAAGGGCTGATTGATCATAACACAGCACCTTAATATCATACGGGCAGGAGGAAAGAGTAGCACTTATTTGCTGAGTCATACAATGTTTTCAGTTTTCTGTGCAGGGTCATTTGCCAAGTAATGGTAGGCATCTGAGTTTAGGGACACTCTCCAATTAAGGTTAGACAAAGAAGAAGTCCTGCTGAGAAAGGGAGTCTCCATTTTGCACCAAGTTCAGAGAGCTATTTAGACATGGTGGACTGCGACCTTTGCAGTGGGGTTCTCAAGCACTCCTGTCTTCTCAGTCCCTAAACACTTTATCCACTGTGAATTTATTGGATAACTTGATATTGTTTAGGACTGCAAAGAGATTTACTACCATTGTTGTAGTTGATTGGGGTTTATAAAGTGTTCAAAAAATTAAGATTGTAATTTTAAACGTTCATCCCTGAAAACATACATACAAGTAACAGTATACAGGCTGAGGGTGTATTTATGTATTTAGGAATATAATAATCTACATATATATGCAATAATAATTGAAAAAAGACGTCATGAATTTGAAAGAAAGCAAGGAGGGCATGAGAAGGTTTGGGAGAGGAAAGGGAAGGGAAATGACGGGGTTTTTTTTAATCTCAAAAAATAAATAATTTTTAAAAAGTTCTTCAAGCTGCTGGATGTGGTGTTGCTGAGTGTCAGCCTCAGTACTCAGGAGGCAGAGGCAGGGGGATCTCTGTGATTCCAGGCCAGCTTGAGTTCTGGGACAGCTAGCTTACACAGAGAGACTCTTTAAGTAGGATAAGAGAGAGTTCCTCTAGTTACAGTTTGGTGGGTGGATTCAAGGCTGAGGGCAAGGCTGAGGAGTGAGACATGGAGGTGGATATGGTGGTGAAGAGGGGGCTGTTATGATAAAATCACTGAGAGGGAAGTGACAGGATGGTTACAGTTGAGTGCGGGCAGAAGGATGAGGAGAAATGTTCAAATGAATGGCCTTTGACTCTCAGGTCACAGGCCAGGAACATGAATATGAGTCGATACGTTTGATGAGTGTATCCTTTTCCTAGTTTCCCAGAAGCTAAGTTCTCGAGGCAAAGCCAGTGAAACAGAGGGCTCTATTAGGGCTTGTAGTCCTAGAGTAAGAGGAGTGAGAAGAAAAGGAAATGAGGCCTGGGGAAAGGAACATGTTTTACTGATTTCATCGCATGATTTTCCTTCCTGATTGGTCAGAACACCGCACCTGATTGTCTATACGGGCAGGAGGAAAGAGCTGCACTTATTTGCTGAATCATACAGCTTTGCAGGGAGCTCTGTGCAGGACCTGGAAGAACTTTCCTTGAACCGGGTGCCAGTCAAGAAATGAGATGCAGAGATTTTTGGCTCTTCTTGGACTAGATGCAGAAACACTCTGAGAAGCCTGTGGAAAGCAGATCCTGCACCCCAAAGTGGGCATGGACAGTAACTGTTGAGAAGTGAGTGGAGTTAGAGGAACCTTTGCGGATTCCGAGGCAAAGAATCTCAGGTTCAGGGGACTTTTGGAGCCCAGGAGGGAATATAGGGAATTGTGAGCATAGGGAGCAGATACTTGGGTCAAAGCAGTTGTCTACCTCAACCCAAGTCTCTTTCCTCATTGCTTCCCATTTCTGTAAGTTTATAATGCCATAACTTTTATTATATTATCAATTGTTTGTTACTGGTCAGGTTTTAGTCTTAACTCTGTATTTCTAGTTTGTATGAGCCTCATGCTTCCATTTCTAGATTATCCATTTAATATCTTTCCATTCTTTTATTTACTTTTTGGGCTCAGTTTTTAGGAAGGTGATTCTCATCTGTTCCATTAATATTGCTGTACTGGTGTCTGCAGCTTGCTTTCCAAATACACAAAGCTTTCAAGATATTTCATTAAGTAACTATCAAAAAGCAATGGGGAATCAAAAAAGTAGATTCTCCAAAAGCAAAACTATAAAACCAACTCTTCTTTTAAGGATTTCATAATAAGAAATCAATATAGGATAAAAAGGATAACAGATTCTGAGTGCAGTGACAAAAATTAATATCTCAATGGTTTTTGTTGAGCATGCACTAATTCTGAATTTTTAACTGGGTTAAGAAAAATGTATCTACCCCATCTTCCCCCATATCTCTACTCCAAATCACATCTGCGTCCCAAGAGTCTATTCTCCAAGTGGCATGCATGAATGTGAAGGAAGAAGGGATGGCTTGGGAAAGTGGTACATGACTGCCCTACTTTGTTTTCTATTGTGATAAAACACAGAGCAAAACCTACCTGAGGAAGAAAGAGTTTATTTTAGCTTACTGTTACCAGCCATCATGGAAGGAAGCCAAGGCAGGAATCTGTAAAGTAGGAACTGAATCAGGAAAATGGAGGAGTGCTGCTTACTGACTTGCTCCCCATTGCTTGCTCAGCTTGTTTGCTTAAACTATCCAGAATGACCTGCCTGGGGATGGTACTGCCATAGTGGGCTAGGTCCTCCCCTATCAAGAAGGTGCCCCACAGACATATCCACCGGACAGTCTTAGGGAGGCAGTTTCTCATTGACGTTTTGTTTACTGAGATATGCACAGGTTTATATCAAATTGATAACACGCAAACAACGCAATGGCTGCTCACTAAGACTGAAAAGAGGTGGTAGATGAAAGTCGGGTTTGGGTTACGCAGAGACCGGAGAAGAGTCTCATCAGAATGTAATGACAATGTATAGGTGTGGAAAGATAGCTCAATGGTTAAGACCACACACTTGCAGAAGACCCCAGTTCATTTCTTAGGGTCCCTGTAGGTTGGTTGGGTGGCCCATAACTGCTTGTATCTCCAGCTCCAGGGGAATATCACACTCTTCTGGCCACTGTGGGTCCTTGCACTCATGCCTTCGTGCTCTACATAGACACACACATATGTCTTCGTGCCCTACATAGACAGATACATATAGAACTCAGAAGTTTGATTTGGGTCATAGAAACACATATGTTACTTATCTGTATTTCTACAGCAATTGGAGAAACTGACGAGGAGATGAGAGGCAAAGGACCAAGCTACTAGGTTTCCTTTTTGTATTTATCTTACTAAAATTAGACTAAATTGAATTTTGAAAATACATCAATTTCACTTTGAATGCTTATTCTTCCTTTAGGTGTACTAACACAAAACTTTTTGCCTTTGTTCTGTATAATTAGTTTTAGGGTGATGTTATGGTTGCACTGAGGTTTGTTCCCATGGAAACTTACGTTGAGTGTTGGTCCCCAGTATAGCACTGTTGAGAAGTGGTGGAACGTCCAAGAGGCTTTTAGTACTTGGGGGATCTACCCCCAGGAATGGGTCAATGCCTCCTTGTGGAAGTGAACTTTCCCTCTGTGGTCCGGCTGGACTGGGCACCATGAGCATTGGTTGCCTCAGGCGGGGCTGCTTGCCTGCATTGGTGGTAGCCTGGCTCAGGTTCCAGCAGTCAGGGAGGTGTACTAGTACAAAGAACTAGTACTCCTGTGGAGTGTTGGCATTCTCGTTTGATGCCATTTGCATGCTGAGGTTTTGCCACAGCCTTGAGCTCCTTAAAGGGAGCTATGTGTTTGTTTCTGATGGTGCAGGGAGGGAGACGGGCCTGGCTGGGTTTCCAGTATCTTAGTTTTCCATCACTTTCTTGTTTTCAGCCTCACCTGAGCTTTCTGTGGTCACTGCTAATCAGTTTCTCTGAAGGTCTACAGATAATTTGCTTTCCTCAAAACAACATTTTTTTTTTCTGCAAGTTCTGGAGATGAAGGCTGTCTTTTCTGTTTTATTAGGCCAGTTACCTCAGCAGCATCTGCTTGATTGGTTGGTTTGTTGACTAAAAACATGAAAAAAAATTTACTAATGAACTTTAAATTTATACATCTTATTCATTTTAGTTTATACATATATTCACAAAGATCTATTCAAAGTAGATTTCAAAATGCAGTTAGTGTCCTTGGTCAGTCTGCTCTCTTTAACCCAAAATCCAAGAACATTTGTTAATCATTTTCCTTTTAGTGACTGGAACACAGCATGCCCTCAGTAAATATCTGAAGGCTGAGTGGTAATTGAGGGAATTGAGTTTGAAGTTTGTGTTGTAATGGGAGGCTTAGAAAACAAAAAGACATTTTGGTTGTGTATGGAACTATGAAACATTAAAGACACTTTGGTTGTGTATGGAACTATGAAACATTAAAAAAACACAGTTTAGTATTTTACTTTTGTTTCTTCCTATTTTTAATTGTTCTTCATCATAACCAAAAAGCCCTAAATCTGATTTAATTATTTTTAATCAGTTAATTTTGTTGTTCCAGGAGTTGAGTCTAGGGCCCTTTGCATGCTAGGCAAGGGCTCTAGTACTATCCTTCCAGCCTTAGGGACATTACTTCAAACTTACTACTGCAAATCCGATAGATGTTTGTTGGACTAGAATTTAAAATTTTGTATTACATTTGCTTATTTAATTATTGTAGGTATATGTGTGGGGGAGTATGTATATGTCACAGAACACCTGTGGAGGTCAGTGGGCAACTTGTGGGAATCAGTTCTCTCTTACCACACAGGTCCCAAAGACCACATTCACATGGTCAGGCTCAGTGGCAAGCACCTTTCCTCACTGAGCCATCTTCTCGTCTCTGAAATGCAGTTTTAAACGTTTTAACACCGTCGGCCAAACATGGTTTATTTAGCATTACAATACGTATCTATCTACATAGGGCTTTCTTTGGAGGTAGGTCTGTACCAACAGTGATTTATGTACTGCACATAATCTTAACACTGCGTACGTGGGGTCTCTGAATAGACCAACATGATTATGGTGGGAAACTATGATAATCTTTCTTCCTTTCCCGCTGCCCCTTTGGGATTATAGACTTTGAGAGTCACTAATTTCATGTAGCATTTTGTCAAGGTTGATTTGCATTTTTGAGTGAATATGTGAGGTTGTTTAAGATCTAGTAGGTAATGACAAAAATTAATCTGTAAAATGGGAGAAACAGCAAAATCAATATTTGATGTAAACAGACTGCTATTTTTCTTATTTATAAAATAAATAAGAACATAGGACAGTGGGCTATACATGGTAGGAAAACCATGATCTGGCTGTGGGAACTGGGTCTTGGCCCTCACAAATGAGATCCTGTTTCTTCCATTGACATCCCATGAAATAGATGAATGAAATGCTGACAGCTACCCTTAAATATCAATGGCTAAGTCTAAGGCCATATAATATGTGAATTGTAGTTTTGTTTTAATCTTCTGTGTAGTAATTTTTTTTTTTTTTACCCTTTAAGGGTTGTTGAAGGAATCTGTCCAGAAACCCAGTCTTCTGTAACTAAAGAGATTACCCCCGAGTTAAGAACAGCATAAGGGAGAAGCCGCGTCAGAATGTGGTTAATAGGATCGTAGTTTAAGGAATCCTCCTATGGAAGACTGAGGGCTCCATAAATTGGTGAGAGATTGGGAGTAAGGCTAAGTAAAAGGTAAACAAGTCTTTGAGAAATGAGAACCAAATATCTTTGTAAAATTTCTGAATATGTTCTGGATATTCAGGTACTTTTCCCCCATTGTCCTTAACTCCATCAATATTACTTGGTTAGTATCTCCTGTCAAATTGCTAACAGACTATCAATTCAGTCTTTGGGAGAAGAAATAGAAGTCTGCTTATCAGAAAAAATATGCAAATGGAAGGCCTGCAGCTGGGGTCTGTGTTGAAGTCCATGGACCATGTTGCCATCAGGGCCCATGTGGAGGCCTGGAGTATGGACCATAACTTGTGACCATGTTGGTGTCCCAGGACTATGCCACTATTGTGGCCAGGCTGATTTGGGTGGCCAGGGCTATCAACTGAGACCATGGTATTGTTTGGATCAGAGCTGTGGCTGAGGGCCATGTCTGGATTTGTGGCCCTGCCATATCCAGGGCCTGGGTTGATGTCTGTGGCTCCTGAGACCATCAAAGACTGTACCAATGCCCAGGGTCTGGGTCTGTGACCCTATAGCAGCCAGGGTCTGAATTGATGTCTAGGGCTCCTGTTGTCACTGAGGGCCATGTGGGTGACCAGGGTCTGGTTGGCCACCTTGAACCATGTCGGTGTCCAAGGACTGCACCTCACCTGGGACCATGCAGATCTGGATGGCTGGCACTGCCACCTGGAGTCATGGAGATGTCCGGTATAGGCGACAGCCTAGGACCATGTGTAACAGAGATGGGGTCTAGAATGGTGTCCATGGCCCCATTTGCCACTGAGGACTGTGTAGATGCCCGATGCCTGGCCAGCCACCTGGATCCATGTTGGTACCATGCTGATCAAAGGGGCCTGTGCTGGCACTGGTGCTGTGGTGGTGTCCCGACTGAGCTGCTGCTGAGGGCTATGTCTGGGTCCATGGTCTTGCTGCAGCTGGGATCTGTGGTGATGTCCATGGCCTGTGTTAGCACAGGGGTCATTGGAACCATGCTCTGTTGAGCAGGTCTCACCCTTCACTGACCCTGGGAGGGATGGTCCTGCCCCCTGCTGGACATTACAACAGGCAAGCTGGCCCTACCCCTCACCATAGGTGTGTGCCTCACCTGGGAAGCACACTCTGTGGTCCAAAAGCAAGAAAACTGGCCCTAGTCCTTGCTGTGGGCTGCACTGGGTGAGCTAGCCGAGGCAATGCGGGTAGTGAGGATGAGGGAAGATTAGCTAGCTAGCTGACCAACACAGCCACAACTGAGATCCAGAACCAGGGCTATGAGTTATGGATCTCATCTATGAACTTTTGGAGCATGTAAAGGGGACAAACCTACAGATCCCAACGTGCAGGATCTCTAAGACACAGGACAACAACAAGAACAGGATAGCAAAGAGAAGCCCCCATGAGAGCCCATTACCAGTGATGTAGCAGAAGCCAGAGGCCTCGAGCCAGACCAGTGACTCATGGTAATAAACACAAGTAAAGATGAATGGACTAAAGGGTAAACTGTGACTCAAAGAGCACACTACAGCTTCCACGATGAGATTCTTCTATTTTGGTTTTTTTTTTTTTTTGGTTTTTTGTTTTGTTTTGTTTTGCTTTGTTTAATTTTGTTTTTTTCTTTTAAATGCTCTGTTTTGGGGGAGTTGCAAAGACAGAGGACTGGAAGATAAGTGGGATCAGGATGAATGATGTGAAACTCACAAAGAATCAATATAAGTAAAACACAAAATGGACAGGCTTAGAAGAAAAGAGAGAATATAAGGAAGAGCTTCGGAAAAATGACTCCTTTATCTGAAAGGCTTTTTTTTCTAGTGTGTTTGGTGGGGAGTTTCTGGAGGGGAGATGAATATGAGCAAAGATCTTAAGCAAGTGAAATGAGGAGATAAAGAGGGGGATAGAGGGAAGGAGGAAGAGGGGGGAACAAGAAAGAGGAAGAGAGAAGAAAGGGAGGAATAAAAGCAAAGAACAATTGCAGATCTTAATTGGAAATCACCCCATTCTTACTTTTAAGGGCTGTCAAAACTAAAGTGTGTTATTACCACATGTTAAGCTGGGAATTGAGGTTAAGTTATTTTTTGCCATCGAGCTTTATGCTAATGTAAAGATGGAATAAGAACCCATAGGAAAGAACTATTGAAATTTGTTCTCCTAACAGAAATAGTGAAATTTTTTTTAATAGTGATTGGAAAGCTATGACGCTAATGCAGTTTTTTGAAGTTTGCTTTTTAATGTTTTTATTAATTCTTATAGTCTTTCATACAATATATTCTGATTATATTCACCCAGCTCCTTCTCTCAATCCACCACCTCTTCCCTATGCCCCAAACTTTGTGTCTTTTTTATTTGATTCAATAACCCATTGAGTCCAATGTGCGCTGTCCATTTACTTCTGGATGTAGAATGCAGAACCATACCCTTAGAGAAAACTGTTTGCTCCCCAACAAAGGCTATCAGTTACCCAGAGCTCCTCAGTTAGGAAGGGGGTCTCAGGAGCCCACTGCTACTCCCTGCTAGAATGTCAAGTGGCATTGTACAGGTCTTCTGCAGGCTTCCTTAGCTGCTGAGAGTTTGTGAACACAGTGTGCTTGCTACATCCAGGACAGTTTTTCTCAGGACCTCTCCAACATATGACTCCAATAATCTTTCTGCCCCTTCTTCCTCAATGGTCAGAACCTTAGAGAGAGTTACTGCAATCTTTCAAAAAGCATCAACCATGGGTTTGAACTTCTGTCCTTGGTTCGTTAATGTATTTCAAGATCCATCTTGCTTTATATACAAATATTATAACATTTCCATCATATTTAGTTAAAACAATATAACAGTAATCTTTTAGTGACGACTAGGTTAGAGAACACAATTTTAGAGGCTTAGAAGGTAAAAGAGTGATCCTATAGGATGAAAGATGTAAAAAGTCAAATGTGTCTACACCATAGTGTTCCGAACTTGCTTAGCCTCCTCTGATCTCAGGAGTTAAGCAGAGATGTACAGACTTTGCTGATGCTCGGATGTTGTGATGCAACAGAGTGGAAGGTATATATTAATCTCACCTCATGTTCCGTTTTGGGCTTATTTTCAGGCAAAAGGATTCTTGTAGAAGATGGAACTCTGTCTGTTTTCCAGAATGTGTATCCAAGCCCATCAGTGGAACCTGACCCTACAGTGCTGTACCGAAATGCCTGGAGAGAACCCACATTTCTGCCTGAAGCTTCTGTCCTCCTAATACCATGGTTGTCTTAGCGGTGTTGACTGCATCCCATACTGGGACATCCAACACGACATTTGTCGTCTATGAAAACTCCCATGTGAATATTACAACATCCCCACCATTCCAGCATCCTAGTCCTGGTCTGCTGATTAGATACAGTCTGGAAACCATGACTAGCACTGGATTTAGTTCCTTAGCAGTGAACAGCACAGTCATGACCCCAACGACACCAGCAGTTTTTAAGAGCCTAAACTTAGCTCTCCAGATCATCCTTTCGGCTATAATGATATTTATTCTGTTTGTGTCTTTTCTTGGCAACTTGGTTGTTTGCCTCATGGTTTACCAAAAAGCTGCCATGCGTTCTGCGATTAACATCCTTCTTGCCAGCCTGGCTTTTGCAGACATGCTGCTTGCTGTACTGAACATGCCGTTTGCCCTGGTAACTATTCTTACCACCAGATGGATATTTGGGAAATTTTTCTGCAGGCTGTCTGCTATGTTTTTCTGGTTGTTTGTGATAGAGGGAGTTGCTATCCTGCTCATTATTAGCATTGATAGGTTTCTGATTATAGTCCAGAGGCAAGATAAGCTAAATCCATACCGGGCTAAGGTCCTTATTGCAGTTTCCTGGGCAACTGCTTTTTCCGTAGCTTTTCCTTTGGCTGTGGGAAATCCTGATTTGCAAATACCTTCCCGAGCCCCACAGTGTGTTTTTGGGTACACAACTAATTCTGGATACCAGGCTTATGTGATTTTGATCTCACTCATTTCTTTCTTTATACCTTTCCTGGTGATACTGTATTCATTTATGGGCATCCTCAACACCCTTCGGCACAATGCCTTGAGGATTCACAGCTACCCAGAAGGAATATGCCTCAGCCAGGCCAGCAAGCTTGGTCTCATGAGTCTGCAGAGACCCTTCCAAATGAGCATCGACATGGGCTTTAAAACACGTGCCTTCACCACCATCTTGATCCTCTTTGCTGTTTTCATCGTCTGCTGGGCCCCATTCACCACGTACAGCCTTGTGGCGACCTTCAGTAAGCACTTCTACTATCAGCACAACTTCTTTGAGATTAGCACCTGGCTACTCTGGCTCTGCTACCTCAAGTCTGCATTGAACCCACTGATATACTACTGGAGGATTAAGAAATTTCATGATGCCTGCTTGGACATGATGCCCAAGTCTTTCAAGTTCTTGCCACGCCTCCCTGGTCACACAAGGCGACGGATACGCCCCAGTGCTGTCTATGTGTGTGGGGAGCATCGGACGGTGTTGTGAATCCTGGAACTCTGAGACATTTGGAGTCGTTATGGTTCTCTATTGACTGAATTTTTTTTTCATATGGCTTCTAAACTTTTATTGCTTTTTTTTATAGTGTGCGTGCGTGCCTGTGTGAGTGCATGTATGTGTATGTGTATGTTGTAAAGAAAGAATGGCAAGTACTTTGAGCCTGAAACCAAGGATATTACTGCAAGAAAGTGGTCATATTTGTCACCTCTAGATTAAGAAAACTTTGGGGGGATGTTTGTTTAGTTGACTGATTTTATTTTCATAGCATGAATCAGGATTGTGCTTCATGGAGCCTGCAGTTAACTTGAATTGTAGGTGTTTTTTAATGCTGCTGAGGCAAGCTTGGTTGAGTTAATCAGTTCCTTTTCCTTTCCTTCAAGACACTGCTGCTCTTTGCCATCATATTGGAGTCCAATCCCTAGGCATCTCAGTTGGTAGGTTCTTAGTTTTATTTAAAAGCAAAACCCAAGGAGGTTGGTGACATTTTAAAGGTTATTACAATTTACTTTGGTGCACTTTAAGAGACAATGTACAGATTAATTCAGTTGTGTTCTTAGAATTGTTTTTACATATGACATATTGTGCTTCGGGAGATTTGTGCTTATGATTTCTAGGTAGATAAATGTTTTAGCTGCATGTCCAATTTAAAAGGGAAAATAAACACACAGGGATTTTTCTAAGCACAATAGTGAGTTTTCAGAGCACCAGGGAACCCTCATGGAGGCACAGCACCATGGCAAGTTTCAGGGAGGAGCAGAATGAGAGGGTGGCTGGCCCAGCTTGGGAGCATCTTGCTGATTTAAACATTCGCAGCAAGGGTGGTGCTGTATGCAGGTGTCACGCAGTGCTCCTCACTCTCTGTGAAGTAGGTATTCTTTGTTTCCTTTTTAAGATCAAAGAAATCCAAGTTTCAAAGAAACAGAAATCCTGCACAGAGGTTCTGGTAGAGCCAGACTCCAAACATCTGAGATGCAGATGCCGTTGTTCCATTGTGCCACACAGCCTCCTCATTCAGTCTGAACCTGGCATAGTCAAGGGGGACGTCACATATTCTCTCTCTCCCCTCCCCTCCCCTGCTGTTCTCTCCTCTCTCCACTTCTCTTTTTTGAGACAGGGTTGCATGAAGGCCTTGAAGGAGGCCTTGAAGTTGCTCTGTATCTGAGGAAGCCTTGGAGTTTCTAAAGGAAACAAACAACTTCGACCACCCTCTCAAGTGGGTGGGTCTGAAGATAAATATAAATATGAAAATAAGATAACTTTCCGATCTAACAATCGTTTCTGATCAAACAAGTGACTGACAGTTACTGGATGCTCAGTACAGCTGCTGGTGGATCTTGCCCTGGCAGCTTTGGAGGTTTGCAGCCATCTAGTGTGGTCTTTAGCGTTTGCAGCCATCTAGTGTGGTCTTTAGTGTGACCGGTAGTGGGGCCTTTTGCCTCAGTGCTTGCCTTAGCAAACCTGAAGTCTGTGAACTTCAGAAGTGTGTCTTCCCAAGAGAAGGGGGAGAAACCCTTTCAGAGCTTAGATCAACTTTAATAGGTCAGGCTTTGGAGTTTCATTCTTTGTCTTTAGTTGTCTGCCTGTCCTGGTACATCCAGGACCTTGGTCCACTTCGCTTTGTTACCAGCGGCACACCTTGTAAACTGGCTGGTTGGGATACAACTGTAGACTAAAGCCAAAAGGGCTGAAAGCGTAGCCTTTTGAGTGCACTCTGGGCTAGACAGTGCTTTGACAGGGATGTGTATATAGTACCTTTTCAGAATTCTACTGCTTTGTGAGCCACTGGGAAAAACCATCCTGTGCTTCCTCAATTATAAAAAACTCAAGTTGGATTGCATGAATTGCTGAGGTCTTACCTAGCCCTGAGGGAGGTTTGTTTTGTGTTGTTTGTTTTGTTTTTCCATATGCAAGTATAGTTGGAAGAGCCCAGCCTACTTCATGAGTATTGTCTGGTCTCCAGTATTACTTTACATTTGCTTTGTTAGTTCTTTATTAAAATGGTGTCTGAAGAGCTCTGGCATGGTCATCAGGAATTGGGATGTTAGAAATTTGTTGACAGCACCAAAGACCTGGGAAATCCTGCTCTTGAGGCAATTGCAACCATGTTGGAAATCCCCTGTCTGTTTAATCAGCTTGAGGGACTGGTGTATACTATTTCCCACATCATGTTGAGATCGTTGTGTATGAGAGCCACCTACCTCTTTAATCCTTAATCTCTATTTATCACAGGTAAATATGTCTTTGTCCATTTGGATCATACAGGACTTAAACACTGTAGTAGATGTTAACAGCACATTGAAATGCATTTTGCTTTCTATTGTCAATATAAACTGAATTGAAAGCAGACATTAATACAGATGCTAAAAATTCAACTTTCAAGAAAGACAGCACTGTGTATATTGATGCACACTGGTGACTCTTCAGACTCCTTTTGTGACTGTAGTCACACTGAGTTTCATACTCTGTGTTCTGGTCGATGTGCAGTTGAAAGTACTCTCTTGTGGTTTGGAGGCAGCTACACTTGGCGAGCGCTTTAGAGAGACTGCTTAGCCAACAGGGAAGCCATAGGGAAGGGGACCTTGCGCAGCAGCTCTCTCTGCACTGGCTAATCTATTCAGATGGCAGTTTACAGATCACTTTAAATATTCTCATTATCTATACCTTTGGAGAGCTTTAGGAAAAAATATTATGGTGCACCGTCAAGGAATTTAGGCATGAAATTGCATGTTGCCTATTATTCCATGTTTTCTTGATGGGGAAATACCACTATTAACCACTGCTGACTGACATAATCAGAAATTATTTATTTTTCCTCCTAGCTAGTTTGCATGAAAGAGATAAGAAAATATTTGTTGTCAAAAAAAAGTAAAGAGAAATTTCAAATAGTTGGCAGTAGTGATATTTAAACTTTAGTAAGCATTTGAATATCCCCAGGGAAGGTCAATGGTACAGATTTCTGGGCCTCTGGGTCAGGGGTTGGGTACAAGAATGTTTATTTTTATTATATTGAGTGTTTTGCCTGATTCTGGTTTAGGTGATTGCTGGGGCACAGTTCCAAGAAACCCTCCTGTAGAAAATAAGTATACCTTTTAAATACTGTCTGTTTTATCTTCAAGCAGTTGTGTCTAGGAAATCAATGGTGATCCACAGTGAAATAAACTTGACCTGTTTGTGCCTATCTGGCCGCTAGGTGTGCTGGTGTGGATATGGCCAGCATCAACTCTTCTTTCTTTTCACTGGCAAAGTCTGATGAACCCTGTGGTTTCACAGTCGGGGTGAAAGAGTGACTCACTAATTGTAAGTCATGACTTCCAGAAGGCTGATTAGTATAGTATTCCTTTTCTGCGGATGTCTCTGTAGGGCATCTTAGTCTGTGTAATTTCCTGAAGAGAGTGAGGGGAATGGAAAGGCTTATTTAATTCCTAGTTTTCTGCTTAGAGCGGGTGTTCAATTGAAGCATGAAGTAAAACAAAATGGCCTTTTATCTTCATACTTTTGTTGCTGACAATGATATTTAATTTCTTTGACCCTTGTTTACATGGAAATATGTATGTATATATCACAAGTATTTCCATTTGCTTGCTATTTTATTCTGTCATGAATTTTATTTAAGTGTAAAGTACTACTAGATTCAAATTTATTTCCATAACCATAATTTTGATGAACTGCCTTCATTAAAAACTCTGTTTTTATAAGAATGAATAAAAATATCAAAGCACATGTTTGTTATTGCAAGTAAGTGTTAATACATTTTTCAGCTATCTATAGGTATATGTCATTTTTAATTAAAATTAATTTATTTTAAAATGATGCCTAGGCTTTAGTGAATGGATAACTTTTAATTTGGGGTTGTAACATTTAAATCCCAAAGTATGTTTATTTGTTAATATTCTTATTACAACCAAGAAAAGAGCTACCAATAAGAAAATGAATAAATGTTTAATATTTCTAAAGTGGATTTTTTTGGTTTTTGATTTAAAGACTCTTTTCATCATAGAAAATTTTGGTTTGAATGATGAGAAACTGAGTTTCACTTCAGATTCTGCTCCCTTTGGATTCTTGACCTTAACTGTCCAGGCTATTTGTGTAACGGTGTTCTAGCTTTAGAAGGTCTCAGTGCAGCTCTGGCTGGAACGAAACCCGACAGAGGACAATGAGCATTAGGAAGAAACAGTGAGGAGAGTCTGTCTGGGAGAGTTATGAAAATGTACTGCTGAGTCATTTAAGATGATTAACATTTGTGAAGCAGAAGATCCCTCTGTGTGGGTGAGACGCTCCGTGCTGCAACTCCAATTCCAGAAATCCCTTTAGAGAAATACAGGGCCTGTTTATCTGAATATAAGAGATGCCGCTTTGTGCCCATTAGACATGAGGACCTGGTTTCCTCCCTTCTAAATGCAGCTGAGTATACTTCATCTGTAAACTTACAAAGGAAGGTTACATTGACTATAAAGTCATTGTTTTCTTCTGAAACAAAAAGATAAGCGAGATTTAGCAAAATAGAGTAACAGGCTGTATTTAAACCTACTCACATCTGTGAAAATCATGAATCCAGCAACTTTTACCTTGAAACATCAAAATGTAAGCTGTTGGCTTTGCTGTGGAATGAAAACAAGTTCCGTGGCTATGTGGGATCAGATCTAACCAGAAAGAAAACTCCAGTAGGAGATTAAGACATTTATTGAAAAGAATAAGTTAATAAAATTTTAGGGTAGGCTATGCAGAGCTAAAGGGCAGAACTGGATGAACAGACCGGTTTAAAAGGGAGGTATCCACAGCTAGAATTCCTTCCTCCTCTGAGAAACCTTAGCTCCAGCTTTGAAGGATTTCACTCAACTCAGGCCAGGGATTTACCTGCCCTCCTCCCATCACTTGGAAGACATGAAGTTGCCACTAAACTTGCCTTTTTTTTTTCTTCTTGTTTTTTCTTCCATGTGAGTTCTGGGGTTGGAATTTCGGTTCTCATTGTTGCAAGGTGAACACTTTACAATCTACCTATTTTCCTAGCCCTAGCAGAGTCATTTTTGTTGGCACGGAGGAGAGGAGCGGAGTTTTAAGTTATTTATGATTTACTATGTCCATCACACAAGCTTAAACACCAAGAAAAAGGACGCATTTGTGGCCAGCCAAGTAGGCCAATGTGGTGAGATTAGGGACTACTGCTTCTCAGTGTTTGGACCAGTAAGATGATCGGCGCCCGGACTCCCTGTCCTCCCTCCACCTGTTGGGTAAGTCTTTGCTGTCACCTTTGCTTCCTGGATTGGAGACTTCTTGGGAAGTTGCCTGTCTCAGAATTTTTTTTTCTGCTTTGACATCTTTCTGGACCCTTCTTATTAGCATTGCATCTGTGAATGACATAAAACATTTCTCCATGACAGGGAGAAAGATTTTTTTTCTTGTGCAACTTCACCTAAAGTGTCCTCTCTGAAGCTGTGCCTATCTTAGACTGTAAGCAGCCACACTACTTTAGGGTACCCTGGGTGAAGACTACTATTGCTGAGTAATAAATGTGTTCTGTGTGATCTTTCTTGAGGCCAGCGGCTTCCCATGAAAACATAGTAAGCCCAAATGGAAGCAGAATGGAGCACAGAAGTGTAATGTCTCATAGGTATAATGATAGCAATAAACAGATGCCTTCAGTCTTTTCTCTCCCTTCCCTTCCAGTTCACGATTTCCTGGAGACTACTATTCCTGGGGGCAGGAGCACTGGGCTTGCTCACTGTTTCTCTGACTAATATCATGGCTGTGCTCATCGAGTAGTAAATACCCTGAAGTCTAGAAATGAACCTTCTGATAACAGACTCCTGGCCAAAAGCATAGGCTCTAAGCCATGAGAGCTGAGTCAGGCCCAGGTATTGAGTCTTGCAGTTCAGAGACATACCTGTTCAACTGACTTGCTTCCTTAAATCAAGGAAAAAAATCATCTTGGTTATCGGTTTATTTTATTGTTTTCCTCTGATGAATCAAGTAAGGTGGGGAATGAGTCCACCAAGTGCAGATGGTTGCTAATTTTATTTGCTAGACCTGATAGCCTGAAAAATGGTCTGCATGTGTGTGCGCGGTTTGACTCTGTGATCTCCAATTAGTAGCATGGAGGAATCGCTCTGTTCCCTTCCTTTAAACCCTGTCTGTGACTTTGTCTTGTGGCCTTGATTAAGTGTGCAGGACCCCTGCTTTTCAAAGGTTAGCGGGAGGACATGAGTGACGTCAGTGAAGTCTGCTCTTTCCAAGGAGCTGTGTGCCAGTCTGTGAACTGCGCTGCCTCTCTTCTGTGTGGTCTCAGTGTCGCTGTTAATGAATGATGCTGGTGATCTGGGCAAGATGAGTACTGTAGCTTTCTCTCTCATGACAGTGCGGCTGGGAAGGGTTTCTGTTGATGGTGTTTGACATCCATATGTCAGACACCATTTTAAACACTTCCAAGAGCTCTGTGGATTGGAAATCGCTTTCACCACAGATTTGGCAGGACTCTGTACGCATTTCTTTTCAGCTGTTCTTCCTGATTGGAGCTATAAATAGCGCTAGGGAAGTGTATAATTATCTCAAAGTAGGAGCTAAAGATAAAAAGCTGCTTGAGATTTCAAAGGAACATTTAATAGTTGTTATTATGTAACATTTATGAATATGTTGACTGTGCTCATTGTCTTTGCCAGGAAGAAACTGGGAATAAAGAGTCAATCCAAGATGTGGCACATGTTCGAATAGACGTCAAGGTGCATTAGCATCCCATCAGGACAACACACTGCCTTAGCTAAAAGAAAGAAAGAAAGTTTAGAAAAAGACAAAAAGACAGCCAAGTGAACCTAGAATCTTTTCCCCCCATATTCTTTTATTTTTCCATTAAAAAAAAAAGAGTTACATTTCCTCCCCTTCTCCCAGTCCCCTCCCGCTCCCCCCCCCCACTGCTTCCTTAAAAGAGGGCATGGTGCCCAGTCCTGTGGGAAGTCCAAGGCCCTCCCCCCTCCATCCCGTCCTAGGAAGGTGTGCATCCAAATCGTCTAGGTACCCAAAAAGATAATACATGCAGAGGAGATAGGTCTTAGTGTCATTGTTGATGGCTTCTCATTCTGCCCTCATTGGCAGCCACATTTAGAGAGTCCAGCTTGATCACATGCTCATTCAGTCCCGGTCCAGCTGGATTTGGTGAGCTCCCATTAGATCAGGCACGCTGTCTCAGTGGGTGGACCAACCCCTCGCGGTCCTG
>PVIU01001939.1:0-151170 GCA_004026605.1 Ondatra zibethicus | reverse complement strand
CCATTGCTCTGGTGTACATGTGGGTCTCTGTCTCTATCTCCATCCATCAGACGAAATTTCTATGGATGTGATCAAGATATTCATCAGTGTGACTATGGGACAATGATAGTTCTGGCACCCTCTCCTCTGCTGCCCAAGTACCTAGCTGGGGACATCCCTGTGGACACCTGGGATCTCCTCTAGAGGCAAGTATCTTGCCAGTCCTAAAATGACTCCAATGATGTATATATCTTATTCCCTTCTCCAATATCCACCTTTCCTCCATCTCCACCCTCCCACTCCCCCAAGCTCTCCCCAGTCCTTCCCTTCTCCCTTCTTCTTCCCCCTCTCCTCTCCCGCGCCCCCCTACCCCACCTCTATCCCCACCCCTGTATTCCCACCTTTTGCCCGGCAATCCTGTTCGCCTCCAATTTCCAAGAGGATAATGGCTAAAATCAAGAACACCAATGATAGCCTATGCTGGAGAGGATGTGGTGTAATGGGAACACTCATCCATTGCTGGTGGGAATGCAAACTTGTGCAACCACTTTGGAAATCAGTGTGGCGGTTTCTCAGGAAATTGGGAATTAACCTACCTCAGGATCCAGCAATACCACTCTTGGGAATATATCCAAGAGATGCCCAATCATACTACAAAAGCATTTGTTCAACTATGTTCATAGCAGCATTATTTGTAATAGCCAGAACCTGGAAACAACCGAGGTGCCCCTCAATGAAAGAATGGATCAAGAAAGTGTGGAATATATACACATTAGAATACTAATCAGCAGTAAAAAACAATGACATCTTGAATTTTGCATGCAAATGGATGGAAATAGAAAACGCTATCCTGAGTGAGGTAACCCAAACCCAAAAAGACGATTATGGTATGTATTCACTCATTAGTGGAGCCTAGCCATAAAACAAAGGACACTAAGCTTATAGCTCACAAGCCCAGAGAAGCCAAAGAACAAGGTGAACCCAAAGAAAATCGTGAACCTAGAATCTTGTGGACGTGCAGAAAACATACACATTGCAACAAATCTGTAAAACAAAGATGGTTGATCCCTTAAGAGGAGAGTGTTACGGTGTACATGGGGTGGACATAGAGTATGCTCTGCTCTTGGAAGGCATTTCTGAAATTAATCTGATCAAGGTGACTATTCTCTCTGTTCCATGAATAAACAAACACTAAAAGATTTAAATACTAAATGAGCATGCAATAATGGTTAACGCAAAGTAAGTTTTCTAAGTGGTAGATTTACCAGCTCCCAGCTAAGGCTGTAACAGTTCTTTAAAACTGTGGGAAGTCTACACCAAATCACAGTAATTCCAGCCATCTTTTATTTGATGTCACAGGTGATGCAAATAGTCTCAAGAAACTAGTCAGTCGGGTGGGTAGCTGGTCAAGGTTCAACTACCACCTCAGTTTGAGCAGTAGGGGAGCGAGTATTCAAATTAGCCTGTGAGGGATATTTTACCCTCAAAATAAATAAGCATTTAGCAGGGAATCTGGAAGTATTTCAGGCCCTGTGAGATCATCCTGTCCTGGCAAGGAATGTTTGCCCCTGTGCTGGCCATTGGCTAGGTGTTTAAGTCTAGTTGTTAGAGAACATTGTATCCTAGGGTAAAGAGAGTCAGGGTGTCTGATACATCAAGGCATTCTGGACACATTTATGATTTATTTGACGTATTACTCTAGTTAGCAAAGACAGTTGTGTGTGCATAGCATGCCAGCTGGCCAGCTACCAATGCATTCTCATTAGTGGGGGCTGTAGAAAAGCAGTGGAAGTGGAGGAAATAGGCTGCTGTTGTATGAAAGTAACAGTAGTGGGGGCATTGCACTTACGATGCCAAGGAAGTTACCAGTGTCTGTCAGTATTGCTCTCCACCCAACCACAGTGCCTCTTATCTAATGGTTTTGTTTTGCCTTTTTAAAAAAATCTCTTCTTCTAGCACTTCCTTTTCTTATACCCCAGTTTCTCTTCTACCCATCCTGTCCGGATGCTCACAGGACTGAGATGGAGTAGGTATACCCCTAAATAATGGCAATTGTAGACAACTCTGCCCTCCTATCCCTGGTGTGTGGAAGCCAGCTACTAACCTGGACCAACTTTGTTTGAATCCAAGTAAATATTACTAATTGCTGCTGATGGATAGGTACTAGGTAGAGCTTATGATTCATAACGTCTGAGCGGGGTGTCATATGGAACTTATTATATAGGTCAACAGAAAACAGGCATCCCATGTAAACAAATACTTCTCCTGTCTCATGGCACTTGCATTGGTGATGAATCATGGATGATACTGTTTTACCTTGTGATTTCATTTCTTTTTTTAATTTTTTTATTACTTTATAAATAACAGGAATCAAAATTTCCACTTCTTCTCCTCCTCCCACTTCCCTCTCACTCCCCCACTCACCCTCCTCCCTTACCCTCCAGTCCTAAGATACTGCCCTGTGGGATGTCCAAGGCCCACCCTCCTCCATCCAGGCTTAGGAAGGTATGCATCCAAATAGAATAGTATCCCAAAAAGCCAGTACATGCAGTAGAGACAAATCCCAGTGCCATTATCATTGGCTTCTCAGTCTGCTCCAATTGTCAGCCACATTCAGAGAGTCCAGTTTGATCCCATGCTTGTTCAGTCCCAGTCCAGCTGTCTTTGGTGATCTACCATTAGTCCAGGCACACTGTCTCAGTGGATGGATCAGACCCCGTGGTCCTGACTTCCTTGGTCATATTCTTCCTCCTTCTGCTCTTCAACTGGGCTTTGGGAGCTCAGTCCAGTACTTACATGTAGGTCTCTGTCTCTATCTCCATCTGTCAGCGGACGAAGGTTCTATGGTGATATTCAAGATAGTCATCAGTCTGACTACTGGACAAGGCCAGTACAGGCACCCTCTCCTCCACTGCCCAGGGTCCTAGCTGGGGACATGCCTGTAGACATCTGGGACCCTCTCTAGAGTCAAGCCTCTTGCCCACCACACAATGCCTCCTTAATTAAGATATCTTCTTCCCTGCTCCCATATCTGTCCTTCCTCCATCTCAACAATCCCACTCCCCCAAGCTCTCCCCAACCCTCCCCTTCTACCTTCTCTCTCCTCCTCTCCTCTTCCCCCCACCCCATGCTCCCAACTTTTGCCTGGTGATCTTGTCTGCTTCCAATTTCCAGGAGGATCTATATATGTTTTTCTTTGGGTTCACCTTATAACTTAGGTTCTCTAGGATCGTGAACTATAGACTCAATGTCCTTTGTTTATGGCTAGAATCCACTAATGAGTGACTACATACCATATTCATATTTTTGGGTCTGGTTTATCTTACTCAGGATAGTGTTATATATTTCCACCCATTTGCATGCAAAATTCAAGATGTCCTTGTTTTTTACTGCTTAGTAGTACTCTAATGTGTAGATGTGCCACACTTTCTTTATCCATTCTTCCATTGAGGGGCATCTAGGTTGTTTCCAGGTTCTGGCTATTACAAATAATGCTGCTATGAACATAGTTGAACAAATGCTTTTGTAGTATGATTGGGCATCTTTTGGGTATATTCTCAAGAGTAGTATTGCTAGATCCTGAGGTAGGTTGATTCCCAATTTTTTGAGAAACCGCCATACTAATGTCCAAAGTGATTGTACAAGTTTGCATTCCCACCAGCAATGATGAGTGTTCCCCTTACTCCACATCCTCTCCAGCATAGGTTATCATTGGTGTTTTTGAATTTAGCCATTCTGACAGGTGTAAGATGGTATCTCAAAGTTGTTTTGATTTACATTTCCCTGATAGCTAAGGAAGTTGAACATGTCCTTAAGTATCTTTTGGCCATTTGAAATTCTTCTGTTGAGAATTCTCTGTTCAGTTCAGTACCCCATTTTTTAATTGGGTTGCTTAGAAGTTTAATGTCTAGTTTCTTGAGTTCTTTATATATTTTGGAGATCAGACCTTTGTCTGATGTGGGGTTGTTGAAGATCTTCTCCCATTCAGTGGGTTGCCTTTTTGTCTTAATGACTGTCCTTTGCTTTACAGAAGCTTCTAGTTTCAGAAGGTCCCATTTATTCATTGTTGCTCTTATTTTCTGTGCTACTGGGGTTATACGTAGGAAGTGGTCTCCTGTGCCCAGGTATTTCAGGCTACTTTCCAGATTCTCTTCTATCATGTTCAGTGTGGTCAGATTTATATTGAGGTCTTTAGTCCATTTGGACTTGAGTTTTGTGCATGATGATAGATATGGATCTATTTTCATTCTTCTGCAGGTTGACATCCAGTTATGCCAGCACCATTTGTTAAAGATGCTTTCTTTCTTCCATTGTATAATTTTAGCTTCTTTGTCAAAAATCAGGTGTTCATAGGTTTGTGGATTAATATCTGGGTCTTCAATTCGATTCCATTGGTCAACGTCTCTGTTTTTATGCCAATACCAAGTTGTTTTCATTATTATTGGTCTGTAATAGAGTTTGATGTTAGGGATGTTAATGCCTCCAGAAGTTCCTTTATTGTATAGGATTGTTTTGGCTATCCTGTTTATTTTTGCTTTTCCATATAAAGTTGATTATTGTTCTCTGTGAATAATTTTGTTGGGATTTTGTTTCTATAGATTGCTTTTGGTAGAATTGCCATTTTTACTTTGTTGATCCTACCAATCCCAGAGCATGGCAGATCCTTCCATTTTATGATATCCTCTTCAATTTCTGTCTTCAAAGACTTAAAGTTCTTGTCAAATAGAGCTTTTACTTCCTTGGTTAGTGTTACCCCAGGATACTTTATGCTATTTGTGGCTATCATGAAAGGTGATGTTTCTCTGATTTCCCTCTCTGCTTCTTTTTCCTTTGTGTATAGAAGGGCTACTGATTTTTTTGAGTTGATCTTGTATCCTGCCACATCACTGAAGATACTTATCAGCTGTAGGAGTTCTCTGACAAGTTTTTGGGATCACTTATGTACACTATCATATCTTCTGCAAAAAACAAAAGTTTGACTTCTTCCTTTCGAATTCGAATCCCTTTGATCTCCTTATGTTGTCTTATTGCTATTACTAGAACTTCAGGCACTATATTGAAGAGGTATGGAGAGAGTGGACAGCCTTGTCTTGTTCCTGATTTTAGTGGAATCGCTTCGAGTTTCTCTCCATTTAATTTGATGTTGGCTGTCTGCTTGCTGTATATTGCTTTCATTATATTTAGATATGATCATTGTATCCTAATATCTCTAAAACCTTTATCATAAAGGGGTGCTAAATTTTGTCAAATGCTTTTTCAGCATCAAATGAAATGATCATATAATTTTTTTCTTTCAATTTATTTATGTGATGGATTACGTTGATAGATTTTCGTATGTTGAACCAGCCCTGCATCTCTGGGATGAAGCCTGTCTTGATCATAACGGATAATTTTTTTGATGTGTTCTTGGATTCTGCTTGCCATTATTTTATGAAGAATTTTTGCATCAATGTTCATGAGTGAGATGGGCCTGTAATTCTCTTTCTTGGTTGAGTCTTTGTGTGGTTTTGTATCAGAGTAACTGTAGCTTCATAAAAAGAGTTTGGCAATGGCTCTTCTGTTTCTATTATGTGGAACATATTAAGTAGTATAGGTATTAGCTCTTCTTGGAAGGTCTGGTAGAATTCTGCACTAAAACCATCTGGTCCTGGGCTTTTTTTTTGGTGGAAGGTTTTTGACTACAGCTTCTATTTCCTTGTGACTTATAGGTTATTTAAATTGTTCACCTGGTCTTGATTTAATTTTGGTATATGGTATTTATCTAAAAAATGTCCATTTCTTTTACATTGTCCAATTTTGTGGAGTACAGGCTTTTGTAGTAATATCTAATTCTCTGAATTTCCTCAGTGTCTGTTGTTATTTCCCCCTTTTCATTTCTGATCTTGTTAATGTGAGTGTTCTCTCTCTCCACCTTTTGATTAGTTTGGATAGGGGTTTGTCAATATTGTTTATTTTCTCAAAGAACTGGCTCTTTGTTTCATTGATTCTTTGGATTGTTTTCTGTGTTTCTATTTTATTGATTTTAGCCCTCAGTTTGATTATTTCCATTCTTCTATTCCTCCTGGTTGAGTCTGCTTCTTTTTTTCTAGAGCTTTTAGGTTTGCTGTTAAGTCTCTAATGTGAGCTTTCTCCATTTTCTTTATGTGGGCACTAAGTGCTATGAACTTTCCTCTTAGCACTGCTTTCATAGTGTCCCATAGGTTTGCGTATGTTGTGTCTTTATTTTTGTTGAATTAAAGGAAGGCTTTAATTTCTTTCTTATTTCTTCCTTGACCCAGGAGTGGGTTCAGTAGTTCACTGTTCAGTTTCCGTGAGTTTTTAGGTTTTCTGGGGGTGGAATTGTTGTTAAATTCTATCTTTACTCTGTGGTGATCTGATAAGACACAGTTGGTTATTCCAGTTTTTTTGTATCTGTGGATGTTTTCTTTGTTACCGAGTATGTGATCAATTTTCAAGAAGGTTCCATGAGATGCTGAGAAGAAGGTATATTTTTTCCTGTTTTGGTGGAATGTTCTATAGATGTCTATTAAGTCCATTTGATTGATTACATCTGTTAGTTCTCTTATTTCTCTGTTAAGTTTCTGTCTGGTTGACCTTTCCATTGGTGAGAGAGGAGTGTTGAAATCTCCTACTACTTAGTGTGTGGAGTTTGATGTGTGATTTGAGTTCTAGTAAAGTTTCTCTAACATATGTGGGTGCTTTATATTAGGGGCATAGGTATTCAGGATTGAGACTTCATCTTGATGAATTGTTCCAGTTATGAGTATAAAGTTTCCTTCTCCATCTCTTCTGACTGATTTTAGTTTAAAATCAATTTTGTTAGATATTAGAATAGCCACACCCACTTGTTTCTTAGGTCTGTTTGCTTGGAAAACCTTTTCCCAACTGTTTACTCTGCTGTAGTGTCTGTCTTTGAGGTTGAGGTATGTTTCTTGTAAACAGCAGAATGTAGGGTCCTGTTTTTGTATCCATTCTCTTAACCTGTTGAGTCCGTTGATATTAAGCGATATTAATGACCAATGGTTGTTAACTCTGGTTATTTGTTTGGTGGTAGTGTTTGTGCGTTTCTCTTCTTGGAGTTGTGTTGGTGGACGGTTGTCAGATGTCTGTGCTATTGTGGGTGTTGTTGGCTTCCTTGCGTTGACGTTTTCCTTCTAGCACTTTCTGTAAGGCTGGGTTTGTGGCTATGTATTGTTTAAATCTGTTTTTGTAATGGAATATCTTGTTTTCTCCATCGATGGTGAAAGAAAGCTTTGCTGGATATAGTAGTCTCGGCTTGCATCCATGGTCTCTTAGTGTCTGCAGCACATATATCCAAGACCTTCTGGCTTTCATGGTTTCCCTTGAGAAGTCAGGTGTAATTCTGATAGGTTTACCTTTATATGTTATTTGACCTTTTTCCTTTGCAGCTCTCAATATTCTTTCTTTATTCTGCATGTTTTGTGTTTTGATTATTATATGGCGAAGGGGTTTTTTTTTTGATCCAGTCTATTTGGTATTCTGTACCTTCATAGGAATATCCTTCTTTAGGTTGGGAAAGTTTTCTTCTAAAATTTTGTTGAATATATTTTCTGGGCCTTTGAGCTGTAATTCTTCTCCTTCTTCAACCCTTATTATTCTTAGGTTTGGTCTTTTCATGGTGTCCCAGATTTCCTGGATGTTTTGTTTTAAGAATTTGTTGGATTTGCTGTTTTCTTTGATCAGTGTGTCTGTTTCCTCTATTGTATCCTCAGCGCCTGAGATTCTTTCTTCTATGTCTTATATTATGTTGGTTATACTTGTCTCTGTAGTTCCTAATTGTTTACCCAGATTTTCCCTATCCAGCCATCTCTTGGTTTGTGTTTTCTTCATTACCTCCATTCCTGTTTTCAAGTCTTCAACTGTTTCCTTTACCTGTTTGATTGCTTTTTCTTGGTTTTCTTGGGTATCTTTGAGGGATTTATTAATTTCTTCTCACTTTTTGTTTGTCTTCTATTCCATTTCCTTAAGGGAGTTTTTCACTTCCTGTTTAAGGGTCTCGATCATTTTCATAAGGTTACATTTAAAGTCGATATCTTCTACTTCTTCTGGGTTAGGATGTTCAAGTCTTCCTGTTGCGTGTTCGCTGGATTCTGGTGTTATTTTGTTGCTTTTCAGGTTGTTGGAGGAATTCTTGCATTGGTGCCTGCCCACCTCTTCCTTCAAATGAGGCTAGCAGAGTCTTAGCGTCTTGGTCCAATCTTTGCTGTGGCTGACTGTGTACTTGGGAGTTTTTCTTGGTCTGCCCTCTTTTAGTTCTCCTTAGCACTGGAGCTGGCTCTCAGATCCCCTCTGCCCTGAAGCAGGCTGAGTTGGGGGATCCATTTACCTTGAAGATGAAAAGGAGTGCTTGGGGGCAGGCTGGAATATGCTAAAGAAAGCCAGCAGCTGGGAAACACCCCTCTGGATGGGCAGAAAAGCTTAGGGAGTTGGAGGGGACCTGTACTCAGTTCCCTGGGACCATTGGGCCAAGGGGTCACTCACTCACCTGTCTGGATCCTCTCAGCACAGGAGCAGGGTCAATTGCCTGGCTGGAAGGACCTCACAGACAAAAAGGTGGGCTTGGGATGCAGGGTGGGGTGTTACAAAGAAGCTCCAGTAGCGGGGACACTCCCACTGGCTCCCCAAGCTCTCAGCCCTGGAACAGGCTGAGTTGGGGGATCCAAGGACCTCACAGATGAAAAGGGGTGCTTGGGGGCTGGCTGGAATGTGTTAAAGAGAGCCAGTAGCTGGGAAACACCCTTCTGGATGGCCAGGAAAGCTTAGGGAGTTGGAGGGGGCCTGTACTCAGTTCCCCAGGACGTCCCGGCCACACAGCCACTCACTTACCTGTCTGGATCCTCTCAGCACAGGAGCCTTGATATCATTTCTTAATTATTAAATTTATATACTCACTTTCCTCCCAGGAACTAATGCCTACTTATAAATTCCTATTGTATTTTCTTGCTCTATCCAAATTATGCCCCTGGTATCCTTGCTGCAGGCTTCCCAAGCAAGTTTTGCAGCTGGTTCAATATTTCCCCCACATTCCTGTAGAAGATATATGCTATAATCATCGGCGCTCCTGCAAAGACTTCTTGGGACACGGGACATGTGGCCAGCCCAGAAGAAACCATTTAAGGAGATTGGTCTCAGTGAGTGGTCCCAAGCTGTCTTTCATCCTGTCTGTCTGTCTCTGTCTCTGTCTCATATTGTATAATCAGAGCATTTAACTTTTAACCAAGCCTTTCTGAACCATAGCATCCACTAAATTCCCCTACCATCCTTCCTAGGCACTCTTTCTTGTTACTTGCTGTCCATGGCTCATTTCAGATGGGTCTTAGGAAGAATCAGCCTGTCAAAGAATTTTATTTCTCAGCCATTTTACTTTAAGTTACTAAAGCTTCAGGATCCTGGGACATGGTTTAGAGCTCAGAGCAAATTCCTTAGCAATTCATAAGGGTGCCTATCCACAGTTCTTTTAGTCTCAAAAGCTAGGAAGCAAAGGCCTTATGTTAAGATAAAGCTTGAACTGTGAAACTGGGCCTTGTGATTTCAGTTTTCTTAGCAGCTGGCCCTGCCTTAGACATTGGCTCATGTATTTGGCCCTTGTTATGTTTTGAACATCAAATGTTCTTCATGGGCTCATGTGATAAACATTTGGTTTCCAGATGGTGCACTATCTTGGGTGGTTCTGAAAACCTTAGGAGGTGGGATCTAGCAGGGAGAATTAGGTCTCTTGGGGTACAGACATTTTGTCCCTGACCCTTCTGGCTTGTCTTTTATTTTTTGTCTATCATATGACTCACTCTCCTTTACATGCTCCTGCCACAGTGATAAGATGTCTAAGTATAAGTATAAGGGCCCCAGACTTAGTAGACCTTGAAGCCTTAGCACAACTGTCTCCATGATGGATGTCTGTTGAAGCTGTAAAACTCAGCACATAGACAGTACCAAAACTTAAATAAGGGTCCAATCCATCACAATCAAGGCTGTGGCTAAGTCTCTCAACGTAGTAGCCTTTCTTTTTGGCTTTTACCGTTCCTCTTCTGGCTAACTGTTCTTGTTAACTGATGTATGTCAACCCAGAATGTGGTTTTTGTAGTTAAAAGCTCGCCATGAGAAGGTTTCTGGGCTACACTGGGATTTTGAGCACCCAAAATAGTCCCTGGCTGGCTAATAAAGACTTTCTATTGGCTTAAACCTATGTCCAAGCAGTCTTCTCTGGTGAATACCCCACAACACAAGCACATGTGGCCAAACAAGCAGGATTCAATCAGATTATAAGACAAAATAATTATTTATGTCTGGTCACTGTGGTGGGAATACTTACTGATAGAGCCCTCAACCATCAACTGAATTGGCTCTGAGGGGTCAAATTAGCCTGATCTATGGTGGGAGTCTCCAGTTAGGCCTTTCTTCAGCTGGTAATTCTCTTTGTGCATTGAGGTTATATAACAACAGACTGAAAGTGAGACCACATCTGACTTACATCTCTGGTAAGAGTCCGTCTCTGCTTTCTGCCACATACCTTCATTGGCAGTACATCTTCCACGGTCCCTACCTTGGCCTCATTGATTGAACTTTAAGTCAGGTTGAAACCTATCTCAGAAATGGTCTCCAGTACGATAGCCATATTTGTCCTTCCTTTCTGTTTTGAGGTGAGCTAGTTTTGGGCTCAGTAAATCTCTGATTCTTTCCTGGAGAGGGAAGGCCCCTACTCTTTACCTGTCAAGTTGTGTACTGGTGAAACTCTTAAGAGTCTTCAGTCCCAAGATAAAGGTCAGCATATCACTCTTCCTCAGCAAGGACTGCCACTTCCCTGCTTGAGATGAACAGTTTTCGTTCCTTTCTGTTCAAACTTCCTCGTCTATCTTTTCTTTCATGACTTTAGACCACTCCATTTACAGTATCTCTTTACAAGACAGTGGCTAAATTCTTTCCATTACAAGAGACAGGAAACTGACCAATAGAACTGGGTCTATGGAACATGGTCTCCCTGGAACCCATGGATGCCTTGGCTGAAGGTGACAGAGACAGTGAGCACTGCCTAGGGAACTTTGTCTATGAATACTGAGTGATCAAAACCAACAAATTCCTACGTGTGCAAATTTATGTATATTTGAAACAACTTTGTTTCCTTTCTGGGTCTTGCGTTCTGCATCCCAGCTTTTTATCTATATGGGAAGACTTTAGTTTTCACCGAGCTATCTCTTTCCTGTATTTTCACATCTTCCTTTTTTATCAGAATTCCTTTCCCAGTCAGGGATTGATGGGTGTGAAGCTCATGAAGCTTATTTAAGTTTGAGAATTTTCTTGCTCACTCTGGAAGCACAGCATCTTTTCTTTGTGCTTGGAATCTCTTTCCTTTATGCCTGGGAGTTTGTAGACACTGGAACATCCTAATTGAATTGGGAACTTTAACTGAGTTTAATGGGATTCATATGTAGTTCAGTTATTATTGCTAACAAGCCCAGTGTAGGAATGGCTCCAGGGATACTCCCATTACTCACAGGGTCACCTTGCCCTGTGACACGAAGTTACTGTGAGGGCAGAAATGGAGACACAATATTATAGAATTAGGAGCTGCAAACCAATAGGTGGGGATTTGAAAGTGTATGTTACAAAACAATCCCACACCAGTTTGGAATTATGACTAATAAAAGGGTTATTTATTTAAGAGGAAAATTTACAGACCACTGTCCTAGACAACAGCCCTCTGAGCGAACAGGAACAGAGTCTAGCAACCAGAAGCGGGAGCCAGAAGCAAGAAAGCGAGAGCAGGGCTAACACTGCTTTTTAAAGCAAAAGAGACCACACCCAAGTGGGTTAGTATCTTAAAGGCTATTGACTGAAGGAGCAGAAGGAGCGCCTGCAGCACCTCCCTCTTTTGTTTAAGTAAGAGAGTTCTACACCCAATACAAAACAATATACACTAAGAACATTTATCAAGTATAAGATTAGAATTACAATCAGCATAAACAATATTAAGCAAGGAATATATGCTAAATGTTTTAATAAACATTCTATCCTAAGGAGTCTAAGTCTTGTATTGGAAATGGCTTGGCTAGATCATAAGAGGATGGTAACTACCACTATCTAATCTTCAATCCTATTGAAGGCCTGAGAAGGGAGATAATATTACTTGAGCAGGCAGGAAGTACAATCAAGTAGCTTCCAAAGCGAGCAATATATGACAAACAATTGCCCAAAGTCTCATTTTGCAGTGTTGAAGTAACCAACTTTGGCTATGGCCTAGCGTAATTGATAGACCATTTTCAGAGGCAGGAAATTTTTCAAAACCATCTTATCCATTCTTGGCAAGATTTGACAGTCCTGTTTATCCATTTCCGGATATCATATAACTTGTCAGTCATTGAGGCATTGAGGCATTATCAGTTCCTTGCCCAAAGGCCAGTTTTGCCAAGAAAAAAACAAGCTCCAAGTGGAGTGTCTTTGGTGCTCAACATTCTCTTGGGAATAGATTGGTGCTGTCAGAAGCAGTCATGTCTCATGTCAACAGAACCCTAAGTTACTTAAATGCCATGTTCCACAGATTCTTGAAGTGGTTGAAAATAACCTATCTAGATAGAATACAATCTCTATGTATCTAAAGAACCTACTTGATCTGACTGTATGTACAACAAAGAACAGCTATTGACCTATAATAATTAATACCTGTATAACTTAGAGAGTAAAACTTCATGTCAGAATATTAAATAATCTGTAAACAAATGTGCAACAAATGAGGACAATGACCTCAAAATGTAAACAATCTATAAGTATCTTGATCAGAGGTAGGAGTAATATATAATGCAATATGAAAATATATCCTAAAATTTGTATGAATATACAAAATGTCCTAAACAGAGATAAGAACATACATATATACATAATGTAAACAAAAATAAGAAATATAATTTGAACTTTTATCAATATACAAAAAACATACCAATGTAAATTACCCATGAATAATAGCTCACAAGTATTCACTCTTACCCACTATTACTATCCCCCCCTTTTTTTTTAAACAAACATAGGTTTTACCCCAACCCTCTATCTAATACAAGTAATAATCAACAGCCCCTAAACAGTGTTCCCAACCCTATGGACAAACTGTTTTTGGGATGGGGGCATCGTCTTCTAGAATTGCTTCCTGCTGTCATGGGGTGACGTTCTCTTAATGGGATCCTGCAAAATTAAAGTAATGGTTAAGTTTCTGTCTAGTTAAATGGTTAAAATTACTGTCTAGTATAGTTGCAAACAATTTGTGAGAAGTTGATAGATAGGGTTTTGTTTTGTCTTTTTTTTTTTTTAAAGTTCTTATTTGGAGTTCTGGCCAGTATGTCATGAGAAAGTGCACCATTTCAGCAGCTGGTACCCAGAAAAAGAAGTGGTCTTATAATAGCGCTTTCTGCATCATGATGTCATCTCATCTAGGTAGAGTTGTTGCCCTGGGGCCCCATCTTCTTCCTGAAAACTTCAAAGATTACTGCAGGAAAAAGATCTGTAGGAAAATTATTGTTCATCATGGAAAACTTAAACATCATTCATATATATACATACATTTAATGAAGAATATGATATAGACAAAAAAAGGCATGGAGAAAGTAAAAATTTTTCCTAAAGTATTTCTTCTGTACCATACCAGATGGCTCCTGATATGAGACAGAAACTCTGAATGTTCCTTTTAACAACACGCTTGGATTTAGAGAAGTACAGAGCCATTGTCCAACTCCAAAACCAGCTGAATATGCATGTGTGTGTGTGTGTGTGTGTAAATGTAAGTGTAACACATACCTGGATTCAAAAACCATATTCTGTTTTCTAGATGCTCCTTAGTGGATATTTATTTTTTTCTGTCAGCATTCAAATATCCAGTGTCTCTTGAATTTTTGATGATATGTATTTTCCTGCAAAGATAGGAGCAAAACCCTGACCCAACCTTATATGGTTTCCTTACTACCTGTATGGTTGTCACCATTGTGGATGAGTATTTCTGTTTCAATAGGTTTCTCCTTTTGAAAGCGAATCTTATTAATTTTGATGGTATCCATAATTTTTCTTCTCTTGTGGAAACAAGAGTGAAACTCTTTCCCCAACATAGTGCATCTCCTGGTTTCCATTGTGAGGTCAACACATCCTTGAAATATACTGGTTGATTCAATTCAGAAGTTTTTTCCCATTATCCAATGTCTCTCTGCTGCTGTTGTTCCTTTCTCATTAGTTTTAAGAAAATTCAAGGTTAATAAAGCATTATGCAATCTATTTCTGGGGATATTTTCCACCCCTTTCTGTTTGTTCAGCATATCCTTTATAGTACGATTTGATCTTTCTATAACTACCTGACCTATAGAATTATTTGGTATACCTGAAATGTGCTTTATATTATAATAAGCAAAAAAGCATTTCATTTTCTTAGATATATATGCTGGACCATTGTCTGTCTTTATTTTTGCAGGTATACCCATGATGGCCATAACTTCCAATAAATGTGTGATTACTGAATCAGCCTTTTCTGAGCTCAAGGCAGTTGCCCATTGAAAACCTGAATATGTGTCTATGGTGTGGTGTACATAATCTTAATTTACTAAATTCCGTAAAGTGAACACATCCATCTGCCAGATTTCATTCCTTTGTGTACCCTTTGGGTTACTCCCTGCAGGAAATGGTGTTTGATTATAGAAAGAGCAAGTAGGACACCTCTTTATAATCTCCTTAGCTCTATAATCTCCTTAGCTTCTTGCCATGTAATAGAAAACTCTTTCTTTAAACCTTTGCTATTGACATGATTTTTTTATGAAATTCAGAGGCCTGCAACACACTTCTAATCAATAATTGATCAATTTCTGCATTACCTGATGCTAGAAGACCTGGCAGACCCGTATGGGATCAGATGTGTGTTATGTATATAGGACAAAGCCTATTCCTGATTATGTCTTGCACTTGGATGAATAATGAAGTCAATTCTGTATCATCTGGTATAAATTCAGCAGTTTCAATATGCAAGATAACTTTTGGCATATTGCAAATCAGTAACTATATTGAGAGGTTCTTTAACATCCCTTAGTACCATAAGAATAGCATATAATTCTGCCTTCTGGACAGAATTATAAGGGCTTTGTTCCACCTTACTTAATTCTTCTGACTTGTAACCTGCCTTCTCTGATTTATTTGCATCAGTATGAAATGTACGGGTTCCAGTTATTGGTGCATCATGTACAATTCGAGGAAGAATCCAAGAAGTTCTCTTTATAAGGTTAAGTCTATCACTTCTGGGATAATTGCTATTAATTTCTCCCCCAAAATTAGCACAAGCTCTTTGCCAGGGTTCATTGTCTTTCCATAACTTTTTTTATTTCATCAACAGTAAAAGGCACTATAATCTCTGCTGGGTCTATACCTGCTAATTCATGAAGTCTCAATTTACCTTTTATAATTAATTCAGAGACTTTTTCCACATAAGTTTTTAATATTTTACTTGTTTTATGTGGTAAAAAGGTCAATTCTAAGATCATCCCTCTGCATTAAAATTCCTATAGGGGAAATTCTGGAAGGCAATATGACTAGAATACAATTAAGATTTAGATTTACCTATCCACATGTGCCTCCTGTAATTTCTCCTCAACAATTGTCAATTCTTTTTTCGCTACAGCTGTTAATTTTCTGGGACTATTCAAGTCTTTATTACCACCTAAGGTTTTGTTTAAAAGAGTTATTAGATCAGGTGTTATCCTAACAGCCAGTTGTAGACTGGAAATGTCTTCTAATAATCTTTGAAAGTCATTAAGAGTCCGCAACTGGTCTCTCTCCGAGTTTGTGCCTTTTGTGTTCTAATTTTCTGTAAACCTATTCTGTAACCCAGGTAATTAACGGAATCTCTTCTTTGAATCTTTTCAGGAGCAATTTGTAATCCCCATTTAGGCAAGACTTTTTTTTTACTTCTTCAAACATCCTTTCTAAGGTATCTATATTTGAATCAGATAACAAGATGTCATCCATGTAATTGTAGATTATAGACTTAGGAAAGTACACATGAATTATTTCCATGGCTGGCTGACAAAGTATTGGCACAGCCTGAGGCTATTGAGCATTCCCTGTGGGAGGACGGTCCATTGATATATCTTCTAGTAGTCTGAGAATTATTATATGTAGGCACTGTGAAGGCAAACTTTTCTCTATCCTTTTCTTGTAAAGGTATAGTGAAGAAACAATCCTTTAAATCAATAACTATGAGAGTCCATCCCTTTGGTAACAGAGAAGTCAGAGGAATTCCAGATTGTAGAGGGCCCATAGGTTGAATAACCTTGTTGATAGCCCTTAGATTTGTCACCATTCTCCATTTTCCAAGAATTCAAGGGCTGGTAGATTCTTCTATATGTCGAGCATCTGGTTGCTCTTGTACCAGCTGTTCTAAAACCTGCAACTTTTCCTCAGCTGTAGGCCACCGCTTAAGCCATATTAGTTTTTCAGTTAACCATTTTAAAGGTAGGGCTGTTGGTACCTCTGAAGGTTCATCAATCTCTTTGTGTTCTTGTACAGCCCGAATGGCTGGTGTCCATCATCTGTAATATCTTCTAATATTTCCTCAGAAACATAAGTTTTGGGGACTGCAGGAATGTTAATGTGGGTATTTCATTGCTGCAAACAGTCATGCAATTCATAGGTCAAAAATTCACTGCAATATTGGCTATATATGGCCTTAGTCTTCCTATTTGCCCTTCTGGCCCTATGCATTCAACCCATCTTGTGCTTTGTTTTACCTGAGATAGGGTTCCAATTCTCAGGAACTGAACATCTACCTCTTGAAGAGGCCAATTCGGATGTCAAGATTCTGGAGTAATGATACTTACATCCACACCCATGTCTAATAAATCTTCAATAAAAATGTCATTTATACAAACTCTTAGCTTGGTCTTTGATTGTTTATAGAAGTCTTCCAAAATATATGTTTCCTCTGTCCTACTGGATTTTTTGACTCATCCTCCACATTTAACCCATCATTCAGACCAGTATTGCTTTTTACAGCAGGCATTGGATTTTTTAATTTTCTTGGTGAGACATGTTCTCTACTGTAACTGGAAATGACTGGACCACATTTGTCATGGGGGCCTGCAAGAGACCCCCCCATGGCATTTCCTGATGGTATCTGTCTTTCTTTGACCTACATTAATTTGTCCAATGTCGGCCTTTGCTACACCTCCTACATACACTTGAAGGCTGAATCCTCCTATTTCTGCCATTCCCAGAGGAGGCATTATTCCTAGGAATCTGTTGTCTACAGTCCCTTCTCATATCTTCCATTCTACCACAATTGAAACATTTGGTATTTTGATGTCTTCTTTTACCATTGGAAATTGCTTCTTCTACCCATGCTTCAGAACCATAATCAAGTGTCTCGACATTCATTGTATGCAAGACCCATTCATCCATGGGTGCTGATCTGATCTTTAAAGGCCCAAGGATCCATTTGCACTCAATGTTGGCATTCTCATAAGCCAAAGTTTCAATTATTATACATCTAGCTGCTGGGTTAGTTACCCCTATTTGTACAGCCCTATTTAGTCTTTGCAAAAAGTTGTTAAAAGGTTCTCTCTGACCTGTTTAACCCTAAGATATGATTCAATTCCCTTTTCTAGTTCCTCAATCCTGTCCCAAGCCTTTAAAGCTGCTGTGCTACATAGGGACAAGATGTGGTCATCATAAAGATCTTGATCCTTAGGATCAGAGTAAGGGCCTTCACCTAGAATTTGATCTAGGGAAATCTCAAGTCCATTTGCTTTTTCTTGTTGCTCTAAAATTCTCACCTCTTCTTTAAAAAAGCATCTCCAAAGTAATTGCTGTCCACTTTCTAGGACTGCTGAGATTAACTGAGCCCAATCTTGAGGTGTTGCTTTGTTACTGAAAGCCCAGGTTTTGACCATCTCCCCACAAAGGACGAATGTAGTCTGTAAGCTACAATTGCTTGTTTAATTTCCTTTAGATCAGTCATACGTATCCCATCTGAATTTCCATGCAGTGTGCAGTGGCAGGAGGACTGGAAGCCACTCTGAGGTGAGTAATGAGATAATATAAAGAACCACGACCTATTTACAGCAAGAAAAGCCACTGCTTCGCGAGAATTCTATATCCAAATGAACTTCTGGCTCCATGCACAGGCCGTGGCTGGATGAGGGAGGGCCTAGCCAGGCGCACTCCAAGCTGGCAGCAGGTAGTAGAGCCGGGGGTTCTAAAACCAAATGTTCGTTGGACGCCAGATGAGGCATAAGTCACAAAACAATTCCACACCACATTGGAATTATGATTAATAAAAGGGTTATTTATTTAAGGGGAAAACTTACAGATCACTGTCCTAGACAGCAGCCCTCTGAGCGAACAGGAACAGAGTCTAGCAGCTGAAAGAGGAGCCAGAAGCAAGAGAATGAGAGCAGGGCTACCGCTGCTTTTTAAAGCAAAAGAGACCATGCCCAAGTGGGCTGGTAACTCAAAGAATATTGGCTGAAGGAGTGGAAGGAGCTCCCGCAGCAGGGATTTGCTCCAATTTTAATGTGAAAATTATAAGTAGAGAATTTCAATTCTCACTAAAGTCTGGAGAAGCCAGACTTTCTTGCTATGGTAGGAACATAGTCAACAATAATAAGTTTAACTCATGTTTGTGTTTCTTCTGAGATAAAAATAAAGGGAAGTGAGCTTATCTGAATTCTTAATGTTTGCAGTTTCTGTACAGGAGATATCCAAAGTTACGCAGTTCTGACAATAATGTTAATAAATAAATTATGATCAATCATATGAGAAAAATGACTGAGTTAATCTGTGATTTGTTTTAAGGAAAGTGAAATTGCTTTCCTCATACAAAGAAATAATCAGCATATACACTGAACATATGTAGGAAAAGAATATTACAGATCTGTTAGGTTACATAATATTTTAAGTTTTAATATTTACTTTCTGGATTGAGTGATGATATTGTCTTATGATGTTTCCTTTCCCAATAAACATTAATTCCCTAGCCTAAATTTTTAATGTCTTATTTTTCTTTTTTTTATAGAAATTTATTTATTTATTTTGCATCCTAACTGCAGTTTCCTCTCCCTCTTTTCCTCCCATTCCCTCTTCTCCTTGACCCCTTTGGTTCCTACAATCCTTCCTCCCTCTCTTCAGCAGAGTTCCCTGAGCTCAGCCTAATATTTGCCTGTGGGTCTCTGTATCTGTTTCCATCAGTTACTGGATGAAGACACTCTGATAGCAATTGGTAGTTACCAATCTCTGAATATAGCAATATATCATTAGGTGTCATTAATGTTGGCAATTTTTTCCCTCCAGCTATGTTTGCTTCTACCCTAGGTGTCTGGGCCATCCAGCATCTGGGTCCTGGCACTCCAGGCAGTATCGGGGTGGGCTCACTCTTGTGTGGGTCTGGGACTGGACTAATCATTGGTTGGTCACTTCCCACAATCTGGAAGTCTTGCTTGGCCAAAGGTAATATCCAGTTTGGGCTACATATTCACTATTGCTAGGCGTCTTGGCTAGGGTCAGCCTTGTGGATTCCTGGGGAGTTTCCCTTTTATCAGGTTTCTATTTTACCCCAAAACTGCCCCCTTTCCAGTCATATCTTTCAGTAATTTCCCCCTCCATTCTCTCCCAACCCAATCCCTCATGTTTTCATTTCCACTCACCCCCAGTTCACCCATGAAGCATGGTTATCCTTTACTTTATAGCTATTATCCACATATAAGTGAGTACAAACCAGGTTTCTTTCTGGGTCTGGGCTACCTCACTCAGGATGATTTTTGTCTAGTGCCATCCATTTGCCTTCAAATGTCATGATGTCATTCCTTTAAACAAATGAGTAATATTCTTCACTCCCAATTAGACATGCTTCTTTTCTCACAAAACCTGAATTCTTTACTGTGTTCAGTGTGTGTGTGTGTTTGTGTGTATGCATGCGCATGTGCATGTACATGGGTGTGTTTATGCATTTATTACCCAGTGACTGACTACTTTTCTTCTACCAATCAGAAAAAAAATATTTTAGCTGTGTATATGTACTTTCCAGATATTTCTGAACCCTATTTATCTGGATTCTACTTCCCTGGCTGCTAAACCTTCTACAACTGTGACTGTCAGCTGTGGAGAGTTGCTAATTGTAGTAGTGCTCTCCAGTTCTTCTTCATTTCACTCATGTGCAGCCTGTGTTAGTCTCTCCTTTCTCTTCTTAGGTTCAGGTCTGCTTTCTCTTTGGGGCTTCTACCTCTTATCTTCCTCTTCTATATTTACCAACCTCTCTGGGAAACTTTGTTTCTGGATAACTTATCTTTGGTATAGATTCAAAATCTTGATAAAGCTATAACAAATGACCATTAACTTGGTTGTTTAAAACAAGACAATTAAAATAAGGTATACTTAACAGCATACCTTTCCAACTCCAAACCCTCAAAACCCTCAAGTTACTGATGTCCACTGAATCTTGTTTTACAATATAAGGTTAACATGTTCTTAGGTCTTAGAATGAGGGCACAGATATATTTAAAGGGCTATTATTCTTCCCACTGTGTACAGTGCTTCTTCTTTTGCTCTTTGTTCTGTATTCATATTTTAGCATCTCATTCCAGTATTTAATCTTAACTCTCCCTAATACGGCAATAATTAAAATCCATATTTGCGTTTATACACATTTCTAACTCAGAATGCTATGGAGCACTATATCTTCATTTGGATGTTCCTAACATACAAGTCTGTGTAATGAGGGGCTCAGGCTGCGTTCCCAGCGCAGGGCCCCTTGTTCTGTCCCACCCGGCTCCCAGTGCGTACTCGAAATAATTACACAGAAACTGTATTCATTTAAATACTGCCTGGCCCATTATCTCCAGCCCCTTCTTGGCTAACTCTCACATATTTGTTTAACCCATTTCTAATAATCTGTGTGTCACCACGAGTCGTGGCTTAATGGCATGAGTCTAACCAGTGTCCATCTTGTGTTGGAGAAGCATGGCGTCTGCTCCACTGCCTTCTCTCTCACAGCATTCCGTTCTATCTACTCCGCCCACCTAAGGGCTGCCCTATCAAAAGGCCATGCCAGTTTTCTTTATTTAACCAATGAGGGCAATAACACAAATAGAAGACCCTCCTACATCACAAGTCTACATTAAAATAATCATACTTACCTTTCATGCATACCCAATACCCACACTAATGCAATCCTGCTTGTTAGATTTATTTTCCACTTCAATTTGAAGTGTTCTTCTTGTTAGGTTTTTGTTGTTTGTTTGTTTTGTTTTATATTTTTGGCAACTAGAGTCATTTGGGAAAAGGGAACCACAATTGGGAAAATGTCCCCACCTTTTGGGGACAGTTTGGCCTCTGGGCAAGCTCTTGATTACTCATTGATGTAGGAGGCCCCAGCCCCTCTTGGGTGGTCTTACCCCTGAGCTATATAAGAAAGCAGGTTGAGGAAGCCATGAGGAGTGAACCAGTAAGCAGAATTCCTCCATGTTGATTGTTTCAGTTCTATCTTCAGGTCCCTGTCCTGCTTAATTAAGTTCCTATTCTGACTTCTCTCAGTGGTGAACTATTACATGGAAGTATAAGATAAAATAAACTCTTTTTCCCCACATGTCTTTGGTCATGGTGTTTTATCACAGCCATAGAGACCAAACTAATACAGAAATTTGTACCAGGTTCATGGGGTATTGCTGTGACATACCTGATCATATTGTTACTAGAAGATTGTTAAACTTTGGACTTGAACAGCTGTTGAGTGATCAGAGCCAATAGACTGTTCTGTGGGTGCTTGGGCCATAAAAATATGGAAGGAAATGTAGATTATAGAGGTCTGGCTTGTGATGTTTCAGAGGGAAATAAAGATCTACTGGGGCCTCTCATGTGCCATTTGTATTAAGATTCTGTGGCTCTAGTCAGTAGGGACAAAGATTCAGCTATGATTAGGAAGAGACTAGAACCATTTAAAGTGAAATCTTTCATTTATCGGGCAATCAATAAGGGTTAACTAAAGCTGAGAAATTAATTACTATTAATTTAGAAGAGATCAGCATCATTGAGGCAAAATCTTCAGGAAGTGTTTTCTCAGGGTCAGCACACAGAAGGCAAAGTTCAGAAGGGACTCAGGCTACATCTTATGCTGGCAACTGTACTCGGTAATATGTAAGAGTCATCCAGTTGGTACTGATTTGGAAGGCGTGAAGGGGTTATGGAGAGGAGCTGAGGCTTGGCACTGTGGGGCTGATCTGGACTCCCCAAAGAAAAGCCTTTATGAACATTGGTAAGGATTTGGACTCAGTTTCATTAACCACTCGAGCATACTGGACATGCTAGTAACATGGGACAACCACCGAGGACAGCAGCAGCTGTGCAGTTGAGCCAGCCTGAAATACACAAGCAGTGTGAGCTGCGGACAGCAGAGCTGGGGGAATGTAGCTCTTTGGAGATAGAATGACTGTGAGTTCCAGATCTAAGACATTGAACCTTTTACACTGTTGGGCTTTGATTTTTGCTTTGAAATGATTATTACTGTGCCCTGGCTCTCCCATTTTGAAACGATTTAAGAAATGATTTAACCTACTTTTGATTTTACAAGAGCCCGCAGTTAAGAGACTTTGGAATTTTAGAGAGAGTTAGCAAAATTTAAAGATTTTTTGGAATTTTAAAAGAGACTTTAGATACTTTAGATTGACTTGGATATTTTAGAGAAGCTTTGGATATTTTAGATATCCTTTGAAATGTGAAAGAGACTCTTTGGATATTTTAAAGAGACTTAACTTCTAAAGTGTTTGAATTCCCAAAGACTGAAAATTTTAACGTTTGGAATGTGTTTTAAATTGAGATATTGGTATTAATATAAGATCTTGGAGATGAACAAGAAACAAAAGGTTGTGGCTTAACAGTAATGTATTGGTGAATCCAAATGAGAAGAGGTTAACTATCCTGATTAGTTTTCTGTCAAAATGACTCAGACTAGAATCATTTGTGAAGAGGGAACCTCAGCTGAGAAAATGTCCCCACGAGACTGACCTGTGAGAAAGTTGATGGGATATTTTATTTGAGTATGGGAAAGTAGTCCTGAGTTGTCTAAGAGAGTAGGTTGAGCAAGCCACTAGGAGCAAGCCAGTAAGTAGCACCTCAGTAAGTAGCACCCCCATGGCCTCTGCTTCCTGCCTTCAGGTTCCTATCCTGCCTGAGTTCCTACCCTGATTTCCCTCAGTGCTAGGTTGTTACTTGGCAGTGTAAGACAAAATAAACCTTTTTCTAACCAAGCTGCTTTGGGTCATGGTATTTTATCACAGCAGCAGAAAGCAATAACTTTGACAAGAATTTTCCAGTTAATTTAGAAGATTAGAAAACCGTGTTTCTTTCTTGATGGTGTATTGCAATAATATCTGTCCTGTTGGTTCTAAATTATGTCAATTCTACTTTTAATTTTTTTCTCATCCTTTTCTCTATTTCTTGAAGATGGACGCTAAAAGGAAATTCCACACTAGCTCAGAACTGAGTAAAATGAAGGGTTATTTATTTAGGGGTAGACTCACAGATCACAGTCCTCTGCATGAACGGGGAAAAGGAACTGAATCCAGCAGCCAGTAGACAGAGGGGACGTGTGCTTTACATCAGCATTTATAGGATAAGAGGCCATGCCCAAGTGGGTGGGTAACTTGAAGGGTACTGGCTATAGGATTTCCTACAGCAATTTCTTGTCTTTCAATTTTATTTTCTTAATTTGTAATATACTTAGTCCTACCATCTATAATTGTACTCTCTACATGATTGCCTACATGATCTACTTTACAAGGGAACCTAATCTAATAGATGTTAAATATTCAACAAGGATACCCAATCTATTAAATATGTTAAATACATGGCATAAAATAGTTTACATTTATCAATAGCATTTACTACAGTTTGAATAAATATTCCTCAAAGGAATATGTACTAAAGGGTTAGTTCCTAGTCCAAAGAATCATTGAAAGGAGGTGACACTTTTAAGAGATGGGGGCTATAGAGTGTTTTAGGTGTGGGAAAATGCCCTCTAAGCGCACTGTGGCTTCTTCGTGTCATCCTCTTTGTCTTCGTTAGGGTTTCTCCTGCTGTGAAGAGACACCATGACCGTGGCAACTCTTATAATTGAACACATCTAATTGGGGTGACTCGCTTACAGTTCAGAGGTTCAGTCCATTATCATCGTGGCAGGGAGCATGGCAGCATGCAGCAGACAGGGTGCAGAAGAAATAGCTGAGGGTCCTACGTCTTGCGGGGAACAGAAAGTAAAATGAAACACTGGGTAGTATCTTGAGCATATATGAGACCTCAAAGCCTGCCTCCACAGTGACACATTTCCTCCAACAAGGCCACACCTACTCCAAGAAGACCACACCTCCTAATAGCGCCACTCTCTTTGGAGGCCATTTTCTTTCAAACCACCACACTCTTCCTTTCATTACTGGACTTAAGATAAAAAACTTTATTCTACTATGTGCTCTCAACATGATTTACTGCTGCTTTAGAGGCCCAAAAGCAACAGGGACCATCAGTCACAGACTGTACCTTTTAAGCTCTGAGCAAGTTAAATCTTTTCTCTTTTTATGTTGATTATATCAGATATTTCATTACAGTCACAGAAAGATGACTAAGAGTATGACAAAATATTTTTCTCTCCCCCATTTTTTTTCTGTTTTTATTTAAAGGGAATATACTCTTTAGGAAGAAGGCCGGATCCTAAGCACAATGTATATTTGGTTCCTGTTTGCCTCTATTATCTAGCTTTCTTTTGTTCTTGTTGCAGTGGCACCATGATGTTAAGTAATCACATGTAAGGTCCTTCTGTTGTGCATATGCTTTTCACATATATTATTGGTGTCTATATGTTTGTATTCCCCAAATTAATATGTAAAATACTAATGCTTAAGTGATGAGACATGATCACGTTACAAAAAAGTCATGAATGGGATCAGTGACCTTTAAAAAAAGATCTGTTGAGTTCCCTTGCCCTTTCCATTATGCAGGGATACAGAACTAATAATAATATCCACTATCACTATCAAAACAAAAGTGAAAGAGCAAACAAGCAACAACATTACCATCCCTACCAGCATCTGTACCAGTTTCTGCATGGCAGGAGGTAGATCTTTAGCGGATACCAAACAATCCAATGCCATCAACTCGGATGTCCCAGCTCTCACAACTACTCAAAGTTTCTGTTGTTATCAACTACACTTTTGATGGGATTTATTTTAGTACCCTGAAAGGACTAAGAAAGATATTTAAGTGATAAATTCTGTTTCATCTTAACTGAACCTTTGTCTCTTGGGGTCTTCCCCTTCCCTGTCATTGGACTTACATGTACGAAATATGTGTAAACACTCGAGTATTAGGACATCTAGTTCACCATTTAGGAATTAAAAAAAAATTGAAGAGGGTAATCTTGCTTATTCTTAGATGCCCCTCATCAGGGGTCTCTCATGAGTTCCTCCATCTCTCTCATTTCACTCCTTTATTTTGTTGTGTTACCTATTTCTCTAGCCTATAGTCCTCATGTAAAAGCCACTTCTGATATCCAGCTTTATATAGTCAGTCTAGTATATAGTACATGGTCCCCCAAACATTACATGATTTTACATTAATTACCAAAATACCAAAATACAAATATTAAACAATATTTAAAAATACAAACTGTGGATGCAAGTAACTATGCATTGGGGAAGCAGGCTAGTGTAGGAGAGAGATCATGGGCCTTGAGTTGCTACAGATCTGGGTTGCAGTCTTGACTCCTCCAGTTGTTAACCTCCAAAGATTTACTTCTTCATCTAAGAAAAAAAAAACACCTTTGTTTCTTATCTTACATTTTCTTAGGAATTTACAAATGAGATCATCTTTGTGTAGCCTTGTCACTTAAAACTTATTCTGCTAATAATATTACTAGTAGCGAGGGTGTGCCTGTATCCACCTGAGAGTAGTTGCTTCAATAGTATCAATAACTACCCTGGTTTTGGTACTTACCAAGTGGTATACTTATCACAATCATACAATATGAATTTTATTTAATGGAAAATTACAGGATACCATTTTTCTGTTTTTTAAAACCTTTTATTGATTTTTTTTAAAAAAGAATTTCACTTCATGTTCTCCAATCCCAGTCATCTCCCTGTCCCTCCATAACCACCTTCCATCCTTGCCTACCTGACAAAAGGAAAACAAATAAATAAAAATGGAAATTGAAAAAAAAAACCTTGTCATGATAGCCGCAGTGCGTCACAGCCCAAGCAGCAGTCCTTGCAGATATCCGTTGCAATGAGTTACTGGTCTGGTTCGAGACCTCTGGCTTCTGCTACACGGTCCATACTGGGTCCTCACTGGGACTCCTCTCAGATATCCTGCTGGAGCCCTGTGTCATAGAGATCCTGCAACGTTGGTTCTGCAGGACCAGCCCCTTCACATGCCCTAGCACTTCTTAGATGGGGTAAATGGAGTGGGCTAACTCAAAGCCCCGGATCTGGGCCTGGATGGTAGCTGAGTTGGTCAGCCTGCCCACTCTCCTGCACCCCTGCCACCAGGGTCTGCTCTCCTGCTTTGCCGAGGTGAAGGGTGCGACCACCTCTCCTGCTTTGCTCTGGTGAGGGGTGGGGTCAGCTCGCCTGCCCGGTGTCAGCTGGCAAGGAGTGGAACCAGCTCTCCAGCAAGGCTCTTGCTATTGGTGCCAGCTCTACTGCACCCATGCTACCAGCCCCTGCTCTCCCAAATTGCCCAGGCCAGCGGCAGACCCAGCTCTCTTTCTCTGGCATCCGTGGCATCTGTGGCTGGCTACTGTGTTTCCCTTTTAAGGAGGTTTAGGGTTTCTCTCCTGAGTGCTGCAGCTGGCAAGGGGCAGGACCATCTCTACTGCTCTCCTGGGGAGGTCATAGGTAGTGAGGGGGAGGAAAGGGACATTTTCCCGTCTTTCAACTTTTTATGTGACAAATTATATTCTTTCCTGACCATGATGAATCATATTTACCATATAAGCCATCTGGCTTAGTAGATATAGTTGCAAATGACTTAATAAAGATTGACAATTCTCCTGACCTCCCTTTTAAAGCATGTAAGAAGTGAAAACAGTGATTTTATTTACTCACTTATTTATCTCTTTATTTATTTGTTAGTATTTATGATTTGAATTTTTCATACATATATACAATGTATCATAATCATATCACTATTGGCATATACCCATGTTGCCTGTCAACATATCAAAGCCCATGCTGGCCTTCAGGCTCCTTCAGTTCCTTCACACATATTTGTTATATATCTCAAAGCCCACACTAGCATCCTGGCCCTTCATACCTTCTCTTCCACCCTAAACTTGCAGACTACTCCAGTTAGCAGGTTTCTCTCCCCCAAGTTATCCTTCTTATAACTTGTACAGTTTTTCTACACTCTCAGTTCCCCATCCTGGCCATGTTTGGTCTGCTTCATTTCTCTCTTAGCTCTGGACTTTGGATTTCTCTCTCTTATCCACAATGAAAATTGTCCCCCTAATCATGGAGCAGCAGCCATATTGGTTCCTTTACTGCACCCTTGCTAATAATAATAACCACTTTTTAAAAATAACAGTAGGAGGTTTCCTCTAGTGCCTGTGACCTAGCTGTGGACTTTTAAAAAACAAGCTTACTATGGTAGATATGAATTCCATCCTGCGAAACAAGTGTGGAATCAAATCAGAAAGTTGTTGGTTACCCTGTAACAGTCATGCCCTTAGGATTATAGACATGCACCACTATGCTCAGCATTTATGTAAGTGATGGGGATCCGAACTCAGGTCTTTGTGCTTGCATAGCAAGCTCTTTTCCAAATGAGCCAATGAGGAACCAGCCTGCCTTCATCTTGTGGCTTGAAAGTCATTTTATAGTAAAGACAAACTGGGTTCATTATTGTTTATGATTACATCTCTGTTTCCCAAGGATTCGGTTATGCCTCACCAGCAGCCTTAACTACAAATGGTTCTGTAGTGCCTGTTCCAGGAAACAGTGACCCTCCCTTTGTTGTAATGACCACCTATGACTGCTTCGATACCACATGACCACCTTGCAATCATGTCTTTGTTTCTGGAGGTCATTATGACTAATTTGCTTATGTTCTGCTCCTGTTACCCCGCCTTTTCTGCCTGCCAGATCACCTATTTGGAAGCCCCATACCTACACCTGAGCTAGAAAATCCTTGTCTTCCTCATGTCCACTGCTGATGTCTTGAACCCTACCTTAGGGGGAGGTAGCCCATGCACATGAATGAAAAGCTTACTCTAATTGCTTGCTTTAAGTAATTTGACCATGGTGATTTGGGTTGGTGGTCTTCCTCTTTGAATCTTTGGGATTAACCCCACATCCCCAGCCTGAAAAAAATGATTTGAAGCACAGTAACATTCATTGGGATTGTTATGCTCAAGATGAAACACAGTCAGGATTTTTACTACTTCCCCTAAGGAACAGTTCATTTTTGACAACAGTAGAATAAAAGAGAGAGAAGGAGCAGGGGCCCTAAGCAAACTGAATAATGTAAGAAAAAGACATAGGTAGATACAAATGTCCCAGCTATTTTGATGAGTGAACCAACACCAAGAAGAATTAAATGTAATATCCCATGGTCAGTTAACCCATAAACCAGAGATATAACGGGCTATATGGTTCTGCCTAAGTTCAAGGCACAGATGAAAATTAGTTCCTCTGGTTATGCTCATTTTCAGCTCTAGAAAATTCTAAGATCCAAAATTTTCTGAGGTTAGGAATAGTGCAGAACTTTTAAGCCCAGTTTTCCTGTAGAGAAGAGCTCAGCTTTTATAAGAATGCATAAAATGGTCCAGGGTTTGGGACACATAAACACTGTGTTGCTCATGGAGTCCTTGAGAGCAAAGCCAGACAGAAACAAAAATGAGCAAGTAGGTGAACAGAAAAGGACAAAGAAAATGTGCTTGCTGCTTTATTCTTATTACAGTCATAAACAATTTGAGTTTTCTCAGTTTTGACTTTTAAAAGAATAACAATGTGTTAATCACTTTTTCATTGCTATTAAAAATATGGAGGAGGAACTTACTTTCCGTCACACTTTCTTAAGTTCAGTACGCAGAGCCACTTGGTTCTGTTGCTTCTGGACTTGATAATGGTAAGGCAGAAAGTCCTGACAGGGAGTATCTGGTATAACAGAGATGCCCTGCTGGTGGCAGACAGGAGACAGAGGGTTATAAAGAAACGAGGCATGTTCCCAGTGAAGTACCTCTTCCTTTGGGTCCAAATTCCTCCTGGCACATTCCGTAGCCTCATTGTGCAATCGTCTCTCAATAGCATCACCAGCTCTAAAACACAAGCCTTTGAGGACATTTCATATCCAAATATTAATAACTAGCTATAAACAGAGGCAGAGCTTTTATGTCCTAACGGCACAGTTCCAAACAATCATACGGAAACTTATATTAATGTCAAACTGGCCTATAGCTCAGGCTTATTACTAACTAACTCTTACATTTAAATTAACCCACCTGCTCATGCAATTTGAGTTGTTTGGATTTGGTAGAGTGCTAATCTTAATATTTTTGAAACATCTGAAAGAGCAAAATACATAATTTGAATACTTATTAATACCATCTTATTTAAAATTAGTTGACCATACCACATACACAATTCAATAAAATGAAATACATTGTTTGAAATAAAAGGGAGAGAATGGAAGGTAGTAAGAGTTGAGAGTCCTTTGAGAACACAAACTGGGCATCAGTTGTGGATTCAAGTCTTCTTCCTCCTAGCAAATTCAATGAGGGGACAGGGTCACACAGGAATACAGAATCTCTAAGGCAGGCAAAGTCCAGTCTCAATGCAATGCTACCACTATTCCTGGCACAGAGCAGAACTTTCAGTTTTTAATTACAGAGGACCCTGAATGTGCCTGTTTGAATGGCACCCTTCCTTAGCCCCTGCACAGTAAATGATTTTCTAGCATCCCTAAAGTCCCCTGAGCATCAGTAAGAGCTTGTCTAAGAAGAAATTACAGTAAGACCAGTTGTCTGGGAGAGCCACGAGTCTAAACAGCTCATGACTATTGCTCTGGTTAACGGTGGGGCCCAGTGCTGGTCAGAATAGTTAGGAGAGCTAAGAGCATACTGACTCTTCAGGAAGACCATCATAAAGGGTGTCCCTCTCAGCAGAACTGGGGATTACAGTTAGGGAGCAATATTCCTGGCAGGAAGCTGGAATGTGGCAATTCACTGAGGGTAGCTTTGAGTCATGGCTTTCATTGTTGCTAAGGAGAATGACAGCCTCTGTTGAAGTTACCAAGCCAACTGGACATGGGCCTGGAAGTTTATCATCATGCAGGCTTGTATTTTGGGTTAGCTTGTGATATGCTCAGAGAATTAGTCAGTCTCAGTAGGAACGTCTTAATTTTGTCCATAAGTCTTACAAGAGTCAGTAGCCCAACAGCTCAGTTGATTTCCTTCTCTTAGGGCTGCTCCCAATTCTCAGGAGAATTTAGCTTAGTTTCTTTAACTTTCCCTCAGTTTTTCACTTTTTCCTCTTTAACTCTTCTCAACAGCATCTGTTTCCGCTTTGCTTATCCCTGTATGCCCCACACCACTAATTGTTACCAGCATGGGGCCATGGACTTAAGAGCCAACATCTTAGGTTAACTTTGAATGACCATTGAGTTTCCAGCCCCTAAGTTTTTGGATCACATGCATTTGGCTTGAGAAAAGTCCTGCAATGTTCAAAGAACTAAGACCAAGCTACACAACTGTAGTATATGTGCAGAGGGCCTATGTAAGACCAAGCTACACAACTGTGATATATGTGCAGAGGGCCTATGTAAGTTTCCTTCAGGCTCCCTAGCTTTCAGTTAAGTTTCTATGAACCCCTATGGGCCTACGTTAGTTGATTCTGTTGGTTTTCTTGTGGTGTCCTTGACCCCTTTGACATCTACAGTCCTTCCTCAGCCTCTTCTGGAGGATTTCCTGAGGTATACCTAATGTTTGGCTGTGGGTCTCTGAATTTGTTTCCATCATTTGCATGAAGAAGCCTCTCTTATGACAATTGCACTAGGCCCCAATCTACGAGTATAGCAGAATATCATTAGGAATCATTTCCTTGATTTTTTTCTTTCTGCCACTCATGTTTGGGTTTATCCTAGGTCTCTGGGCTATGGGTCCTGGATCTCCAGGCAGTGTCAGGGTTGGGCTTCTTCTCATGACATGGGTCTCAAGCTCAACCAGTCATTGGTTGTCCACTCCTATAATTTGTCTGCCCCCTATACCCCAACACATATTGTAAGCAGGACAAAATGCAGCATCAAGGTTATGTGGCTGGGTTGGTGCCCTAACCCACTGATTGGAAGTCTTGCCTGGTATTAGGAGATGGTTAGTTCAGGCTCTATATCCCACAATGCTAGGAGTCTTAGCTCGGGTTACCTTTGTAGATTCCTGACAATTTCTATTATAGTTTGTCCCCGAGATGCCCCCCAATTCCAGTTGTCTCTCCCAGCATGCTTTCTCTCTTCATCCTGTTACTGTCTTCCCCACCACTCTGCCACCTGCAGTGTCCGTTCTATTTCCCTTTCTCAGGGAGATTTATATATAACCCCTACCCCAGCTCTCCTTGTTGCTTAGCTTCTCTGGGTTTGTGGGTGGCAGCATGGTTACCCCTACTTTACAGCTAATATCCAATTATAAGTGAGTACATGCCATGTTTTTCTTTCTGGGTCTAGGTTACCTGAGATTTGTCTATTGAGAATTCCCTGTTCAGATCTATACCCCATTTTTGAATTAGATTATTTGGTTGTTGATATCCAGTTTCTTGCTGTATATGGCCTTTATTATGTTTAGGTATGTTCATTGTATCCATGATCTTTCCAAGGCTTTTATCATGAAAGGGTATTGGATTTTGTCACAGGCCTTTTCAGCATCTAAAGAGATGATCATGTGGGTTTTTTTCTATCAATTTGTTTATATGCTGAATTACATTGACAAATTTTTGGATGTCGAATCATCCTTGCATCTCTGGGATGAGCCTATTTGAATGATTGTTTTGATGTGTTTTTGGATTTGGTTTGTGAATATTCTATTGAGTATTTTTCCATCTATGTTCATGAAGGATATTGGTCCGCAATTCTCTTTCTTTGTTGAGTCTCTGTGTGTTGGGTCTAATACAGGGTGACTGCATTAGACTCTATTGAGGCCACCTTCTCTTCTTTCTGTTCAGTTTGAGCCATCTACCATCTATTGGTAGATGACCTTTCTGTTTCCATGGAGGCATCCCTATGTTAGCTCTCTGCAAACATTTCAACATCAGATAGGCCATCGTTTCACAATAAAACTCCAGATGGTCTAGTTTTGGATGGGTGGAAGCAGGTGTGCATATTGTTGAGAAAGCCTGGTGAAAGAGGCCTCTGGGAACCTACTTTTTAGATATAATGTGGTGTAAATAAGAGCTACTGATTAATAGACACACAAAAGAAGCTTCCAGTCTTCAAGTAGTACTCTAGTAGTCCATAATTTGCTTATTTTTCCTCCTTCTCTTAGGCATGGTTATCAAGGAGGTCTGCCATTAATAACAAGTGGAAAAGGAAGCCACCTTGGGATTCCTCCAAAGGTCTCCCCACTTCAGGTGGCATGGTCTTAGTTGTATATCCCATGACCCATCATAGGTAACACATAAGCACCACTATGGCAAAAATGTACAATATCCCATACCACAGAAGGAAAAGAGCCTTGTCAGGATTGTTCCTGTGGACATTCCACCTCACGTTTCAGCCTCACTTGCAAGTCCCAGTATCCATTGCAAGGACCATACAACCACCTCTTCCCAACTCCTCTTTGTTTCTATTAATTCCCGTCCATTTCTATACTGTGACTTTTCCTAGAGAGACTTGAAAAAAATACCTATTTATCCCAGAAAGGACACCATAAGCAGACCAAAGAAATAATTCTATTCAAATCTAGCTTAATGAACCAGTGAGTTTACCAGAATTTCAGGGGTCTGGATGAAAGAATATTTATAGGAGCATTGGTGACTCAAAGACAGATGAATAACAAGCAAACAAGCAACCCATACCCAGAATGTACAGTTTGTAGGCAGCTCTCTCACTAGCCACCTCCACCCAAAATTGCTACTGCTTATATAACTTTATAAAGGGTATTGTGAATCCTTTAACTTTCAGAAACTTCCTGGAACTTCTTTATTTTCTTTACTTTTTGAATTTTATGAGTTTCCCTCTTTCCTCGAGGGAGGACCGACTCAATTGAGATGAAATAGCTATGTAATATCACCTAGTAGACAGTGTTTACTTTTAATCACCCAGGTTCTTCTTATATGAAATACAACACCCTGGCAGTAAATTTGGGGGGAAATGCAGATGACATGTGGATTTGGTTTAGGTGGAATATGGTCTTCCTAAGAGGCCCAAAATTCTGAGAAGAGATGCCGGTCCTGAGCCTCAAGACCTGTTTAAGGTTTGTGTTAGGATCTTACCATGAAGAAGCAGGGAAAGGAGAAGGCCTAGGCTGCTTTTGATATGGGGAATGGACAGGGTTTTTTTTTTTTTCTTTGTAAGAAAGAAATCAGGCAAGCACTTAGATTGGGGGTCTTTTGGTTGTTTGGTCATATATCTATTTATAGGGTACTTAAGGTGTGCATCCACTAATTCTTTTCCTCAGGACATTTCTAGGGATTAACTAAGTTATCCACTTTCTTGTCTAGAACACTCACTTCATTGGCCTCTTAGAATTATCAAATAATCTTGCAAAAAAGAGGATGAAATCTTCATCTATTATGGACTTCTTATTGCAGTTCACATGCCAAATGCATCTTTTAGTGTTTTTCCCATGATATTAAATTGTATAATGGGAAGTCCTGGGAATCATTAATGAGATCCCAATTGTTGGAATCTGTGAGTCCTAGATGAAATGTGATTGTGGTCTATCACTTTTATAATATTGTATGAACATGTGAAGCCAACCAGACAGAAAAAAAAATCTGGAAATTTGTCAAAGAGTCAAATTGTATGAAGTCTAAATTAGAAGAAATTAAAATGTTCCCATATATACACTTATATCTGCCTTTTTAAAGTGTACATTTTTTGAAAATAGATTTTTTGCATACAGTGTGTGCTAATCATGCCTTTCTCTCCATCAACCCCACCCAACCAAATCCAAACCCCCTTTTCCCACTATAATTAGATAAAGAACAGTCAACTAGCCCCCCCATATACACAAACACACACCAAACAAACAACACACATACACAAACATACACCAAACAAATAGAATAGGACAAAGCAAGCAAACAAACAAGCAGGAGAAAGAGAGGGCCAAAGAAAGAGCATAATAAATACATCCAGATCCTCCCACGTACCTGGGGAGATTTGATGGAGATTTCCCAGTTAGGACTGAATGTTCCAAGGTCTCTCGTACTCTGCACATTGTCCAGTTGTGGGTTTCTGTATTTTTTTCCCATCTGCTTCAGGAGAGAGCTTCTCTGATGAAGCTGAGCAAAACACTGATCTAAGAGATAGCAGAATATTTCTGGGTCATTTCATTGCTACATTCATTCCTTACACAGAGCAGCAATATCTGGATTTCCTTCAGATCCCTGCCTATTTTGTCTCAGATTCTTGGGTACCTGAGCAGTGTTCATCTCCCAGAGTGGGCATTAAATCCAATCAGCTGCTGATTGGTTACTTCCACAACTTTTATGCCACAATTGCACTAGCACATCTTGCAGGCAGGTCACCCCTGTAGGGAATGGTTTGTAGCTGGGTTAGTATTTACATTTCTCTTCTGGTAGTATGCAGAGTACCTTCTAGTAGCATGAACACAAGTGAATAAGCGTGAAGAATCTAGGTAGGAAACAGCTAGACTTCTCATATTCAGTGTGTTATGTACGTACTGTATTCAGCAATAGGGCCTTGCCCTCAGTTTGTGGAGAGCAGTCAATAGCCTTGCCAATAGCTTGGGTTGTTTGGAAGTTTCCATGGGACAACAAATTGCACAACAGCTCAACTAGATATAACCCATTCTTGGCACTGGGTGTTTCATTTAGTAGCAAGAGATTTCTAGTTGAATCTTCCTGTTATTTGGTGATTCCATTTAGATTTCTTTAATATATGTATATATTTTAAGAAGTAGAAGGAAAACATCTTCAGCTTCATTCTCAAGTACCTCACACCTGCATTCTTAAAAGCAGAGATTTAGGGAAGATTGGGTCACCAAGGGTCATTTTTAGAAATGATAAGCATTGCAATTTGACTAAAAATAAAGCCTCCATGAACCTCACACTACTGACTGTAAAATCCTAAAGCCCTAATTTACATATGTTTCTCTCTGATGTACTTTAGCAAAATTCTAGAAACCATACAATTAAAAGTTTATGTTTATGACCTTGGAACTTCTTAAGCATCATGTATTTAAATCCCCAAGTAAAAATAATTATGTGTTAATGTTTATAATAGAGCAGTGTGGTTTTTTTGTAACCTATTGACAGTAAGTATTGACTGAATATCTGTAACAGTACTTGATCTTCAATAGATGGAGATGTACTATGTAGAGAACTTCCTTAAGAAAGTTGAGAATTAACTTAAAATATGTGCTCTCTTACAATTACTGAGCAGTGGGGATGGAGAGATGGTTCAGCAGTTAATAAATAGCCCATATGTCTTTGACAAAGAACCAACATTCCATTCTAAGCACCTATATAAGGCAGCTCAAAAACCACATGTAATTTCAGATCTTGGGGGTTCTAACACCTCTTCAGGTCTTCATGAATATCTGCACTTACATGTACAAATTCCATATACATAATTAAAAACTAAAATAAACCTTAAAAGACTTTTAATAATTACAGGGTTACTGCTTTAGCAGACATGTATGTTATCTTTAGAAAGGGATTTTGGAATTCATTGGAAGAATTATGGCCTAATAACTTATCCAAACACATTATACTTTATTACCTTTTAAATCCATTTAAAATGCATATTATCTTAACTTGCAATAGTGAATTAAGGTGTCTTTTTTTCTTTATTACTGAACTGTCTTTTTAAAGCATATTTTATCATAGTTAACTTCTTGACAAGTACATGTCTTGGTTAAATTATAAATGCAAGTTGTACAAATAAGAGAAAAGAACAGAAGGATTTTTCAAAGGAGTGAGGGGATTTTAGATTCTACCTGTAAAGCCCTCCCCATGCACCATACATTAGTGAACTGATCAGCAAAAGGATGACCCAGAGAGAAAACAAGAGATCTCTTCTTACAGAAGACCTCCCAATAAGATTTGAGCTACTTTTAACCTTGGTCAGAGAAACTTCTGTCTGCAGAGGGCAACAGTTAATATAGAGACCTCTGGTCTCTGTGTGGTCAAAAAGCAAGCAGTAAGTGTCTGTTGGGTGCCTAGCTCTAAGTAGAGCATCTGTATCCCCCTCCTCCAGAGCCCATGGGATACTGTGGAAGGGGGATGCAAAGGATGTAAGAAAGGGCCAGAGGGCATGGAGGAATGCTGTGTAAGTCTGTCTTTGGGTAACATGGCCACTGCACTCATGAACTCACAGAAGCTGTGGCTACCTACACAAGGACATGAGGTGGGACCTGCCCACACGCCATCCTGGATGGCAGAAGAGCTTAAAACACTCTACCCCTCCTTGGGAGCACGCTGTCGGTTAATGGTTGTTGGGGATGTTGTTTCTTTAGTGGAAACTTGCCCACGCTCTAGTAAATACCAGTAAAGATCCCTTCCCATCCGTGCTCATACATCCATATTCATGCAAGCAAATTTATTTCAACCTCAGCGGGTCATAAAATATGAAAACATAAACAAATCAGAATAACTACCGCAAAAGAGACAAAAGTAGGGAGAGACCAGGGTTTTAGGAGCAGTGAGAGAGGAATGACAGAGTACAATGAGGGATAAAAATAGACGAGATATATCATATACATGTGTGAAAGTGTCAAGGTAAAAACTGAGAAGAATGTATCTTATGAAGCTGGCAGTGAGCACAGGTAACTATTTAAATAATTGAATGGATTAAATGAAACTCTAATTTCTAAACCCTTGATTGTTAAAAATGATTGTTACCGAATGCTACTATGTTGGAGTTCCTTCATCCTTCTTGCTCAATTAAATGTCTTTATAAATTTTATTTATCCTCATTTATCCTCCAGTACTGAACTGCAGTTGTTTAAAAATATTTTCCATCACAATTGCTTTTCATATCCTCAAATAAATTGAGCATAATTACTATTGCAGTTGTATTATGCATGTAATCATTGTAATTTTATTCTTGTATGTGTATTTATTCCTCGAAAAATGGGTGCCACAGAATGTGGTATGGTGGTTAATATTAACACACAAGAAAAGAAGTTGCACTTACCCAATTAAGATATGATTTTAGAAACCTGTGTAAAAGGCAGTTCCTCCTACTCAGCCATTTTGTTCTTTGTAGTTTTAGCTAATCCTTGTAATTATGAGGTTAGATATTGAATAGATTAGGGATGTGTATAGTGTTTTTTTCCCCTTCATTTTCTCTTTAGCTGGAGATAGTTGAGTGATGTCAAGTGCTAGCTACATACTTTAACCCTTTACCATGCTATTTCCATTCCGTACATTAACTACAACAGATCTTCTTTTAGCAGAATTAGTAAGGACTTACACTAAGTAACATTCTGAGTTAGACCATTTAAGGCCACATTCTTTTGTTAATTTCCCATGCTCCCTGTGAATTCATGATGGGGTGGGGTGTGCAGGCTTGTGAGCTGCTAGAGAGTCTCTTCTGAGCTATCTCAATTCAGTCACAGTCTCTTTTACTTATGTAGATGCAAAAGGAAAATATTGCACTTTGAATGCCAGACCTCAGAAGAATAAGAGACTTTCCATGCTAGCTATTCATGCCTGATAGTCATGGCTACAGACTTGTGTTCCTCGATGGAAAAATGCTAGTAGGTGGCAAGCGGAGATGGTTCTTGTAGGGTCCCACTTGTTTTCTGTTTGTTTGTTTTGTTGTTGAGATTTGACCCTCATTTTCAGTTAGTTCCTTTTGGAGCAGTGGTTTTCTTAGATTAGGCTTCAGTTTTCTTGAGAAGTTTCCCACTGAACAATGCCCTCAAAAGCATCATAAGAGAATTTAAAAGAAGTAGTGTTTGCTTTTCGTTGACTTATTTCTTCATCTGTATCTAGTTGGAGGGGTGATTGTCCAGTTGCATTTAGCTTTGAGCTGAAACTGTCTAAGGACTCCACATCTATGTTGAAGTTCGCTAAGATCAATTGGCTGACTTAAGGTGGTTATGAGGAGATGAAATATTACACATAAGAGCCAACATAACCACGGGACCATCTTTAGTTTCCTTTCACAGCCATTTAGCTAGCCCAGGGATTTTTCCAAGTCATTACACACTCAGAACTATTCTTTGAATATAATTGCAAAGACCTATATTATATCCATTTTCATTGCTAAATAATGCAGTGTTCAAGAATTATCTTGTTCTTCAAAGCACTTAGATCTAATTACAAAGATACTATAATATGGCTCTAGCAAGCACTAATTCCAATGAGGCAATGATTTAATTAAAATGATTAGTTGCAATTACACCTAGCTTCCAATTTAAGAACTAATTTCCATGTGATGTGTACCCTTGCTCATACTAATATTTAAATATACAAAGCACAACTAGGGAGCTTCCTAATTATCATCATCTGTCACTTGCCATATATTTAGTATTGGAATCCAAGGATCAAATTTGATATATTTAGCTAGTTGTACTTACTGTTATTCTAGTGGGGGAAAATTTTCTTTTCAATAAAATTTTTTTCTCTTGAAAATATCTTTTATTCAATAAAATACCGCAGTAAGCCATTTGCATACCCAAACTAGACTGTTAAAAAGATTATTACTAAGAAGTTCAAAAGATTTGGAAAAAGAAGTTCTGTATACTATATTCATATTCCCTTTGTCTTAATAATAGAGGTAAAGCATTACATTAGGAGTGTGTCTGCATGTGCAGTGTACATGCATGCACATGTGTAGGCCAGAGTAAAATGCCAGAATCTCCTTCTGTTGCTCTCCTGCCTCCATTAAATCTGAAGCTCACCATTTCAGTTATCCAGACTGCACAATGATCTACTGGGATTGGCTGTCTCTTCACCTTATGTCTAGAGTTCTAGTTGTTCTCAGTTATGCCTAGCTTTTTGCCTGGGTCCTGGGGATTGGAACTCAAGTACTCATGATTGCACAAAGAGCACCTTTATCCACTGAACCACAGGCCTCACCTTAGGTTTTCAACAAATACCTTTCTAAGTAGAAAATTCTACCCAGCCATGTAGTTTATTTTAGGCTGTCATTAGGTCATCTTTTGAGTTAAATAATGAAAGTTTACTGTGGGAAAATTCTAGACTTTTCTTCCTCTGGAAATCCTTAGGCATCTTATATAACGTTGTAAACTTTACTTTTCATAATTTATCCTTCTTAATTATAAAAATCTTCTTGCTTATATTCATAGTAACCCTGAAGCAGAATCAGCCTAAATTTCCATCAACAGATGAATGCACAGATAAGCTATGGCACAGACAAACTATGGCACAAACAGCTGTGGGATTTTATACTGATGTAAAGAAAAAAATGAAAGTCTGACATTTTCCAGAGAAAATCTATATAACTGGAAATCATACCAAGTGAGATTCTTGACTCAAAGACAAATACAACATGTTTTCTTTCATATGTAGGAACTAAATTTAAACAGGTGTGTGTGTGTGTGTGTGTGTGTGTGTATGTGTGTATTGTTGTACATGTACTTGTATCTTATAAAACTAGAAATGAGATTGTGAGAGGGGAGGGATGAGACCTTGAGGGATGTGGGAAATAGGGTAATAGAATACATGTATGGGAAAACAGAAAGGCAGATGAACTGACAGAAGAAAGGCAACATGCTGGAGGGGAGAAGGGATGTTTGGGTGGGTAGTGAGGGATAGGAACGAAAGAACCACATGTATCTGTGCCCATGCCACAATGAATTCTATTACTTTCTTTTGTAACATAGACATAATTTGAAAATCTCATCTACTTACATGAATGGATTTTCTGCTATATGTGGTTTCCCTGACAGCAAGGATTTTTTTAGTCTTGTTCACACAAAACATTAACTGGTATTATATAATAAGCAGCATATAAACATAGTGACTTGAATGTTACTGCGTTGCACAAGAAATTCAATCTGATTCATTGATGGCAAATTTCTTTATTTGTGTGTGTGTGTGTGTGTGTGTGTGTGTGTTGTAGATACTGAGACTCTTAATTATATAATGAATTTGAGAAAGAATACAATGACCTCAAGTCTTTGGTGGTAAACTTCAGCACGCACATTTTCCAAGCACATAACATTCCTTGAAGAAAGCATGAGAGCCCCTGCTTCTTTGCTAAGTATGAGCATGGCTCTCTTTATGAGGTCTTATCTCTATCTACCAAGCACTTTCTTCTTAAGACACTAAGACAGTCTTGTAACTTAGCAACGCTCCTCAGATCTTCAAGGCTCAGGGAAAATAGTGGTCAGTCTGAAGCTTCTGGAAAGTTACAAACCTAACCTTAGCTGTCCCCTGATTTCAAGTATATGAAAATACATGGTTTCCACTTCAAAAATACAATAGCATGCACAGTTACCACTGAAAAGAGACTTATTTCTGGATTTGCACTGTCTTTTAGTAGATTGTCTGTGACAGTATCACTCTCAGATTAAAAATTTTCATCAATAAAATTCTTGACTTTCTTTTGTACGTTTGTAGAGTTTAGAGATTATGTTTTTGGTTATAGTTCCTCAGCACTTGTGTTATGTGAAGCACATTCAGAAGCACACTCAGTCAATTAAAAGTCTTTATTCCAGATGTCTAGGGCTACACTCAGGTATTTGGGACCCAAGTGCACTCTGAGTGTTTAGAGTAGGGGATTTGAAAAGGCAAGAACCACATCCTGGTATCTTGCTCAGCAGCTGCAAGGGGAGGTTTTGTGCAAGCAAGCTGTTTAACAGAAGCTAATGTAGTTGTTTGCTGGAGGAGGTTCTGTACAAACATGCAGTTTAACAGAAGCTACGGTAAGTTAGCTGGAACTTCCTAGAATTTTCCATAGGATTACCAATCAAGGAGATCAAATTCTAATTAAACCTAAAATGACCTCAGCAAGAATACAAGTTGGATAAACCTCTGCACTGTCTTATAATTTCACATTTCCCACAGGCTCTATGGGCATTAATCAAATTGTTGGCTCATTCTATTCTAGTGGGGCGTAGTTGGTTCTAAGGACCAGTAGCTTGAATGAGTTCATTCTATGTTAGATGTAGTTGACCATGCAGTTGAGGATGCAGGGCCCAACCATTAGCCCAATCAGGATAAGAGTCAGCAGTTAGGCTAATGCTGACAGTAAGGTGGTCAGTCATGGGGACTAGGTAAACAGAGACTGATACCAATTATCTGATCTATGTCTTCTTTCTTCCCTATTTTTTTCTGAAAATGACAAGGTTTTCCCTATTTACTCCTGACTGGTTGGCATAGAATCAGCTAGTTTCTCCTAAGGCCTCATAAAGTCCTCCCTATTTGATAAAAATGAAGGTCAAGCCTCTCTTAATTCTGTAGAACTACCTCCACTAGGGAGTCGGTTGGGCTTACAAGGATGGAAATAGAATGTTCCAAATGGCCTAGGTCTGAATCTATCTGGGAATTGAGTTCCCTATAGCTTTGGTTCCCAACAATCAAGGTTGAGGTACCTATGACAGTTACACTGGCTATTCCTGGCCCTACCAAGATCAGGACCAGAATTGTGATGTGTTTTACCTGCATTACTGTAATTGATTCAAGGCCAATATGAACTCTCCCTTCTTTTTCACTATAGGCATCTACCTGGGGGATAACAGACCGCTTATATAGGGTAGTGGCGTGACTTTTCAGTGGGTCAGAAGAAGGACATTTAGTCAAACTGTCAGTATAAGCACGTCAGGTAATTTGAGGACATGAGGTAGGTGCCTTGTCCTTGGCAGAAAGACTCACCATTGGTAGAGAATGCATAAATTATAATCCCTGAAGGTCTATTTCTAGCTAGTTTTCTGCACAGCCTGATTTACCCTCTCCCACCCAGTAGACACATAGCGTTCCACCCCTGGAAGGTACATAAGAGAGCAGAGGTCTGATCCCAGTTCACAACTCCAGCAGAAGCCCCCTGTTACACCTGAGGCCACACCACCCACCATAACCCAAATTAAGCCCCCACCCTCAAACCACCCCCGCATCTATAAAGGAAACACTATTACAGCTTAAATCTCACAATAAGACATGAGGTAGGTACCACAGTCAGCATGTATTGTATGAGAGAAGAATAGAGAGAAAAAATGAAAAATTGGAAAAATAAAACTAATAAATATCTTTGGACCAAATAGTTGTAATTTTTATCTTTTTAGAAGAAAAATCTGTCAATTAAAAGCTACTGGAGGAAAACTAGAAATTGTGTTAAATATTACCTTCTAAAAGATAAATAGAAGCAAAAAGAGGCTTAATTTTCCTTATTGAAAAGACAGAAAAGTTTTCTTCAATCTTATCTGTTTGAAGTTCAAGCTAAGCTTGAATTGGCTATGTAGCTAAAAACAAACCTAGGAATTTGCCTCTACCTTCTCCAGTGCTGAGATTCTAGGTCTGTCCCTCCATGTTAAGTTTATTCTGTGCTGGGGATTGACCCTAGGGCCTTGTGCAGGCTAGGCCAGCACTCTACCAACAGTGCCACAGATATAACCCATGCCCACTTGGTTTGTGGTGTGTGTGTGTCTTAAAGAGGATTTACTTTTAAAAACTTGGAACTACTTTTTTCTCTGAAATGTATAGATAGCTTTGTGAAGACAAAATAAGATTTTGGTCTTCTTTTTGATTCATTCGTTACTTCTGAAAAATTGGGGAGCCATCTCTTTATTACCTACACATCTGGAATTACATCTCGTTTCACATTCTCTACAGAACTGTAGGAGACTAACCTCTTGTAAGGCACCTTTCTCTAAGCCATGGATGCGTGAAGCTGTAACAAGCTGGTTTCTTGTCTGGATAAACTCAGTTAGTGGTAATACTGACTGAAAGAAATTACAGCAGCAGAGATTAACCAGGTGTTGAGCAGGTTTTTTTTTTTTTTTTTTTTTTTTTTTTAATCATACTTGACAGCCAGCACTCAGGGAGGGAAGAGAATCTGGGGCTTCCTGTGGGGGGCAGTAGTTACAGAAGTCAGCTTTATAGGGGGAAGAACAGTGGGCAAGTTTAGATGTTAGTTAGTCAGGCCCTGATTGGTGCAAATGAAACCCTTTCAAGTACAAAAATGGAGTAAGCTGCTAGCTGTGAAGTTGGGAATGCAGAATGGTAGGGTTTTTGTTTGTTTGTTTGTTTGTTTTTTTCTGGTGGGATGTGTTCAGCAGAAGAATTGAAACACATCCCTTTGTAATTAACTTGGTGGTGAAGGTTTACTGACAAAATCGTGTGACTAATGTTATGCTCTATCAGAGACTAGAGAAAAAGAAATGGTTGGTGCTGGCTGGCACAATTTATTCAGGGCTAATTGTTACTTAAGGGGCTGTGCCTCCTTGGCTATCTAGGCTGGGATTGCTTTCTGACTGAAAATTCTTAGCAGTTGTCTCTGATTCACATCACATTTGTGTCTCATGTTCATCCCCAAAGTCCTGTTGTGGAGCTTTCTTCCCCAAAGTCCTGTTGTGGAGAGTATTTGAGATTTTGATTGTATTTTCCCAACATTTTCAAACACAATACACATATAGAGTAAATATGTGTTTTTATTTTATGATTATAAATGCAGCAAAATAGCATTAAAACTCAAAATTCTTATATTCTTGTAAGACTTTAGAGACTGGGTCTCTAAAAACTACTTTCTATGTAAAGTAATCCAGGCATTGATTAAAAACAAACCCCAAACCAGGTACATAAACAAAGTTCTTTATTATTGGTGTTCTCTCTCTCTCTCTCTTTCTTTCTATCTCTCTCTCACACACACATCCATAATTTTTACTTTGAAGATGTTATAGATGAGTCATTGCAAAGGTATTTTAGTAAGTAGAATCCAGTAGTATTAGGAATTTGCATGTCTCGATGTCAGGTATAGGGTTGAAAATGTATTCACCTTGTCTACTTCCAGTGAAGACTTACAGTGCCTCAGAACAGTGATTTCCTGTAAACAGAAAGTATGTATTATTTCAGAAGTAGGTGATTATTAAATATACAATAGGAGTTCATTTGCATAGTTAGCTATATTTGCTTCCTCTCAAACTAAAGATGTGTTATTGGGAAAGTGACTCTCAGGAGGAAGAGGAAGAAGAGAAAAAGAAGGGAGGAAAAGGAGGAAGTCTGGCTGACCCCGACCAGCGGAATGAACAGCCAGACTCAGGATTCTTCCCGGATCACGCTTTATTGGAGAGCACTCGGTTGAGGAAAAAACGAGAGGCAAGAGAGCCTCTAGGTTGAAGGGAGAGCGGAGGCGAGAGAGAGCGAGGTCTAACATGGCGGCTGCTTATATAGGGAGATATGATGCAACTCGCACCTTGATTGGCTGCTAAGTCCCGCTGGCACCAGAATTCTCTGGATTGGCTAGGGACACTTAGGTCATTTGCGCATGCGGGAAGCGCCTGGACGCTTAGTCCTGAAGCATTGCCATATATGGAATTTGTTTACCTCCAAACTGCAAGGATGCAAGCATACGGCTCCCTGCAAGGAAGAAGAGGAGGGAGAGGAAGATATTGTTAGTTATCACACTTATGCAAGTCTACAAGTAAAAATAACAAGTGGGGCAAAAAAAAAATACAAAATACATAGTTTAAAAAAGAACACCAGAATGTTGAATGTTAGAGCCAAGGAGTGTGCAAAATAAAGGGAATGGTGCCCTCAGGGCAAGAGTCAATCCTGCTAAACTTATAACTTGTAAAAAGAGAAGGCCTAAAAAGCAACAACAAATCTAAGCTGTTATGGATATGATCCAAAGATACCAGGGGTCATCTCTAGTTGGTAGTCAGATTTGGCTCTGGCTTTCAAACCATACAGGAGTAAAGGGGTTGTGGAATCTTCCTCTGTGGCTGAGAAGAGCTGCCGAGGCCAGATTTGTGGCAAGGGAGGGTCCCTGAGAAGCTGCTGTGTGAAACGGTGCAAATGAAGCCTGGATTGTCCTGGAGACCCCACGACGTTGGAAGTGGGAGGGTTAAGGGATCTGCATACAAAGAATGGAGCCTCCCTGCGACAGAGAAGTGTGCTGTAAGCCACAAAGCTGGAATGGCACAGCTATTTAATTTCTTTGATATAAGACATGGAGTCATGGAATTTGGAGTTTGTCCTGCTGGGTTTCAGTCTTGCTTTGGCCTAGGACTTCCTCACTATAACCCTATTATTGTCTTTTGGAATGGTAACTTATAGTCTGTGCTACTGTATTTTGGAAGTTTTTAATTTTCTTTTTGATTTTATAGGGAGTTGTAATTATGAGCTTCCTTGACTCTAAGAAGAGAGTTTGGACTTTTAAACAGTGTTGAGACTGCGAAAGACTATGGGACTTTTGGATTTGGACTAAGTGAATTTTGCATTATGATTTGGCTGCAACCCTTTGGGAGTCATGGAGTAGAATGTGGTGATTTAAATGAGAATGGCCCACATAAACTCATATATTTGAATATATAAGTCACCAGTTGGTGGAGCTGTTGGGGAAGGATTAGGATGTGTGGCCTTATTGGAGGTGTGTCACTGTGGGAAGGCTTTATGGATTCAAGTAATTCCCAGTTCTCTGTCTTTGCTTTGTTGTTGTAGATCACAACGTCTGCTCTCAGCTGTTTCTTCACTTTTTGCCACCACAAATTTTAACCCTCTGTGCTGATTAGTTGTCTTAGGACAACTTGACACAGCCTAGAGCCACTTGAGAAGAGGGAACCTCAATTGAAAGGCATCATCACAAGATTGCCCTGTGGGTAAGTCTTCAGGGCGTTTTCTTAATTAGTGATTGATGTGGGAGGGCTCAGCCCATTGAGGGTGGTGACACCCATGGGCTGGTGGTCCTGGATGCTACAAGAAAGCAGGCTGAGCAAGCCATGTGAACTGAAATAAACCCTTTCCTCCCCCAAGTTGCTTTGGGTCTTGACATTTTATCATAGCAATAGAAATCCCAACTAAGACACCCTCTGAAACCATAAGCCACACTAAATGATTTCTTTTATAAGTAGCCTTGGTTACAGTGTTTTATTATAATGATAGAAAAGTAACTTAACACAGACATCTACTGTGTAGAAAGCTGGTCAGAAGCACCAGCAAGTCTTAGAAGAACTTTTCCTATTGATTTCTTGGTTATCGTTAAAAGTTAAACACTGACCAATACTGGCACTTAGGTATCTCTGCTGTCTGCTGACTTAGATTCCTTGAAGCATATTCTGAGGAGTGCTGTGGCTGGTTTGTTTCTCTGTCCTTTCAAAGTCTTTCCATTTTTGTTTCAGTGCTGCACCTAGGATATTAAGCCTCCTAGTATATTAAAGATGGTTACCAACATTTTCTTTGCTCTTTGTCAAAGTTGCCTTGATCTCTTGCATTCCCATTAAAGACTTTGCTCAGATATTGGTAATCCTTCATTGTCTGTCCATGATTAGAATGAGAGAGCAAGACAGGCGATCAGAGCTCCTGACTGCATGGGCAGTCTGCATTTACACTGCAGATTTGAAGGCTCTGAGGAAGTAGCTTCACAGGAACACTTAGATATTTTCTTCACAAAAGATCATGTTCTATCTGGGTAATGAGTGTCAGGCACTTCCCACCATGCCATCCAGACTTGCCTTGGGTCTACCACAGATGCAAACTCTAAAGTCATGAGCAGAAATACCATTTTCTTCCTTTCAGTTGATTCTCTTGGCTGGGTCTGTGAATCTGGCATTTGGGAGGCTGAGGCCAAAGGATTGGGAATTCAGGGATAGACTCAGTTCATAGTGAGTCTGGGATCAGTGTGAACTATGTGAGACTTTATTTCAAAGACAAACAAAAGAAGAAAGTTGGTTTTCTCAAGTACTTTGTCACAGAAATAGATGACAAACAAAAAAGGAAAGTTGCCTTGTATGAGCAAGAGCATTCTTTCTTAGACCTTCTATAAGCAGACATGTCCCTTGAATAAAGGTGACGGTGGCTCTGTGATACCACACCTTCATCTTGAATCAGGTAAGAGACTTCCACAGACTGTTAGGTTTTCTGGAATAAGGGTAACCCAGACTCAGGGAACGGTAGCACCATACTGTATTGTTCTGTCTTAATTCATGATTGATGGGGAAGTGGCAAAGAAAAAAATGTGTCACACAGGATTAAAATGAAGCAGACACGTTAAATTTCAGAGTGTTCTCCAAGGGGGACATGTTGGGTGACTTTTAGATTTTATTGCTCATCTCATGGCTGAAGCAGATGAAGATAGGCGAGAGACAAGATGTAGCTCCTAAGGGCAGGCTCCCAAGCATCCACTCCAGCTAGGCCTCATCTCCAAAATTCTGTCACTCCCTTTAACACTTCAGATTATGAACCCATTAGTAGAAGAATACACGGATAAGGTCAGAGTTCTCATGTGATAGTCACACCCTACCTCTGAGTATTGTTACACAAGGATCCAGACTTTACCTCACGACTCTTTGGGCGACCCTCCACATCCAGGCTGCAGTGTCTGTAGCTAAGAATAAATTTAAACAGCTGAACATAAAGAGTGTTTTTGGCTGTGATCTCTCCACTTGTGGTTTAAAAGGAATCTGGCTTTGTAGCTACATGCTGTTGAGTCAGAAATTCCTCTACTCAAAAGCAAAAATATATGGAGGTAATTCAGAGAAACTTATGGGAAAATGGCCACTTTACAGCCATTGTGGGTGTTCACATTTTAAAATAGATGGAAAGTGATGTCTTCTAATTACACACAGAGTGACGTGCATTTCAAGCATCCTAATATAAACATTCTTTCAACAATCACAGGATAAATATGGGATTTGAAAACCTTAAGGAAAACTCATTCTTTAAAACTGAAAAATATGTTAGCTTGCTATTTTAAGTAGAGCCTTCCTGAGGAAAGGGGTTTCTGGTGCTTTGCTAGATATGTGAACATTTTGCTGACACTCTCTGGGCTAGGGCTCTGGACACCATCAGTGCCTGGGAATATGGCCCAAGTGAAAGAGGGGCTAGAGCGAGTGGTGCAGAAAAGACTCTTGCAAGAATCTTTATAGCGAGTCATTGGTAGAGCTCGCTACTGTAAGTTTCCTAAGTGAGAGGTGGGCGTATAACTTAACATGCAAAGACTTTTGTTTCCCTGTTTTCTATGTTACTGTGTTGTTTCTATGGGAAACCCGCACCAGCTCTCTTTCTCTTGCTAAGATTGCCCTGCGGACCTGCTGTCATAACTAAACAAATAGAGTAGGAAAACATTTATTTACAATGCATTTTGGGAAATTATTGCCAGCCATCAAGATTCCATGTGTTTAGATTTGTCTTAAACGAGGAAAGAACCTCTCTGTGTAATTTTAGCCAAGTTTACTTAAAACTTTTTATTATTATTAGTTTGCAGGCAGAATGTGGTATTTCCCGTCCTGTGTAGCAATAATTTGAAAAATGTCTAATTTAGCCTAAAATATCCCTGCTAACTTTACAGATTTCATTAAAGCATTTGAAGAGAGTTGGCAGAGTAGGCGTGGCTGTCTGCTTGTGCTTCTGTCTATGGGAGGACATTCAGAACAGTTGCTGCTCTTTGGTGGGTACAGGTTTTCATTCTGTATGTTCTCAGATCTCCTATAGTTCTTCTGAAATCTAGCCCAGGCTCCCAACTGTGTCATTTCTTTGAAAAGGCATATCTAACTCTAATAATATCGACCTCATTCCAAATCACATTCTGTCTTTGGCACATGCACCCAGAAAGATGTCAGCTGGTGTTCTAGGAAATGAAGAGAGATCTGTGTGCTGGCTCCCAGTGCTGTGGAACCTTGTGATTGGATTTTGCTTCTTGGACCTTGCTGCTGCAGCCAGCTGTAAGTGGACATGGTCCTGACATAACTCAGTATCAGCCGCCATGCCTCTCTCTCCTGTTTCATGTGCAATGTGGAAAGATTCGGGAGTTATAAAGCCACATTTAGCCACTTGGTAATAGCAGCCAGAGGGCCAAAGCTCCTTCCTTCCATCTCTAAGGTAATGACACACGTTCTCCTGGCCTTTGGGGGAAAAGGCAATGGGATATGCAGGTTTGGAGGAAGGATTAGATCTTAGGTTTACATAAGCTATGTCCTTCATGTGTCTGCAAGGTGGGATCCCTGAGAGCAGCTGATGTAGTTCTAGCCCAAGACTGAGAAGCAGGGCTCTGAAGGTCTACAAACATGGATGATGCTGTCTGAGAGCAAAGATGATGAAAGTCATAACTCAGAAATGGAAAGACAATCTTTCCTTTTTTTGTTCAGGTCTTTAAAGGATTAAATGGTCTCCATTTACACTGTTAATTGGACAATATCCTTTATTAGGTCCCCATCTCTAAATGGACATCTTAACCACAGAGACAGCTTACAAGGGTGATCCTAGGTCCTATCTTAAAGCAATCCAAATCTCCACCCCCACCCCAGATCACATCAATTCTCAGTCACTTCGAAGAGGAGTCACTTACTTTCAGTGGAGGAAACTGAATCAGATAGGTTCACGGTGAGCCTGACAGCACACAGTAAAATGCACAAGAGTGGAATCAGTGTCACCTCTGCACTAAGTTGTTTCAGTTCAGGGACTGTGAGTTTTCAAAAGGCTTTGTGAATAAGGTAGAAATAATTTATTTTGAATTATTTAACTTTCTCATTTCCTACACAATATGCACACTCTGTTATAGGAGGAGCATGTGGGGACTTTTTCATATGCCATGAAAAGTCACCTACAGTTGACATCAGATCATTACACCAAGTACAGGACTCTTCAAAGCATAGTGCTGGGGTGCTGCACACACAATACAGACCCATGAAGCCAACTCCAGGCCAGAGGGGTTTTTGGGGTGGGGGGGTTATACTTGTTATGGTAAAAGTAAAATTCTGCAGGTTCCCGAGTGGCAGCAGTGGGCAACAGGCCATGAGGCCATGCCACAGGTTGGTGAGTAGCAGGTCATGAGACCATGGCAGACCATGAAGACAGCCAATCCCAGGCGGAGAGCCTCCGAGGGTCAAGGGTCCTAGGCAGGAAGCTGGTGTTTGGCTGGTGAGTGACCAAGACGGATAAGCACGCCATAAAGAATGAGGTTGGATATTTATCTAGTGGGTTACAGAAGGGAAGGGGAAAGGGGAGAAGGGAGAAGAGCAGAGAGGCAGAGAGAAAGAGAAAGAGAACCAGAGAGAGAGAATGTGGGGATGGAGGAGGGGGAGAGAGATGGAAAGGAAGAGGCTCAGGCTGCAGGCAGGAAGGAAGATCTGCCTGCCTCAGTGGACAGGGAAGGAGTGGGCGGGCTTGTCTCTTAAAGGGATAGGACAGGCTATTACAATAGTTTTTGTTTGTTTTGCTTTGAATCTTTAAGGTTATATCTCATGAGTCCCAGACTGGCCTCAAATTCACTATCCATTCACTAAGGATTACTTTGAACTTCTGATCCTCCCACTTCTACTTCCCAGGTACTAAATTCAAGTTGTGTGGCACTCTGTCTAGCTACAGTCCAGTTTTGGGGAGGGTTATGCATTTAGTATCAATATGTTGGTTTAAAATAATAGTAGGGAACTGGAGAGATGACTCAGCACATCTCATAACTCCAGTTCTTGAGGATCTGATACCCTCACACAGACATACAGGTAGGCAAAACATCAATGCACTTGAAAATAAAAATAAATAAAATATTATGGCACTAATACTTGAGAGGCAGAGGCACAAAGACTAGCACAATCTTGAGCCCAGCCAGGGTTACATAGAGTCCCTGTCCCAAACCAATGAAGCAACTCTGATAATGCTGATGATGACCCCAAACCACAAACTGAAGACCAATGTTTATGCTCGCTAGTTTTATATCAACTTAACACAAGCTAGAGTCACCTGAAAGGACAGAACCTCAACTGAGAAAATGCCTCCATAAGATCCAGCTTTAGGGAATTTTCTTAATTAGTGACTGATGGGGGCAGCCCATTGAGAGTGCGACCATCCTTTGGTCCTGGGTTCTATAAGAAAGCAGGCTGAGCAAGCCAGGAAGAACAAGCCAACACCCCTCCACAACCTCTGCATCAGCTCCTGCCTCCAAGTTTCTGCCCTGTTTGAGTTCCTAGCCTAACTTCCTTCAGTGATGGATGATGATGTTTGAGTGTAAGGCCCATATACCCTTTCTTCCTCAACTTGCTTTTGGTCAGTGTTTCATCATAAAAATAGTAACCCTAACTAAGAAACTACTGAATGATTCTTTGGTTTTGATTTTAGTTTCTATATTTGTTTATTTACCGTTTTAAATGCAGGAATTCTTCTGAAGCTACAAACTAAAGTTCATTGTGCTCTCTCAGTGTGTCTGCTTGCTACCTAAACCAGAATCTGCCAAACATGGGATTTTATGAGGTGCCTTATTTTGGGAGTTATTCCAAGGAACATAAAGTAAGACTGGGAATTGTATACCAAAAAATTAGAAATCAATGTGATGTTCAGTTTTACAAGCAAACTTAACTGGGATAAATGAAACCTAGATCATTAATTAAACAGTCTTTGGGTTTCTCTGTGGCCAGTAGCCAGGGTAGATAAACATATGGATTGTACAACCGAGTAATTGAATTGCTTTCAGTGCTGTTGATGGACATCATTCAGTCTTTATTACCTTTCTCATTCTGAGCTGAAACTGTCTTCTCTGCTCTCAGCCAGAAGACTATACATTCTCAGACCATAAAATCCCTGCTTCTCAGCCATCAGCTTGAGCTAGAACTATATCACTTGTTTTCCTGGGGTTCCACCTTGCAAAAAGATCAGGGACTTAGCTTATGTAAAACTGTGAACTAATCCTTCCTATAGACTTGTCTATCACATTGCCTGTTTCTCTGAAGAACGCTGCTGAACAGAGGAGTGTCACTGAGACAATTCCAGCTTTGGACACCACCTGAAAGGCCAGAAGAGTGTGCCTCAGTCTTCTTTTGAAGACGTAGACATCTCAGAGTCTTATGACATATGTGTAGTTACAAGCAGAGCTGACGCAAGTGCCTATCTTGTTATGTAGCAAAGGATAAACTTGGACTCCTGGGGATGTACCTTGGGGAATTATGAATCATTGTCACATCCAATATAGGAACACTTATAATATTTTAGCTTCAAACACTGAGACATAGTAAATGTGGTAGGAAGAGAAAGCAGAATTTAAAAGAAATAGGGCGTTCTGTCACTTTTCAAAATCTTTCAACCATGCTTTAAAAACAGACATACAAAACTCACTATTAGAGCATCTTTCAGTTCCAAGGGAAAAAACACAGTTCTATGTGCATCAGTTTTAGGACTTTCTTAGCATTACTAGGTGGTCTCTGTCTGGATCAACTGTATCTCCCTGGGTTCTTGGCATCTTAAAAAGAAAAGAAAACTAAAGAAGCACACACAGTAGTACACCCATTATGTGGCAAAGTACTCATGGATATACAAAGTGGAATATGAATATTAAGTGATGGACAAGAATATTTGAGTTAACTTCCAGATTTCTCTAGAAGCTCACCTAGTGGACTCAGTTTGCCTTATTTTGGAGGCTTGCTAAATTAGTCCAGACTAGCCTGGATTGCTGCTCCTAGTTCCCACATATATTCCAGGATATGTCTGCAAACAAAAGGGGGAGTTATTCAGACAGACACTCCCACAGAAAAACACAACTAATCAAAATGCAGAGTTGTGGATCCCAATCCCAATAGGTAAATCTGCAAAGAACCTAAGGCTCAGGGAACATTGAGAAAGAAGGGGCAGAAATATTGTAAGAGCCAGAGGTTCAGGGAGTTTCCTATGAGACTGTGGCTCCTAGTAACATTGTTGGACCCTGAAGTCCGATCACTGAGGAGGAGTCACCCCAAGAGACCACTCTCACACCGCAGTTGATGTAAAAGCATGAGGATTTTTATTTATTGTGGCGCGACAGGGTCCCCCAGCCTTGAAAGGTGAAGGACTTGGAAAAGCTGTCACAGGCTATTTTTATAAAATTGACGGGGAAATAAGGAGGGGGAACCCAGGGGTTGTTTTTCAAATATTATGATTGGCTTATACAAGGGGCTACTGGAGTGAGCCAGGGCAACTGGAGAACAGTTGCCAGATCAGGTGGGGTAAGGGGGACCATCTGTGGGTCATTGTGACCTTATTTCAGGGACTGAGTCAATACATCAGGAACTGAGTCAATATCTGAGGATTATCTTGCCCCAATTTCAATAACTGAGCTGTATTTGGAGAACATCCACAAGGAAACAGGGAGATGGAAAGTCCCCAACATTTCCATACGTGCATGTGTAGTTGTTAGGTCCTTGGATCCCAGGGGAGGGGGGAGCACTAAGGCTGAGAGGCCTCAGAAATGGCCTCAGAGTTGTCCTAGAGTTCTTCCACATCAGAAGCTACACTGATAAATTCTTACCAATGTGACCGCCTAAACATTCTCTGAATGAGGATGACACCAATGGGCATGTCAAACTGGATACAGAAAAGCCTATAAGGTATCAAGCTTACACAAACAACTATAGGAAACTGAGAAAAACTGGGAATGCGAGAGTGATCTTCCCCAGGGAAAACATATACCAATTGTCTAGTGTCAATGGTAAGCCTTGAAAAATACATATGAGTATATGTCAAAGAATATATATTCATATTTATATATTTAGGAATATATTTTTATATATGCAGTAATAATTAATGAAAAAGAGGCCATGATTTTGAAGGAGGAGATATAAAGAGTTTGGAAAGGGAAGGGAGAAATGTAATTATCTCAAATATTAAAAAAAGGAAGTTACTAAGTGATTCCAGGTTTACAGGTTGTAGTAACTCTTGAGAGTGCCATGTGTAGTGTACAGCTCAATGCAGCAGGGAGTTCTGGGCTGCTAAGTGCATCACCAGGAAAGGGTGTGACGGCTATTCTTGGCTGTCAGCTTGACTACAATCCAGAAAAGGAGGGCACATTTGTGATATATTTTTTGCTTGGTTTGAAGTGGGTAGATCCACGTCTAGACCCAGCCTTTGAGGTAGGAAGACTCACACCTTTGATTCAGATCTTGCGGTGGGAGGATTCACCTCTAATCTGGGCCATACCTTAAGTTAGAAGCTTATATAAGGACATGGAAGAAGGAAGCTTTGGCTCTTTGCCTGCTTGCCCTCCCTTGCTAGCAAGTTCATTTCTTCACTGGCATTAAAGATGTCTTCTTCTTTTTCCTATTCCTCTTCCTCTTCCTCCTCCTCCTCTTCCTCCTCCTCCTCCTCCTCCTCCTCCTCTTCCTCTTCTTCTTCTTCTTCTTCTTCTTCTTCTTCTTCTTCTTCTTCTTCTTCTTCTTCTTCTTCTTCTTCGCTGGATTAGTTGAATCATAGCCTTTAGGTCACTCTAATAAATCATATATATATATATATATATATATATGTATAAATTCTGTCACTCTAGAGAACCCAGACTACTACAAGCTTTTATTTAGAAAGTGAGATTCCTAGTTTCTCAGATATTCTTTTACTTGCCTGCTTCAAGAGATACTGTTTTATTAACAAAATGATGACTAAACAAAGGCAGAGCAGAACAAAAGACAATATTGTGAAAATATTGATGAAATAGCTGCTTGCACCTATAGTATGGCAAAGTTATTGAAATAAAAGTGAAGAATATTATTTGATATATAAAAGGTGCATCTTAATACTTTCTAGATTTCTCTCTGATAATGTAGAAGGAAAAAATTATCAGTTTACTTTGTGTTGAGTAATAGTTATTTTAAACCTAGCTGTCCCATAGTTAATACAGACTTCATTATGCTTTTCCTCAAAATCAATTGTTTTCTGGGAAAGAAGAACAAGCCAGTTGCCTGCCATTTTTCTAGCAAACTCATTCTGTTTCCCCCACCCCAAGGCCTCTCTCAACTGTCCTCAGTTTTGTTTATTATCGTTCACTCATGTTTATCTATATAAAGTCAAGGCAATCATCTAGTTGCCCTTAAAATTCAATTTGTATTTTATTTTTTTAATATTAATATAAGAGGAAAACTCTACTCATCACATTCTGATTTCAGTATTCAATGAAGTCCTTTGTGGTGCCACTCTGTGCAGAAGGCATTTGCAGAAAGTCACTCACACTGAGTGATGCCTGCCCTCATCGACTATCCTGAAACTTACGATAACACCTGCCCTATACAGCCATCCCATCATCCAGGTTTGTGATTCTTTCTTTTCCATTTCACTCAACCTGTGAAGTTTTAGAGATATTTTTGAGGGATAATCAGGTCCTTGAGTTAGTGGTATGTTGTTATTTCCCTGGTTGCATCTCTTTCTTCCTTTTGTGCCTGGGCATGCTCTCCATAGAAAGTGTCAAGCCTTGAATGAGCTGTGGTAACATAAGTGAGGGTGACAGTTATGGTTTTTCTGTTGATACAGAATCTGAGCTTTTATTTTGAAATTAAATAAGTGAAAAAAGAAAGAATTATATAGCATCAATTTTTATTTTGGGGAGTTAATCAAACAACATGCCAAAATGACACTGTGTTTAGAGAAACCGATTCTGAAGCAATTCAGGACTCTATTGATTCTTCATCCCATGACGAAGCTCCATGTCATCATGCCATGTTTTATAACTTTCTAAAGCCAATAAGAAAGGATAGCATATCACCACTTAAGATTTATGACCTATAACTTGTGTATGCCCACTGTTATTCTACATCTGTGTAGTGGTCATATAGTTTTATAGATTGGTAAACATGGGTTCTGGAAGCTTAAATATCTGTGTATAGTCACTAGAGCTCATGGAGCCCTTTAGTTATGTATTTGCTAAAGTGATCACTATACTTTTCAACCAGTGTTCTAATTTGAGCTATTTTACTTTACTAGCCCTGTAAAAAAAGTCAAAGAACCATACTTTCTATGGATATCACACATTAAAAAAGTAAATCTGCTTACTTCATCAAATATAAACTTATGATTGAAATATTTAACTGAAGAGGTACAATTTTTAGTGATGTTTAGTTCAGTCCCTTGAGTGTTTATTGAAATACATTTTGGATACATGGGACATGGGGTTTCTCTCATTAGTCACTTTTGGTCCATATGCAGAGTTTTTATAACATAGCCCTTCACTTGAACTTCCAAACTGGCATTTGTCTTTCATCTCAGCTTAGCATTTTCTTAGATAATAAAAGAGTTGTTTCATATACTTGTGAGTCTCTAACACAATGGGAAATCCTTGTATATTCATATTTTGTAATAAAAACTGTGATAACTCTGATGGTTTAAATATAAAGTATTCTCCCAAGTCTCATAGTCCCAGGCTGGTGGCTTTATGAAGAGATGACTGGGTCAGGTCAATGCTCACCTCCACAGTGGATTAACCCATTTGTATATGTTTTTTTGTTTGACTGTCTACTGGGAGGTGAAGGCTAGAAAAAGGAAGTAGGGTACCAAGCATGTTGGAAGGTCATACCTCATTCCTAGCTTCTTTTTTTTCTATTTATCTACCTTTTGGTAGCCACAAGGTTGTCAACTTCTCTTTATCATGTTTTATTTACCATGCTTTTCCACCATGATATATGTGGGTATACCACATGGATGGATGCATGTGAGGGCCGGAAATGACTTGTATGACTTCCTCAATTACTCTCCATTTAACTGTGGCAGGGTGACTTGCTGAGCCCCAAGCATGCTAATTTGATTTGGCTAGGCTAGCTGGCTACACTAAAGCAGGATGCCCTGCCTATGTCTTTCTAGTGCTAGAATTATGGGGAGTTTCCTTGCCAGACCAATTTTACCTAAGATCTTGGCTATGAGGTATTTGAACTCAGATCCTCAAGCTTGCCCAACAAGGCCTTATCCACTGAATCATCTCACCGGCTCCTACATGAATTTCAATTTTAAAGTGTTTATTACTGTTCAGAAGACCAGTGCGGGGGGGTGACCAACCACATAGAGAAGACAAGTAGAGAATGTGTAATCTGAGTAATTCTTTGAAATCTGTACTAAATTTCTCATTGGATACAGCAATAGGATCCTTATCATGGGAATTTAGTTCATAATGATATGCATAGCTAACTTTTAGAGGAAGGAGATGAGATTTTTTTTTCAAAAGAAACTTAAAATGTAGTCTGAAGCACTTTAACATAAGCTTAAAAGCCCATTGTGTTGCCTGAAGGAAGTATTGCTCTTAGGCCTCATCGTTTCTTATCTGTGTGGTGAAAATCTAGAGCTCAAAGCCCTAGGATCTGTAGTTTTATCTATTTCTGCATTCCTAGCACCAGGGCAGGACTTGGCATACACGCAACACTCAGGAAATGTCTGATGCTTTGCCCAAACAAGCAGAAAAGCATAGACAGATAACCATTACCATTAATTTCCTTTTTCTTTTTATATAGAGAAAAATTATCAGAAAACTGATTTTTCCTGTGTTAGTTCTTTAAAAAAAACCTATAGTGAGAAATATGGATGTGAAGAGATAATTCATCTGCTCTGTTGGAAGCTGGAAAAAAGAATATCATTTAAGTGATTGTTAAAGTTCAATAAACAAAAGCATCTTGCCTTGTAAGTATCTAAGTCATTTATGTGAAAAGCTATTAGGTATTAATTGTATTATTATGACTCTGAAACTTTGCCTGCTTTGATAATTTATGGTAATAGCTTTCTGTGAAGTCTCAGGAGAATTTGAATAAATAGACATAATTTGATCATGTTTGATGATATTTAAGCAAATTACTAGTTTTGTATAATTCGTACTATTTCTTCTCAAGTTTTCTCTGTCCACAGGAAATTATAACAATTTTGTAATACATAAAATGCTCTCTCTTGAGATTTGTTGCTGAAACTGATGAGAAATATTCTGAACCCCAAAGAGGACACACTGGAAAGATCTATGACCATTAGATCCTGAATTGGTTTGTCATATCCAAATTTAATATGTAAAATGTCGATCTTAGAATTCGCTAATAAATGAAAATATCTTTTCCACTTTCACAATATGAGTAAGTGAGTTTAGTTGTTAATGGGTGGAAAACCATGGCACCACCATAGATACTCTCATTTGTTAACCCAGCTAAGAAAAGCATAGTGGGCCCAGAGCTTTAAGTAAAATCTCTTAGGCTAGAAGTTAATAAATGAGAAGGCCTGAATGCCACTGTCATTATTGTTCAGTCAAAATTTTGCACTCCCTACAGATTATGGCAGTGCATTATTGAAGTGTCAATGCTCCCAAAAGTAACATCAAATGCTACTTGAGGTATTTCCACCAAGTCAGGCTGTATCTTAAGCATATGTAGGGTTCTTAGTAATGATATTTCTAGTGAGGATGGGAGAAATAGAGATGCAAGAAACAGAAGATAATTCTTTTAGAGACTTTGAAAGTTTTAAGCTTCACTACTTCTGCAAAGTCCTTCTTGTCTTATATTATGGTTTGAATGTGTGATGTCTCCTAGAGGCTCCTGTGTTTGAACACTTGGCCTTCTGGATAGTAATGCTGTTTGGGGAGATTGTAGATCCTTTAAGAAGTGGGATGTAAGAGTTATATTGTGGCCCTGGTTCCAGCCCGTACTTTTAGTTCTTGGCCCTCTAAAATGTGAAGAACCCTGAACTCTGCCATGCTTTCCCCCCCACAAAGGAATTTGTCATTTCAGACTATGATCTGAAATGAATCCTTTCTCCATTAAATTGCATCTTGTCAAGTATTTAGTCACCATGGTGAGAAAAAATAACCAATATGCCATATAAAGTAACATGTAGAGGTTTGGAATGGGACATGCCTGTTGGTGGGAAGAATTATTCTGTTTATTCCACCCACTGATGATTATAGACTGTATTTAAGTGTGTGTATGTGTTTAAAACTCTTCTAATTATGGAAAATAGAAACCTACTTTTACTGTCTGTCTATTTGAGACAGGGTTTCTCTGTATAGCCCTGGCCATCCTGCATCAGGTTGACTTCAAACTCAGTGATTCACCTGCTTCTGCCTCACATATGTGGTAGAACTTCCATTTAAGTGGTCTTGTGAAGTAGTTACTGCCTATAGGATGTGAAGAGAAATAGTGAGTGTAGCATCTAGGCCAAGTGGGTCAAATCTACAGTCTCCCTCCCTATCTTTTGCCAGCTGTCCAGATGAGGAAAATTTAACAGAGGATTCCAAGGCCCTGAGGCCTGTGAAAGTATTAGAAGCATCTGAGGGCCCCTCATATTGCATAGAGCATACCGCTCACTCTCATTGCACTGTGATTGGAGCAAGGGTTACCATGAAGGTGATGAGATTTGGGATATTGTTGCTGTTTGGAGAATTGACCTGATCATTACCCATGGAAAAAGTTGAAAGCCAGACAATCTCTCATTCTTTTCATCATTCAGGAGCAGAAAGTAAGACTCACACATGGCCACAGGAACCCACTACTTCATCCAGAAAAGCTCAGCAGGGACTGTGGAGGTCGTACCCATTTCTGTGAGACTCCTTATTTGTGCTTCAGTGGTACCCACCTCCACCCATATTGACATCCTGTTTAGTGTCTGGCATAGAACTAAACTGAAGTGGATTGTCACAACTTCGGCTCATTTTAATTTGTGACATTTGATGCCTAAAATTATTTCTTATATGGTTCAGACATATAATACACTGCTTTCTGAATATAGATTATTTTCATATGGCATCTTTTAACACTATACTTGCATTCAAAATGGAAATCCATTAATAACTCTTAATTTTGAGAACAACACTTTTGATATTCGACCACTCTGAGTACCCCTTAGGAGAATATATTTTTGGATGAATTTTTAAAGTGGCTTTAACAAAATTTTTCCTTTTAGACATGTCGTCAATAAATATAAGATGGGAAAAATCAGAATCACCTGGGTCATTGATCATATATTTAGGGCATAAATTTGAAAGACAATTTTGCTTTCAGCTTTGTTTTAAAAGTTGGTGTACAAATGTGTTGCCAAGACTGCATGAAAGAAAGTGTCCTAGAGGAATATGACATCAGGATAATTTAGTTAAGTGGGTAGGGATGTGAAGAAGATCTAGGAATCACTCAGGGGCTAAAATATACTCCATATAAAAATATTTAATTAAAAATGTTTTTTCCATATTCTTTTATTTTTTTCATTCAAAAAAAATAAAATTTTACATTTCCTCCCCTTCTCCCAGTCCCCTCCCGCTCCCCCCACCCCTCCTCCCTCCCCCTGCTTCCTTAAAAGATGGCATGGTGCCCTGCCCTGTGGGAAGTCCAAGGCCCTCCCCCCTCTATCCAGGCCTAGGAAGGTGTGCATCCAAAAAGACTAGGTTCCCAAAAAAGATAATACATGCAGAAGAGATAGGTCCTGGTGTCATTGTTGATGGCTTCTCAGTCTGCCCCCATTGGCAGCCACATTCAGAGTTCTGGTTTGATCATTTGCTTGTTCAGTCCCAGTCCAGCTGGATTTGGTGAGCTCCCATTAGTTCAGGCACACTATCTCAGTGGGTGGTCCAGCCCCTCACTGTTTTAACTTCCTTGCTCCTCTTCTCCCACCTTCTGCCCTTCGACTAGACCTTGGGAGCTCAGTCCATTGCTCTGATGTGAATGTAGGTCTCTGTCTCTACCTCTACCCATCGGACAAATTTCTATGGTGGTGATCAAGATATTCATCAATGTGACTCTGGGAAAAGGCTAGTTCCAGCACCCTCTCCTCTGCTGCCCAAATATGTAGGTGGGGACATCCCTGTGGACACCTGGGATCCCCTCCAGGGCCAAGTATCTTGCCAGTCCTAAAATGACTCCCTTAATGTAGATACCTTATTCCCGTCTCCATTATCCACCTTTCCTCCATCTCCACCCTCCCACTCCCCCAAGCTCTCCCCAGTCCTTCCCTTCTCTCTTCTTCTTCCCCCTCTCCCCTTCCCTTACTCCCCCTACCCCCTCCTCTATGCCCGCCCCTGTGCTTCCAACTTTTGCCTGATGATCTTGTTTGCTTCCAATTTCCAGGAGGATCTGTATATGCTTCCTTTGGGTTCACCTTGCTATTCGGCTTCTCTGGGCTTGTGAACTAAAAGCTTAGTGTCCTTTGTTTTATGGCTAGGGTCACTTAGCCATCAGGGAAATGCAAATCAAAACAACGTTGAGATACCATCTTACACCTGTCAGAATGGCTAAAAAAACACCAACGATTGCCTATGCTGGAGAGGATGTGGAGTAAGGGGAACTCTCATCCATTGCTGGTGGGAATGCAAACTTGTGCAACCTCTTTGGAAACCAGTGTGGCTGTTTCTCAGGAAACTGGGAATCACCCTCCCACAGGATCCAGCAATACCACTCTTGGGAATATACCCAAGAGAAATCCAATCATACTACAAAAGCATTTGTGCAACTATGTTCATAGCAGCATTATTTGTAATAGCCAGAACCTGGAAACAACCTAGGCGCCCCTCAATGGAAGAATGAATCAAGAAAGTGTGGATTATATACACATTAGAGTACTACTCAGCAGTAAAAAAAAAAAAAAAAAAAAAAAAAAAAAAAAAAAAAAAAAAAAAAAAAAAAAAAAAAAAAAAAAAAAAAAAATGACATCTTGAATTTTGCATGCAAATGGATGGAAATAGAAAACGCTATCCTGAGTGAGGTAACCCAAACCCAGAAAGATGATTATGGTATGTACTCACTCATTAAAAATGTTTTTGAAGGAAATAACAACAAAAAGTACCTTTCTACAGAAAAAAAAAAGCATTTTCAGCTAGTTTAGGATTTGTGGACACCATCTACTTATTTCAGAAAGAGGAGGAGCAGTGGCCAGAGGCATCAGCCATGAGTCCTGCACAGGTGTGAGTGAGGATGACATCTACAGCTCTGGCAAAGTCTGCTTAGAGGCAGGACAGGCAGGGCAAAGACAGAGAGGAGGCAGTTAGGGTGTGGTGGTCCTTGCTTCCTGTTGTGGAAGGCTTTGGTGCCTTAGTTACTGTTCTCTTGCTGAGAAAAGGCATTATGACCATGGTAACTCTTACAAAAGAAATCATTTCATTGGGGGCTTGCTTGTAGTTTCAGATGCTTAATATGTTATCACTACGGCAGAGAGTGTGGCAGCATGGAGGTATGGCATTGGAGGTAGCCGAGAACTTTACATCCTGGTCCTCAGCCAGCAGGCAGAAAGACAGGGGAGGGCTGGGTCCATTCCCATTCTCAGTGACACACCTCCTTCAACAAGGCCACACATCTTAATCCTTCCCAAATAGTTTATCCGTGATCAGGGTTGGGGAGAACTAAACATGCAAACATTTGAACCTATGGGACATTTTCATTCAAGCCACCACAAATAATACAGTAATTAACAGTTGGCCTATGAATTACCCACCCCCAAGCCCCCAAAACATTTGCTATATAAATGAAACCTGCTTCCTAAGTGTAGGTTGTGTTTCCTCATAGGGAACAGCTAAATTCTGAAAATCCAAAAAGGTTTCTCATAATAGCCACAGTGTTGTGGAAAAAACTCAGCAAAGATAGTATTTTGTTCCATAAGTCAAGAGGCCAATAACGAATGTACAATCGCTTGAATATATGTACCACTTGGGTACTGAAGATGCACAAATAAATACTACCAAGAAGTATTAGGAATGCTCTAGATTGTTATTGTTATTATTATTGTTAATTATTAGGCAGGTCATAGTGACATATGCCTTAAATCCCAGAGCTCAGGAGACATAGGGAGGCATATCTCTGTGAATGTTATTGAGACTTATTTCTGATTGTTTATACTATGTATAAATTTATGCAGCTTTTCTTTTTGTAGTCTCTGTAGTCTGAATGTTTCAAAATAAGAGTGTGTGTACCTTTTCATTACATATAAATAAGAGCACTGTTCTAAAAGGGTAAAAGACAAATAGATACATAAATTATGAATTATAAAGTTATCTTCATACTAAGTCAAAGAAACAAACTGTAAAAAATGTACAGTACAATTTCATTTTCTAGCAAAAAGAAGAGGAGAACTACATCACTAGGGAACTAACTAGACATCTATTACTAACACAACCATGCTTATCTCTAGGATATACAAAATGGTCTTTGCATCTTGACAACGTAACACTTGTTTGTGGTGCTGGCTTGTTGCAGCTACTTTGAAGACTGTGCACACACCAGATACTTTGAATGAAGAACAGAAATAATAGAGAAACGGAGCCGGAGATGTTTGTGGTGGTTTGAATAAGAATCCCACATGTAGCAGGCTTTCTTTTGTTTTATTTTTGTTTTTTGAAACAGGGTTTCTCTATAGCGCTGGTGCCTGTCGAGGAAACTCCCTCTATAGACCAGACTGGCCTCAAACTCACAGAGATCCACCTGTCTCTGCCTTCTGAGTGTGCAACCACCACCACCTATAAAGCTTTTGCCACCTGGTAAACCTCTCCACTGACACAATAATCCAAATCAGACCAAACAAAACTGAATTAGAAAAAGGCCCAGATTTAATGGGTGGCAGTGCTCCGGGGTGGCCTTCCAGGAAAACACCAAAAAGGGGAAAGAGAACCAAAGAGACCATGTGTTCAGTCTCTTGGGGGGCAGTTTAAATAGCCTGTGGGAGTGGTCTTGACCCTCCCTGGGGAGGGGTCACCATTTGGTGGGCTTTCTTGGAGGTGGAGTCTGGACTGAGTCAACTCCCAGGAGAAGGGCTTGAAATGGAATTTTCTACCCAACATTCCAAAATGGATGCCAGGAGCTGGGGTGAAGCCCCTAAACATTCCAGACTTTTAAAAATAAGGATGTTAGGCACTGAGGTGATGCTTCCAACCAAACATTCCAGACTCCTTGAATAAAGGGGATGCCGGCTCAAGCCTGGCTACTTCCTGTAGGCATGTGGCAATGTGGGAGAGGGAAGCATTGGAAGTTGGTGAGTTCATGCGCAGAGAGAGGTGTGGTTGGAGAGGAATCCAGTTTACTGCCATCCTGGAGACCTCAGGCAGCTGTTTCTTGAGGGAGATGAGAAGGCAGGTGGCTAGGAGAAAAATACATTGTAATTATTGGCCCTATGAATGGGGCTATTCATGGGAAGGATCATTAATTGCCAGAAAGAATGGGGCAGAGAAATGCCCTGGTTGTACAGGTGAGGCTCGGGCGAATAAGTGAAACAGGAGACCAGATATGCCCTTTTAACTATATGCCCAGATTTTAGATTTTGAGCCAGGAGAGTTGGTACCAATGGTGAAGACCCAGGAGCTGGTGCAGGTGTTGGTGTTAACTGGAGGGCCCTTTGCAAGTTGGTCTTGGCGCAGACAGTAGGAGTGATCTGTAAAATATGCTTGAAGATGGGTGGGGTTAAAATATGTTCTGGAGACTATTAGTTTTTTTTTTTTTTTTAACCAGACCTGGTTTTTGATATGGCAGCAGAATTTTTTGAGGCACCTGCAGGTATCTGTAAGACAACTGAAACAGGAACATTTTAGAAGACAATTAAAGCAAACTGGGAACTCTGGATCTCTGAAGATACACCTGAAACCTGTTAATCCAGGACTATGAAGCCTGTGAAAGAGGCACAGCTGTCTGTACTTTTAGCAGAAAACTTAACAAATAAAGTAATGAGTTACCAGTACCTTAAGTCATCAAATGCCATTAGACAATTCTGGTAGGGATAAATGGCCAGAAATGACACAGTTTTTTTTTTTTGTTTGTTTTCTCTGTAGTCTTTGGTGAACATGAGCCTTAGAAGCAGTGCTTTCTGTTAGCTGCTGAGTCCAGGAGGCCTGAAGATTTTCTCGTGGAGGGAAGATTTAGTCTGTCTTGGCAGGATGAGACAATAGATCCCCTGGTGTAGCATCTAGGAAGCTGATGAGGTGAAAGGCTGCTTTTTGCTGTGTGGGTGGCTTTGCAGTACCCAAAGGCAAGCCTCCAGGTGGAAGGCCTTTTGTAACCATGTATCTTCTTGGAGGAGCTATAGGATGCTGCAGGAGCTGGCATGTCTCTGTGTTAGAAGCTCTTTTGTTAAATGCCATACTCTCAGATCTGTAAAGGCACTTCAGAATTGGGTACCATTACCTGTTAGTTATATTTAAATTAGACATATAAATTAAATTTAGACATGTATTTTACCCAATTAGTTATAGCTTACCAATGCTAGTAAATGTAAGATTAGAAGAAATATTTTAGTAAGTTAAAGAATTTTGGAGGCAGAATGACTCCTTGGTTGCTCCAGCACATGTGGGTACTCTTACCCAAGATGGCTCTGAGGTCAAAATGGAGGCTACCCACATGTTTATATTTTTCCAGAGATGTTGTAATCTGGAGTTACAAGTTTTACAGATCTTAAAACATGCACACATACACACAGAGAAATAAGACAAGCATATTATGAAAACAAACACACATACACAAATAGGCATAAAAGCATAGTGTGGCCACATTATTTTAATAGACAAAACTTTTTCGTTTTTGGAATGTGTATCAGCTGACCAATTTATAATCCTGGTATAGGCAGGCAGCAGAAACCAGGGAAGCACATAGGTGGTCCCATTAAGGATGTTCTCAAGAGAGAACAAAAGTATAAGGACGGAACACCTATACAGTTTTAGAGTGGAAGGACAGGGGAAAAGGGGATCCAGATCTGTTTTAGAGAGTCCCAGTGTGACCAGATTAATGCCAGGAATGGAGACAAGCAATAAACAGCTGGCGAAGCAGGGAGGGGGCGCAGGGAAGGGAAGTGGGAGCTGGAACACAGCATCCAGAAACCACGGGCATTTAGAGCCTTGTTTGTTTTACTTTAGGCATTAGCCCCAATTTAAAAGGATTTCTGTAAATGGCAGCCCAAGGGCGTTTGGAGATCAGGCCTCGAATTGCAAGTGTCCATTTTTACAAGTCTAGGCCAAGTCTGTGGACTCAACCTACCACGATGCATCTACTGTGATAAGACTCTTGAGTCAAAAAACAGAGGGGTGTGAGAATTTTGTGAAAGTACGTCCCATGGAATCCCACCACGGCAAGGACTGCCTTGCTGCTTTTAGTCAGCGAATGAATGTGCCTGGGCCCTAGGGACATGTACTTGAAAAAGGGGAACCCATCCAGACAAAGCAGAAGCCAATCTTAGCCTGGCTGAGAGCACAGGTGAGAAACATGTGGCCCTGGGCCAGTGGGAAAAACACCCCATCTCTGAGGAACCTTCAGATATAAAGTCTTTTGCGGCCTGGTAAAACTCTCCACCAATGCAATAATCCAAATCAGACCAAATCAAACTGAATTAGAAAAAGGCCAAGATTTAATGGGTGCCAGTGCTCCCGGGTAGCCATCTGGGAAAACATGGCGAGGGGGAAGGAGAACTGAAAAGACCACATGCTCAGTCTCTGGGGGGCAGTTTAAATAGCCTGTGGGAGTGGTCTTGACCCTCTCTCTGGGAGTCACTGTTGGGTGGGCTTCTTGGAGGTGGAGTTTGGACTGAGGCAACACCCAGAGGAAGGGCTTGAAATGAAACTTTCCACCCAACATTTCAAAATGGATGCCAGAAGCTGGGGTGAAGCCCCCAACCAAACGCCACCGCCTGGCTTTTTGCAGTTTCCATAACTAATGAATTCTAGTGGTTTGAATAAGAATGGTCCCATAGGCTCATATATTTGAATGCTTGGTCTTGAGTTTGTGGAACTGTTTTGGGAAGGATTCAGAGATATGGCCTTGTTGGAGGAGGTGTGTCAATGGGTGGTAGGGACTTTGAGGTTACAAAGCACCATTCTAGACCCCATCTCACTCACTCTACCCTATGCTTAGAGATAATATGTAAGCTCTCAGCTACAGCTCCAGTACCATGCTTGCCTACTTCCATGTTCCCCACCCTAAGGTTCATGGACTCATCCTCTGAAATGGCAAACAAGACCCCAGTTAAACCTTCTTTTATAAGTGATGTGGTTAAGATGTTTTGTCATGGCCATTGAAAAGTAACCAAGACAGAAATTGGTACCGGTGCTAGAGTATTTCTGTTACAGGACTGTCCATGATGTTTTTTGGGTAAATATAGAAAACATTGGGACTTTGGACTAAAAAAGCAGTTCAATGAGCATTGACTTAATGGGCCATCCTAGTCAGAGCTTGTGAAACAACAGCACTGAGAGCAAAGTGGACTATATGGAGGCCCAGCTCAAGAAGCTTCAAAGGGAAATACTATTAGCAACTGGGCTAGACACCATTTTCTGGTAATATTTTGTGAATGAATATGGTTGCTTTCTGCCCTTGTCTAAAAATAATCTGCCTGGAGGCTAATTGTAGAGTTTTTGGATTGATATCCTTGACAGAGGGGATTTTAAGACAACCTAAAACTGACTCTATCGTGTAGTTATTAGTGATGAGTCTTATGCAGATCTATAATGAAAAAGATAAGCAAAGCAAAAAGAAATGCACAAAATACAATTCCAGAAGAAAAAGGACACCAGAAAATTTAATGTTTGGAGCAAACTCTTATGCACAGAGAGATGAGAAATTTAAGGAAAAGCCTGATACCAAATGGAATAAAGGTAGTGGGACCCTCAGGGCAAGACCCCACCCAGCTAAGCTTTCAACCTGTGAAAGGAATCTTGCCCTAAAGCAGTGGCTCTCAACCTTCCTAATGTTGTGACCCTTTAATACAATTCTTCATGTTGTGGTAACCCCCAGCCATACAATTATTTTCATTGCTACTACATAACTGTATTTTGCTACTGTTATGAATCATAATGTAAATATCTGTGTTTTCCAATGGTCTTATGTGATCCCTGAGAAAGGGTCGGTTTGACCCCCCCCACAAAGGGATCGCTACTCACAGGTTGGGAAACACTGCTCTAAAGCAAAAGAAATCTCATTTAAGAAAGGAACACATAAACAAGTCAACAGTTATGCCAATGTCATTCAAAGAGGAAGCCATGTTTCAGCCCAAGGAAGCAGAACTTGGCAGCATCAGCCGTGAAATTCTGGGTTTAGAGTCAAGAAAGATACAGGAGTAAAGGGGTTGTGGAATCCTTCCTCGTTGGTTAAGAAAAGATACTGAAGCCAGGTGTGTGGCAGGGTAGTCCCTGCATGGAGGCCCAGGGAGGTCATTGTATGAAACTGTGAAAGTGAATTTTAGATTATGTTTGTGTCCCCAAGATGCTGGAGATGCCACTACCATAGGATGTCTACTGAGAAGAACAGCATAAAGGGAGTGGAACCGGCACAAGGGAACGAGTGTGTTATAGTCAATAAAGCTGGAAGGAATGGAATATACAATGGGCTATGTTAGTTCTTTGTTGTCGGACATAGAGGTTTAGGGTTTAGAGTTTTCCCTGCTGTCTTTAGTTTTGCTTTGGTCCAGTTTTTCCTCACTCTGCCCCATTTATTTCTTTTGGAATGGTAATGTACATCCTGTGCCATGCTGGAAGTGTGTGATTTGCTTTTTTACTTTGATCTTATGGGGTTAACAACTAAGGGATTGCTCTAAGTCTAGAGGAGACTTTGAACTTTTTAATAGTCTTGAGACTGTGAAAGACTATGGGGACTTTTGATGTTAGATTAAAATGCATTTCTGCATTATGATATGGCTACAAGCTTGAAGGGGGCAGGGAGTGAGATGTGGTAGCTTGAATGAGAATGGCCCATAGGCTAATAGCCCATAGGCTATTTGAATGCTTAGTCCTAGATTGGTGGACTTTTGGGGAAGGGTTAGGAGATGTAGCCTTGATGAAGGAGGTGTGTCATTAGGTGTGTGTGTCTGTGTGTGTGTGTGATGGGCTTTGAGGTTTCAAAAACCTTTGCAAGACCAGTCTCTGTTTCTCTGGCTCCAACTTATACACGGGATGTAAGTTTTCAGCTACTGCCCCAACACTATGCCTGTCTGCCTGTTGCCATGCTGCCTGTCACCATGGTCATGGACTCACCCTCTGAAACTGTAAACTATAAACTCTTTCCTTTGCAAGTTGCTTTGATCATAGTGTCTCTTCACAGCAGTAGAAAAGTCACTAAGACACAAATCCAGACCAGCTAGGTGTAATATTTCAGTAAATTTTTAAGTATTCATGGTCAACCCACATCCTTTTGCTATTTTTCTTATTCCTTGGTTTTCATGAGTAGCATTCATAACAATATAAGCATGGCAGAATTTGGATAAATCTTATCTACTGTTTATCTTTGTCTCATATTAACAATTTTAAACCAAAGTCTCACACTCATATTTCTTCAGTTCCTATAGAACACAAACCTAATATTTGATCTAACTGGGAAAAAGGAAAACAAACCCAACTGAATGCACCAATGATCCCTCTCCAAATCTAATTTAAAAGCCTGCTATGGAAAGACTTTATTCTATGTCATATCTCTGCCTCAAGACCCACCTGAGTCTGTCTAGGACTGCCACTATCTCCCACTCACCCACCCCAATCTTCATTTATTTGCTGAGCCTAGTGTCTTCCTACTGTCGTTGTTGAACCACAAGCAGTTTGTATACCCCAGGCCTACATCCCCCAGCCTGGAAGAAGGTGTGCTAAACCAAGACACTGGGTATTGGAACACAGCCCAAGAATGGGATTGTGTAAAGGAAATTCTGAGTGCTTGTGAGAAAACTCCAAGAAAACAAGAGTCTTATGGCCTCAGTTTCTTCACAAACACAGAATTGTTCTTGGAATGTGAATTTGTGCCCTTCCCAAGTATGGTGCCTACAAGTGAGCTTGCTTATTATTAATTATCAGATTATTTATTATAGCTAGATATTATTCTTTTATATGCCTGTATGGAAATACAGGTTTCTGTTACATATCACTTGTCCTTGTGATTGAACATTTTACTCATGTGATTCTTCTTAACCAGCAGTGTCTGATGCTCTCTATAAAGTTAGCTATTGCATGAGTCTTTAGTCTGCCTCATTTTGTAGGCCCTCCCTCCCAAGTTCACGGTGCCTACTAGAGTAGTAAACAGTTAGGTACTCTGTTAAGGTTAGCATATGTTTTCTAAACCCAGCAAAGGTGTATAAAACAATTACATACCTATAAACTAAGTTTCTAGAAACTTCAGTGAGATGTTAAGGACAGACAACTTAATGTGATTTTAATTCTCTTATATCCCCAGTGTGTCTCAAATCTTTCATTATTATATAAACTTAGCTTTGTGTTCCCCGTCCCCTGCAAGTTTCAAATGTTTTTCAGGTGTATATTTGCTGATGAGTAGCATCCTTGCCTTATCTACCTGAGATTTGAACCAATTAGAAGGAAGAAAAAGCTGATAAAGGTTCTCTTCGAAGATCCATCACTTCACCAGCCTTGGGTAGTTAGCTGTACTGGAATAGCAGTTACAATTTTCATCTTATTGAGTGGGTCTTACGTTCAATTAGAGAACTGTCTGTGCCAGCAAAGTATCTGTGCCACTACTGCACCTTTGCAGTTCCTAATTTATTTTAATTAGAAATATTATTATTCCATTTATTCTGCTTGACAAATTATTCTCATTTTGTATTGGCAATGCTTTTAGGAGTTTCAATAGCTCATTCCTGCAATGACACAGTCAAAGAAAAGATCTTTATCCTTCTTGTTTTGTTTCTTAATTTAAATATCAGTAAATGCAGCCATAGTTATATGCAAGCGAGTATTGTCATTCTTCTGTAGAACACATATATGAAGAACTTAGAACAAAAGAAGTGGACAATAAACAGGTATTATCCAAATTGGAATAATATGGACTAACTAATGGTATTAAGAAATATATTGTTTAAGTATCATCCTGAAAGTAAGAACTGGCCATGTAGACACTACTGTACATATTTTGTATCTATCTATTTTGACAATATTGTACACATTTGTATGTCAGCATATGGTATTGACTACTGCCCCTCATTCCACTGATACACATTATTTTAAATGCTGAAGTACATTTTAAAAACATTTCTTAGAAATATGTGACTATTTGACCATCATTATGAGGTTATGCGATACCTTACAGGTAGCATTGTTCTCTTATCTGTAGAAATTGCTTTAATGAATCATGCATAAATTCCTAACAATGACCTTCACAGAAATTATGCTAGAAATGGACGCTTTACTTCCCAAAAAAGATAAAATTAAAGATGTAGAGAAGGAAATATGTGACAGACTAAGGGAACAAAAGATAGATTTTGGCTGAAACTAAAAGTACAGAAAATCCCATGTGACACATGAAAATAGTGAACTAATGTCACACGCAAAGCTTCAGGAGCTATAAGCTGGTAAGTCATTGAACAGAAATGAGAGAAAAAATTACTGCTGTGAATAGATGATGTGTTGATAACAATAAACTGCACTGGGAGTCAAAAGTGATAGCTTTATTATAGGGAGACACTGACTCCTTCCAGCCTGGCATAGGGTACTAAAAACTACAGCATGAGACCAGAGGAAATTAAGGTGAATTCCAAGTGAAAGATTGCAAGGGGAACTCTAGCATTGAGCCTTTGCTCCTCCAGCAAATGTTACAGTGAAAATCAAACACCAAATAGACAAACCAACAAACCTGAACACTCCTGGTCAAGAGAACAAGTCTCTGGCATGGTGGAGACCTGACATTCCAGTAGGGCGGCTTCAGTAACTGGGGAAAGGACCATTTTTGTGAAGACAGGCTCACAGTAAGCCATGCTAAAATGGTAGGTGGAATAATTAGTCCTTTAATAACAGGCTGCATTGTTTTTTCCTTCCCAGAATCCCTGCCTTTCTTGCAGTGGTTTCTCAGGGCTGCAGTCATGATGCATCATATGTATTCCGAATTACTCAGAAAAACATGACTTCTCCTTTCCCCTTTCTCTAAGCATGCTATCCCTAACATGTTGGGTTTCCTAACCCATTGGGCTTCCTTCCTCTGTCTCTGAAGCCTCCCTCCTCACCATGTGCCTCCTTGCATGCCGTGTGGCTGACCTCCAGTGCCAGCTGAGATGGTATGGCTATTTCCCTTCCTTCCCCATGTTCCTCCTTCAGGCAGTGGTTGAAACTTGCAGCTCCTCTGCTCTGGGGTTTTCTTTTAAATTCTAATGAAATTATCCTTGAGCTTCTATTTGAGTTCATTCTTAAATTTTAATTAAACTAAGAACCCCAAGAGAGTGACCCTAACTTCCCTATGTTACAAAAACTAAAATCAGAGTAATGAGGTTTAGTTTTTACAGTATAAAGTGGATGGTCATCAGTAGCCTACCCCTTGAGGAAAAGTATACAAATGAAGACACATTTAATTAGCAGTCCTGGGGATTATAAAGAGTGAAAAGTGGTCAATTTACTTGACAGATTTGTCATTGACTAAGGGCTGATGTACTAGGAGCATGTATGATCATAGGACACATCTGAGAGTTTCTTTAGGAAGAAATAGGCCCAACTTCATTGTGCTGCCTAAAGTTGGGGTAATTCCCATATGAGCCAGGTGTGGTGCTGAACACTGTACCTCCAGAAAGCAGGTGGCAGACAGTCATATCAGCAGCTCGTAGTTGCCTCCTGCTTTGCTGAGTTGAAGGCTAGCCTTGGGTGCAGGGTGGGGGGGGGCTTCTAAAAACAGTAAAACAAAATCCTGTATAAAAATAGAAATATTGAGTGAAATTGATTATGAATCAGAGAACTGGCCCTTTGCAATCTGTAGGCATTAAGACCCACACCACCCAGCCTTTCCTCAAAACCAACCCGTCAGGTAGTTTTAAAGAAATTGGTTCTTCAGTTGTTTCCCTCTTTTAATATAACTCTATTGCCAGTCCCAAATAGCCATTTGTTAATACTGCTGACAATCCAGGTCATTGATTCATGTTTAATAAAAACTCAGAGAGAGAAATTGGGTTCAACCTGAAAGTCAGAAAAGTAAAACAGCCAGCCACTGGCTCTTACCTCTACCTCAGTCTGAAATGGCAATCCTGCCTCCAAGAATCTCAGAATGAGACTGAGATCTGTCTCCTCCCGTTTTATAATCCTCTCTCAGACTGGAATTAAAGGTGTGTACCACTGGGATTAAAGACATGCACTGCCCAGTTTCTATGACAACTAGTGTGGCTACTGGGTTTAAAGGTGTATGTTACTGCTGCCTGGTCTGTATGGCTAATCAGTGGGGTTGTTTTACTCTCTGATCTTCATTTATTAAAATACAAATGAAATGCCACTACTCAGGTCATTACAAATTTGCATAGTACTGCTGATGTTAAGATGGACGGAAAACAAGACCTTAAAGAAACAGACTAAGCAAGAAGAGAGCCTAGAATAAACCTATTCTGGATCTGTGTAACAAGAGGTGGCACCCATGACACAATAACAGGTGCTCCACTGTGAAACAGAACAAGAACAACACATTGTCAAAACCTAAAAATATGACAGCAGACACAAAACAGACAAAACCATTTCTAACAGTGGTTGGTAGTACACCTAAAAACAAACAAACAAACTCTCTTGGTTTACAGGTGATAATCAGGTCTGTCAGAGATTCCGGTGACAGACTGACTACAATGAAACTAAAAGGTGGTTAAGTGTCTTGAGAACGTAATGATACAATGAGGGGAGAGCTTGTGGTTGAATTCACAATGGAAAACCAAGAAAAGACAATCTGAAAGGAAAACCAGGTGGAAAGAAAAAACAAAACAAAACAAAAATAGTATGTCATGTGACATGAACCAATAAAGGATATTCTTAACTTCATCACAACCTTCTATATACTATAGACAAAATCATATTCATTTTGTCTAATTACATCCAGAGGATGAAGACTTTCAACTGTATAGTAAGTTAGGAAGAAAACCAGTTAAATCTTTATCAGTGAGAAATTAAACGTTAATGTCTAACTATTAATTAGCATTTTCAATATGCACATAGTTTTTCCTTTTATTGAAATTAATTTTGTTTCATACAATATATTCTGATTATTGTTTCTCCTCCCCTAATTCCTCCGAGTTCCTCCACACCTCACCCCAACAAGATCCACAACCTTTCTGTCTCTCATTAGAAAACAAATAGACATCTATGGAATAATAATAAAATAAGATTAAAAAACAAGCAAATTGTAATAGGACAAAACCAACAGAAGAAAAAGAGACAAAGAAAAAGCACAATAAACACATATATATTCACACACACACGCACACACACATGTTTGCACACACAAGAATCTCACAATAACACAAAATCTTAAGCCATAATATAAGGTTAAGAAATGCTGGGACTCAACACCTTCAAAGATATTGTTGTGTTACTGCTGGGTGTGCAACCTCCCCTTAAGATCAATTCTTTTCCCCAGTGAGAATTTCTTGGAGAAAACTAATCTTTAATTTCAAGTCGTTATCAATTGAAGATAGCTTCTGAGTTAGAGATGGAGGCATGTGTCCACTTCTTCTTTAATCTCTAGGACTCCATTAGGTTCAGACTCATGTAGGCACTATGCATGTTGTCACAGTCTGTGTGAGTTCATATGTGTCAGTCAACCTGTATTTAGAAGGGTTTGCTTTCCTGGTGTCCTCCATCCTTTCTGGTCCTTACCCTCTTTCTGCCTCCTGAAGAGTTCCTTTATCCCTGAGAAAAGGGATTTGATGGAGACTTCCCATTTAGGGCTAAGTGTTCCAAGGTCTTTCAGTCTCCACATATTGTCTGGCTGTGGGTCTCTATATTTATTTCCATTTGCTACAGTAGGAAGCTTCTCTGGTGATGACTGATCAAGTGACTGATCTATTACTATAACAGAAGGTCTTCAACGGTCATTTTATTGCTATGTTCCTTTAGCAGAACAGTAGTATTTGGCTTTCCCCTAGTTCTTTAGCCTGTCTAGTGTCATGTTCTTGGCCACCCAAACATCAGTGAGCATGGGTTCCATCTCATGGAATGTTCCTTAAATCCAATTAGACATTGTTGGGTTATGTTCACAAGCTTTGTCCCACAATTGCACTAGTGTACCTTGCAGTCAGGGCACCAATGTCGAGCAGAAGGTAAAGATGTATTTTAAAGAGAAGAAAGTAGCTCCTCTGTTGGTTGGGAAATGCAAGTTCAAGTGAGTCTGAAATTAGGTGAAAGTGTGAGGAAAGGCCGGGGTGGTGGAGGAACAAATCTTAGGACTAGATGAAAGTGATAATGTCATATTTAATGTATAGACAGGTCAACCTTTTGAAAAAGTAGAAAAGGAAAGACAGAGGTTGGCGTCAAGCTTGGAGTGCTATAAGTCATTGACACAATTAGGAAATCCAGAGAAACATGGAGGCTAACAAAGGCTAAAATATATCTATCTATATATCTCCTCAGAGTCTAAAGTTCTAGTATCTAACCCAATTCTTCACTTTTTACAATGGCGTTGAACAGACATAACCTCCATTGGTTTAAGTGTCATCAGCTGAAGGTGCAACAGAGGACCATAGCATCTGCATTAGATGTGGGCTACTTAGTTGGGTAGGCAGAGCATTCACTGTTCTTATAATCAGTAAACTAACATCCATTCCATGCCTCAGTTTTTATGAACATACATTTTTTGTTGTATTTGAAGTTTCTTCTTAGGTTAAGGAGAAAGACAAACAGTTGGAAATATACTTTGGGACTTTATGAAGGCTCTCAGGAAGACAAAGATTCAGAAATTATTTCACTGAAAGTGATTTGGAGCTGAGAATGTGAATTATATTGTTTAAAAGTAAAAATAAAAATCTTGATAATGTGAAATAGAATAAATACTCAATTGAAAATAAGACTATATAGACTAATGTAGCTGACATTTCCTCTGGACTGCCACCAGCTACCAAATAAAGACATGGAGATTTATTATTAATTATGGGTGCTTGGCCTTCACTTAGGCTTATCCCTCTAGCTCTTTTAACTTAATTTAACCTGTTTCTATTCATCTATGTTTTGCCTTGTGGCTTTTTAATCTTTCTTTCTGTATGCCCTACTTTCCTGCTTCCACTGTGTCTGGCTGACTGGCCCCTGGTTCCTCCCTGGTGTATCTCTTCTTTCTTTCCCCTTCTCTTGAGCCTAAATTCCTCCTCCTACTTACTTTCCCTGCCCAGAAGTCCTGTCTATAACTCCTTCCTCGCTCTTGTCTGTTCAGATTTTTATTAACGCAATCAGTTACCTTAGGTAGTCAAGGTAGGTAAGATAAAACAGAAACACATCTTTACATAATTAAAAAATGCAACACATCTTTATGTTGTCGGGGTTTCTGTCCTGCCTGGTTCCTGCAGTCGTTAAGTCCCAAAGAAATCACACAGAGGTCTGCATTACTTATAAACTGATTGGCCTAGTATCTCAGGCTTCTTATTAACTCTTACAACTTATATTAGCCCATTATTCTTATCTGTCTTAGCCATGTGGCTCATTACCTTATTAGGCGGGGTAGTCACATCTTGCTTCTTCTGTGCCTGGGACAGGATTGCATACTAGAATTCTTCTGTTCTTATTGACCCGCCTCTACTTCCTGTCTTGTTGTCCCGCCTATACTTCCTGCCTGGCTACTGGCCAATCAGCATTTATTTAAAATATTATTGACAGAATACAGACCATTGACCCACACCATCTTTACATAAAGAATTATTCTGCAACATAAACAAATGCAGCACAACTTTTCATAGATAAACAAATATTCCACAACATAAACAAATGCAACACATCTTTGCATAGTTAAACAAATATTCTACAACAGACTAAATTTGAAAAATAGCAAAAAGTGATGGGGAAAACATGAATTTATTCAAGTGGACACTAAGTACCACAAAATATATGGTGCCAAGTTATAAGTCTGACTCAAAACTAGTCATTTGAGTTGGGCAAAATTATTTATCCTGCCTGAACTGGTTTTATCTTATCCAGGAAGCTCATAAAGACTTTATACAATGTATTACTAAAATTTCTTCTCTGAGGGAGTGTGAATGATGTCTCTCCCTCCCTCCCTGCTCCTTAGGTCCTAACCAAAGCTGGAATCCACTGGAGTTCTCCCTCAAAAAATCTATGAGTTTATTGGTCTTACTCACAGAGTGTGAGTGAAGGGTTTTGACAGGAGGTTGGGTGACCCCAAACCCCTGGTATACTAGAAAGTGTTCCCAGTATGATCCATGAGTTGTTCATTGCCACATAGATGAAGTGAGTCCCTATCAACTAACCTCACTGGACCTATCTACTGTAGCCTTCCCAAGGTTTTGAGGCATCACACAACTAGGGTAGAATCGTGCATAAATGTTCTGAGGAATTGCTGGAAACTCTGGCGAAGATCCCCTCCACCCTCTCCTTCTAGAAGGGAATGCAAGCAGTCCACAGGTATGGGTCAAGATGGACTCTCTTGAAAGCAGGCACAAAAAAAATCTCACAAACGTGGTGACAGTTTGGCTCAGATGACAGTCACTTAGAGCATTCTAGTCCTTCTTCTGATCTTACATTATATTTATCCTCTTCTGAAAGGTCCCTGAGCCTTGGGGGTGCTAATATGGGTGTCTTTAACTATTGTTCTTTGCTCCAGCAAGGTGCCACACCTTTCTGTATCCTCTTACTCTTCCCTCCAGAATGGGGCTGTTGGTTTGTTTTGGTGGTATTCCTTATGCTACCAAACACAAGCGAGGAACAGGAAATGGGAAAATATCCAAATTGATACTGGCTGTAGTGCTAACCTATGGTCATAAACACAAACACACCTCAGCTGGTGTGTTGTCTTCATGCACAATAGCAATAGCAGTCCATTCTACCCTGGGGCCTAAGGCTTCCTTCCAGTTTCCAGTATCATATGAATTTCCTCTCTGTGTGTGAACCAATTAAAATGTTTACTCTATCTATACCCAGTTAGCCCAGTGTTGCACTGGCTGACACATCTTTTCATCCACTTCCCTTGTGAAGCATGCAGGGTGCATAACTGAGTAGGAATTTTGCTATAATTTCCCTGGAAGTCTTAGTAGTAACTTTAGGAATTCTAAGAGCTGGGATCCAGACAGGGTCATCTTTGGCTCTGTTCTAGACTTATATTTCCAGTGTGCTTTCCAGAGCACACAATGTCTTCAGCAATAGGTTTTTATCATGGAATTCTGGAATAGAATTAATAGCAGTAGCAAAAGCCATCGTCATTTTAGGGGCATTTAGGGCCTCCATAGCCCCCAAGCACTGGGGTTCTCAATTAACAACCTATGGTTTCTGGGAGCATTGTTTCCTTCCATCACAGGACATCCTTGATCACTCTTTAACATTTGCAGACATAGACTGTTACAGAATTTTCTTATATGGTGGGTATAATCTATGCCTTTCTCAATCATCTAGCTCCTGAGAATTCACAACTGCTCCTGGCCCTTGTACCCTCTGTGAACTAATTTCCCATCTTGCTCCTTCAGGGGAATTTTTGTGTCTTGGAAATGGGTTTCCAGACCTGCAAAATCACTCTAACTTTATCATTAAGTCATCCATGTGTCAAAGCCTTTCAATAGACAATGGACAGGATAGCAACACCAAGTTCTGAACCACCATCCCCTAAGAAACAGTCAAGTTGTGAAGTCCGTTGTCATTTCTGAAAGTCCAGTGTCATTCTGAGCAAGTGTTACATGACCTGATTGCACAAGTTCACAACTAAGATGATAACTAAAGTCAAATGTTGGCAAGTTGTTTGACTGCCTCATCCTGAGACACCGTCACAGGCCCTCTTCTGTTTGTTCAACTTGAATCACTCAGTTTGTTTCGGGGCCTCTGGAGAAATAGTCAGTCACCTCTTTTAGTTATGCTTGCACCTGCGTCCTTGGCTCCCTTGTCTGGCAATCTAGGCTGCTGCCTGCCTGGCAATCTAGTCTTCTACACATCTCACAATCTGCTGTCTGCCAGACAATCCAGCCTGGCAAGCTGGGCTGTTGCCTGCCTGGCAAGCTGGTCTGGAATTCTGGACTGGGGGTAGAATGTCATGAAATCAACGTGAGACTTTGGGGTTTATGAATAAAATGCTGTAGTTTAAGTGATACGTTTGGGGTAAAATAGTTCAGGGGTTCAGCACTTGTGAGATATATGAGGCCCTAAGTTCAATTCCTAGAATAATTACATAAAAATAAACAAAGTTTAGGAGTCAAGTTGACAAAGTATAGTATAGTCAAGCTGGTTATCAACTTGGTGTGATTGAGAAATGCTTAAGGCATTACTCAAGCATACTTTGGAGGGTGTCTTAGAGAACATTTTCAGAGAGCTTTAGGTGAATGGGGAACTCACCCTAAATATGGCAGTACTACCACATGGCTCAGGCCTCAGAATGAATAAGAAAGGTACAAAGAGAAAGCTAGCAGAGTACCTTCATTCCCCTTTCTGTGTTTTCTGACTTGATGGGATATGAGCAAGCAGCTACAAGCTGACATGGGCATGAGCTAGTCATACCACCATGCCATCCTTACCCCCTAAACTGGATCACAGCAAGCTTAATTTCAGGTATTCGGTCATAGTACAAAGAATAGCAATATACTGCCTGTTTGCGTTTTTCATGTTTCCTTAAATAGGGTGATAATAGTCTTTATCTTAAATAACCTACATGCAAGATATCTAATACAACTCAGAATATCTATTGAATGTTCAAGGTATTTGTCTGATCAGCCCTAGACTCTGAGATTATGTCTGGTGACAAGGAAAATCCTTCACATTCTAATGTATGTGTTTCATAAAAGAGACCAATGGTAGAACAAGAAAAAATAAAAAAGTGTTCAACACTGTGTCACAAAAAAGGTTTATTTCTGTACTTGTTTGTTTCTAAGAAGTCACAGTATAATACAAAGCTATGAGATTTATTCTTCATTTCGTATGTGAAGTTTTACTCTACAGCTGTGAATTCAGCTGCTCTCCTCACTTTGTTCAATATCAACCCAACACTCAGAACTAAGGAGTGACTCTCAACATTTTATATGGGAAGAAGCAGGGGCATTTTGTGCATTAACAGATTTATAGTGCTCTCTAGTACCAGACAACGCTGCATTTATTATGCAAACTTGTTTGGATCCACTAAGAACACTGGGAAACAGCACTGGCGTTGGAGGTCGAGAATCTGAGCATGGCATGACTTTGGCAACTGCTTAAATCACTTCCCTGTTCTGTAAAATGAGGTGATAGGAACTTGCAGGGCTCTATGAAGGTGAGCTGGTTTCTATATGCCAACTGAAGATGGCATATGGTTGGACATTAGTAAATTTTTAGCTATTTTATTGTTCTTTGAATGGAAAAGACAAACTGTTCTTAGATAAGTGATTACGAAAGTGGTTTAACCTATCTGAGAGGAAAGAAGGGCTAACTTGTACACGTCACCCTTTGTCATCTGTTGTAGCTGAGATGATGTGCATTTGTTAGTACTACTAGCTGTAATCTTCATAACCTTTTTCAGTGCTGGAAGACTGAGAAAGAGCCTTGGTCAAGCGCCATTTGTACTCGGATGCTCAATTGATATTAATTAATTCCCAGTAGCAGCAATTTGGCTATAGATTTCGGCTTTCGTGACCTTTCATGCTGGACAGAATTACATTCAGATGATTCTTTTTCTAGCCAAGCCCTTTAGAATCTTGTTCGGCTCTTGGCAGACTTCACACTGTGGTTTTCCCACAGGTCTGCGGTTGGCAACTCCAATGGGCTGGTGTTAAATAAGCAGAATGTGAGTTTTTTTTCTATTTAATTTTGATAATGAGAGCTATCCAAAATATGCTGCAAAAATTCACAAGTTCTCTTCGGAATTATGAGAATGTTCATGAAGAGGATCTTAGAAAAGAATTTCCTGCTTTCTGTCTCTACTCATACAACTCATATCATTATTACTCATGATGATAGAGCAGCTGCTGAAAATCCTCTGCTGCTCCCAGATGGTAAGAAGAAAATTCAGTGCCTGGGCTAGTATTAAATTTATATTAGTTTCTAGTTTCTTTTTTCACACTGTTTACAAAAGATTCCCTGTGTGGTTTCACTTTGTATTTGAAACGGAAGTGGCAGGAGTCAGTCACAAACCAGAAACAGGTAGTTGTGTTCAGTGCTTCCTGGTCTTTTTCTTTCTGGGGTGACCCTGCCCGTGTTCTGAACATGGTGCAGCATCCTTAAAAGGAATGAGCATGCAATGCTCTGGTCTTTGGAAACCCTTAAACCTGCATATTCTTGTATCTGGTATTTGTGTAATTTAAGAGTCCATTTGCTTTATTAGTATTAGTACTACTATTAGTATTACAAAAGAAAGTGTTTAATTGGGCTTACTTACAGTTCCAGAGGATAGAGTCCATGGTGGCAAGCCACAAAACAAAACCAGAGCGAAACCAAATCAATTGTGAAGATGAATCTCAAGACTCTGGTAATAATGAAGGCTGGGTAGATGAGTCCATGGGTCAGGGTGCTTTCTATTCAAGTCTGAGAACCTGAGTCTAAACCTCCAAACTCATGTGAAAATGCTGAGCATGGCTGTACATGCCTCTAACCCAACACTGGGGTCTGGAGACAGGCAGACCCTGCGAGTTCATGGGAGAGCTTGTCTAGGCAAGATGTTAAACTTCCTGCTCAATGAGAAACTGTCTCAGGGCAATCAGAGAAGACACCCAGCATGCTTCTCTGGCTTCCACATACATGCACATGAATACATACACTCACACAGTGAATGCAACGCACTCACACACATGTGCGTGCATGCACACACACAGATAGACACACACGTGAGAAAGATGACTTGCTAAAATAATTATTTTGTAATTAAAGATACTGCTAAAATGTTTATATTGTTATAGCTCTCTACAAGACACTTACCACGGTTTATTGAAATGGTCGGTTTACTTTTTGTTACCATCCACTGTTGCAAGGGGCCGCTCGTTTGTTCCTGGCCACTTAGCCCCAAAATAACCACATGGAAACTGTATTAATTAAATCACCGCTTGGCCCATTAGCTCTAGCTTCTTATTGGCTAACTCTTGCATCTTAGTTTAACCCATTTCTATTAATCTGTGTCTCACCACCGTATTTTAAGATGCTTTTTGGTTATGTTTCTGCCAACTGGAATTATGACCGATACCCAGCAAACTGTTTAGTACATTGTTGGCAAATAAGTAAAAGATGAAAAATTGGGACACAGATGATAATAATGTTGCCCCAAATTACAGAGTCAATATGAGGGATATGAGCGTCTCTGATGCACGTCTTCCCTAGTCCTCCCTACCCCCACCTGCTCTTGGCCTACTCTTGTCTATTTCATTTAAACAATTTCAGGAAAGCCTTCTTTCAGGCTGCTCCCTGCTGTCAGGGCCTGCATCCCTCTAAACTGTCCCACAAAATCAACTCTTCCTCTCTCTCTCAAGTTGCTTTTTGCCATAATAGTGAGGAAAGTTATAAATACAGTACCTTGCCTCCTATTTCTCCCATTTATATTGGATATAGCCTTCAAAATAGTAGTTACCAATCTCTCCTCTGGCTATAGGTTCCCTTCCCTTGAGTTTCTCTTAACCTACAACAGTTATAAAGTTTTTAAATGCCCTCCTTTTATAACAGTTGTTTACATTACTGTTATTGTCAGAACTAATATGACCTTCCAAGTGCATATATTTGTGGTGATATTTTGTTTGTGATCTAAAAAATAAAGCTTTCCTGAAGATCAGAGTGGAGAACTAAACCACTCTTTAGCCTTAGAGGTCAGGCAGTGGTGACACACACCCTTTAATCCCAGATGGATCTCTGTTAGTTCAAGGCCACCATGGGCTACACTAGATTCAGTCTCAAAGAGAAACAGAGCCAGGCAGTGGTGGCTCACACCTTTAATCCAGTCCAGTACTTGGGGTAACACGTCTTTAATCCAACCCTAGGGAGGTGGAGAGAGAAAAGGATACAGCTGGGCGGAGAGAGGAATATAAGGTGAGAGGAGACAGGAGCTCAGGGCATTCCGTCTGAGGAGTCGTAGAGACAGGATTTTGCCCTGCTCGTTCTGAGGATTTTGTAGAGGTAAGAACTAGTGGCTGGCTGCTCTACTTTGCTGATATTTCAGCTTTCGCCCCCTAATATCTGACTCCGGATTTTTATTATTAAGACCAATTAGAATCCACACTACATATGTTGGAATTCAATCCCACATGATGGCAAGAGATGTGACTGTTAGACTTGGCTGTAGAAAAGGCGGAGAGAGACTCCCATCCTCCAAGTGACACATAAAATACAACATCTATGAGGTGTGGACCTCAGTCTCCTGGCATTCCCCAGCTTCCAGAACTGTGAGTAGTAAATTTGAGCATCTGTGAATGGCCCAATCTAAAACCTTTTGTTATAAAATCCAAACAAGATATCAACCAGCATTTTCGTTGTATTCCAGATACATGATAAAAATGTATTCATATTTATCTTTAGCCCTAAGGACCACTTGTCTTCATTTCCCCATCAATGAAATTGCAGGAACGTATGCCCCCATGTCTGTCATTTTGTTGTGAGTTCTAGGAGTCAAGCTTAAATCTCCCTGTTTTCAAAGCAAGAACTTTTCCAACTGAGCCATCCTACCAGACCCGCCATGAGGTTTTAAATTTTTATATCATGAAAAAATATATGCAGCAGATTTAGCATACTAAAAGGCAGCTAATATGCCAACTCATCCTCTTTTCTGATAGTTTGTTTGACTAGAAAAATGTCTAGCTGAGGAAAGGAATGATGAAGAACATCCTTCATGTTCAGACCAGAAGTAGTTATAAAATAGCTCTGGAAGTAATTTGGGACAGCCATTTGATTGGTTAAAGATGAATACAAATTTCACAAAGTCGCTGAGAATTTCATGATTCAGGTACCATGATGAATGTGGGAGAAATTCTCACTTGTATTCTTTCTGTATTTTTATTTATTTTAAAATTCAATTTCTTTTTAAAAAAGGTTATCTTTTATTTATTGGTTGACAACCTCAGACAGATGTACAATTTGTCTTAATCATACCTACCCATCCACTTCTAAGTCGTCCTCCTCCAGCTTCCTCTGGACCTTCCCCAACTACTTATCTACTCTTTATTGTGGGAGGGGTAATTTACTGAGTCTAGCTAATGCTGCCTCTGTATGATGGGAATGGGGCCATCCATTGGAGCATGCTTGACCTACCAGGAACCACACCCCTAAAAATAAGCAAACAACAACAAAAACAAAAAACCAGACTCTCCCTTTTCTAGCAGTTATCAATTGTCAGGACTCCTCAGCCAGGAATCGGGGCTCATGAGCCTCTTCATACTCCATCCTAGCTTGATCTTGTTTTGGTCTCAGGAATACTGTCTGGTACTAAACTTTGATTAGATGATCTATGGTCCTTTGGGGAAACACTTCATATCAAAACTACAGTATGTTCCCTTTTCTCCCTTTCCTGGCTTTCATTTAATAAATATTCCTTGCTGGGCAAAACATAAAATAGCTATTTCTTTATCCTCAAGTACAGAGATTCTTATCATATTAAATTCCTTAGGTTAAACCCACCAAATATTCCCCCTTAGTCTGTAAATATTTGAAGTTAGAAATGAAGGGTCATAACATGCAAACTTCCTATTGAAACCACATACATTTACTTTTATTATTTGGGCTTGGTACTCCTTTAGGTTCTTGGCCTACTAAGGCAAGAATTTAGCAGCAAATGTAAAAGGGACCACAAAAATTCTTATATACTGGGAAAGTACATTAACAATACACTGGAGCATAGTTCTTGGATTTTCTGTTTTTATAAGGGGTTGATGTGTATTTATAAGGTCAGTGACATATTCATAAAGTAGGTAACCATTTTTCTTCCTCAAATTATGGCAAATCATACTTTGGTGTTAAGGTATTTCTCCTATGACTCTGAAAAGTCCACAAAGAGTGGGAGGGGTCAAAATTATAATGTTAATGATATTATAATTAAGCTCTAGTCTTTTGTGAGTGTAGACCTTTTACAATGTAAAGGTATCATGGCTATGAAAACTCCCCTGGCAGCTAAGTCACTGGTACAATAGGAAGAACTAAACAGCAACTTCAAGATTCTTAGCCATGAAGGGGTATTAGGAGATGTTGCTGCCACGCTGCACTTTTTTGTTGTTATCCCATTTTTAACTCTATGCCTTGCTAATCGATTTTACAATTACTATTTTAATTATTTCATAACATGTGTAATGGTCCAGAATTGTGGTCTATTTTGGTGAATGTTCCATATGAACTGAAAATAATGTGTATTTGACTTTTGTTGGATGAAGTAGTCTATAAATGTCAACCGGTTGCAGTGGTGGATTATTTATTTCTACTGCATTCTCATGAATTTTCCCCTGGTTTTATTTGTCAGTTACTGAAGGATGAACTTGGACATCCAAATAAAAGTGGATTTAGATGTTTCTCCTTGTAGTTAGTTCTCCTCTTTAGCTTTATGCATTCTGATGCTCTCTCGCAGGTGCTGCGCACTAAGCATTATTATGTGTTCCTGGAAGACTGACCTTTAATCATCATGTATGGTTGCTCTTTATCTTCCATATTCTCCCTTACTCTGAACTCTGCATTTTTCTGGGATTCATGGAACTATTCTAGCTTTCTCTGGATTAGTGTTCAAAATGTTGTACCTGTTTCTGACTTTATAAGAATTTTGTTTACAAATACATGGGCCACACATCTTAAATCTCTTTCACTAGAACAAAGAAAGAATAAAAAAATGCATCATAAAAATTGAAGGCTATTCTTTAAGCATATAGCTCAGGAACCTGAGAGATGATGGTAGAAAGTGAAAGCAGATGCATTAGGTATTCCAAGAGTGTTTAGTAATAAGCTTAGGTATTATTAACTAGACTAAAATGAAAGACACAAGAGTGAATTGGACACTCAGCTTACATCTTCTTGTTAATAGCATTATCATTCCCAATTTGTCGCATTTTTTATTGTCATTTTTTTGTAGAGGTGGAGCATACTTTTATGTTTTCTTGAGTATATAACTTCTGTCAATAGACTCTGGACCAGAATGAAGGTTATTTCCCTTTTCTATGTCAAATGCATTGTGTGTTTCTTTTTACCCATTTGTATTTATATACCAAGAAGAGACTATGTTCCCAAGAAATCAGATGTTCCCAGAAAAATGTGACATATGGGTCCGACATGACTCAAACCCACATTTAAGAATGAAGACTGATTGAGCTTGGAAGAATCATTCAGGCATTCTTATTAGCACATAAATTTAACAACAACAACAAAAAACCCAGCCAAATATCCAGCTCATGAAACCCCATCCCCACTGAGGATGTATTGGCAACTGATAGCTGCTGTGGGAGGGAGAATCAGTTTTCTTCAGGGATGTGGGGTTTGATAGGCTGCCCATACTCTAGCGGAAGGTGCTATCCCATACACATACTAGCAGCACTAAATGGATCCTGTGGATTTTATAAGAGAGTAAACAAAGTGGTCAGGGGAGAGTGGTGGTAGTGGTATCGGAACAGCTGAAGAGAAGACTATGGGGGTTGAATTTGATTAAAACACGTTATATACATGCATGAAATTCTCAAATGATAAATAAAAAGATGTGATGTTTTAAGGCACCAAGTTTGGAATAAACTTTTTGATATATCATCACTGTAATAACTAACTGAAAGCCCTCTCGGTGGGCTAGACTCTTAAATTCTTTCATTATATAGAAAAATTGTGATAAAATTCTCCATTCAAATAAAATGTAAGTCTTATCAGACTTGGAATGGGTGGGAGCTTTCTATAATTGCATGAAGGGCATCTGCAAAGGGAATAATCAGAAAAGAAAAAAAACTGCATCCCATAAGATTGTTAAGGAATAAAATAAGAAACCATCACTTATAAGGCAAAGATAGTAAAGGACAGGTGCTTACCATGCATCTAGTCAACACTGAATTATAGTGAATGAGCAGGGAGGTAAAGGTCTCCTCAGCCACACAAGCTGGAAGGGCTTAAGACTCAGACAAACATGGGGCTCATGGTTATAGTTAAAGATTTAGAGTAAAATTGATAAGGAAGAAAGGTATAAAGCACAAAATCTAGGAGGAAGTTACTTTCCTGCTTAGAAGTGAGTCCAGTCACTTTAGGCACTCAGTATTTCCCCACTTACTTGCCACTCCAGTGACATAAAGCCTCAGCTACAACAGTGGATCTGCTTCTATGTTCCCAGTGGATCCACTACCCCTTCAAACCTGCAGTCTCTCTATGGTTTATTAGACATAATAATGAGAAGAGTGCTGGGGACACAAGTCAGTGGTCCAGTGATTGTTTATAATGAAATAAGCCTCAGGATGTGATGCCCAGCACCTCTAAGACAAAGGCAAGGAAATTAATTCTGCTCCTTGACTATTGGACCATATTTTCTGAATATAGGGTACAAGAGAAGAGTAACTGCAATAAACCAGCCAATTATCCACATAGTCTGGAAACATTTGACTAATAGGATGCACTGTATGACCAGTTAATTCCTTGGGCGGGAGTCCATTGCAGAGGTTCTTTGACTCTGACATAATTTGAAGCAATGCTTTGTAAGATATCATAATGATGGACAAGGCATTTTGTGAGAAGATAGAAGGCTTTGGCAGAGACATTATGCATAAGGAATGGAAATTCATCTCTAGATATTTGTCTGCTTCCGTAAGGACGAAATTCCACACTTTCATGACAGAAGGAGCCCAGTGTAATACACATACTACCAGATGGCTGCTAGCTCTTCCTAGGAGTGGATGACATATTGAACTCATTACTGATCTCTATTGCTGTTGCCTTCTGAACGCGACTGTGGAGCTTTAGTTAGGTTGCATTAGTGTCGTTGGTATAGCCTCTGTTCCAGCCTAGTGTTTCTGGAGAAGGATACTGAGTGACATTTACTGAAAGTAGCATTCTGTTAAAGTAGTTATTGAGTACATTATTCACAGTGAAGACCCTTTGATGAATATTTATTCAACCCACTCCTGGACATCTTCTGTTCCACTCTGAACGTTCTAATCAATATCGTTTCTCCAGACTGTTCTGTAACTAATATTCCAGTCCTTTCTCTTACAAGTCCTTTAACATCTTGATGTACACGCAGAATGAGCAACTCCTCTCCCCCGACCCGCCTGTTTTTAAAGTCAGAAGTGCATAATTTGGAATACCACAGAAAGAACTATTGCTGCTTGTCCCATTTCCAAACCGAAGCCAGCACACTCTGTCAGTGAGAAAGAGCGTGCCTTTCCGAGGAAGGACTTTTTTGGAATGCAGCAACCTAATGAATATATTCCACCAGACCGCCCTGCTTAGGGTCATGGCACCATGAAATAGGAGGAGTGCACTATAGGAAGATGGATATTTTCTACGCTTGCTAAACACAGTCTCTGAGGACCCCAACTGTTATCCCAACCCATCCCTGAGAGTGAAGATTAACAGTGGGGAAGAAACAAACACAGAGACAGTTCCTGTTTGACTCAGGGTGCCTCCAACTGCTTCCTCACAGTTCTTTTCTGTATATACTCCCGGTTCCTTAACATCAGTCGGAATAGATATTCTTGGCAATTGGACCGACTATTGTAACAGAGGCCATTGCTGTCAGAAAGGCTGAGTTGAAGGCCTTTTTCAGAATAAAAACAAGGAGCTGGGTGGGTTCTCAGAGATGAACAGTTGGAGGTTTACTTCTCAAAAACAGATGCTTTTCAAAAAATGCCACGTATTTCTCAAAGGTTCTGAAAATTGCTTGCTTATGTATGAGAGACAGATGCTCTAGTGTTGAAGGGTGAGGCCTTCATGCCTTTTTAAGTTTCATTTTGCTATTTCCTACTATATTTTTAAGAAACATATTAATATAAAGATGAAAATATAACAATATGAAAACTAGATTCTGATGACTTCAGGACAACATCTGTGATAGTTATAATTCAACTGTGAAGCTTACGCTTGTCATTTCTGATGTGCCTTTTTTCCGTCCTCAGATGACAATATCTGGGTAGATCTTGTATGTGTATGCAAAAACAAAGGAAAGAGAAAACCCATTTCTAATAGTAACTGTCACCTGTAAGAAGTTTTTATTTGCTTGCTTTTGTTTCTGCCATCGAGTACTATTAGTAATGTATTTTGTTCAAAACATGATCAAATATGTGTGTTAAGAAATATTTGAATCAGGCCAGACAGTGGTGGTGCACCCCATTAATCCCAGTACTTGGGAGGCAGAGACAGGTGGATCTCTATGAGTTCAAGACCAGCCTGGTCTATAACAGCTAGTTACAGGACAGCTAGGACTGTTACACAGAGAAACCCTGTCTCGAAAAAAAAATAAAAGGAAAAAAAGAAAAAATATTGGAATCAGGGATCATATCACCAGTTTTTCATTGAGAAATGAAGCTTGACTCATTTTCTACTTTATATTATGCTTGACAGAATCTATGGTGTGTATACATTGTCTTTCTGTGATCTCTGGGAGATTCAAACTGTGTTTTTGATGGACAGTCCTTCAAGGCACATTACAGAGCATTTCTACTGCATTGGGGTTTTCTCTTGTGTGTGTGTGTGTGTGATGTGTGTGTGTATGTGGTGTGTGTGAATGTGTGTGATGTATATGTGTATGAGGTGTGTGTGAGTGTGTGTGTGGTGTATGTATGTGATGCGTTTGTGTGTGATGTATGTGTGTATGTGGTGTGTGTGTGCACATATGGAAATGCTTGCTTTCGCACAGACCAGAGGTGTTAAGCATCAGGTGTTGGTCATCCAGAGCCTTCCAGCTTGTTTTATGAAACAGGTTCTCACACTGGCCTGGGATTCTCTGATGAGGGCAGGCTGTCGGGCTGGTGAGCCTGGGGAATGCCTCTCTCCATTTCATCAGAGCTGAGGTTCCAAGTGTATGCTATGGCACAAAGTCCTTTGATGTGGGTTTTGGGATCCAGTTCAGGTCCCTGTAATTGTACAGCAAGGGCTTTACCAGCTTGAACCTTCTCTCTAGCCCTTGTGTCTGTTGTTGAGACTTAGGTTGAAGAACCCAAGCAACAGCAACAACAACAAAGAGTTCAAAATGTGATTTAAAAATCTTCATTTCAATATGCGTCATCTGAAGTATGCACATTCTTACAACCACAAAGCAAAGCACTGCACTCACATTTATTTTGTTCATCATATTCTCCACTGAGCTGAAAGAATGTAATAGAAATTGAGTTTTATGCTAGCCTCCAGGAATATTGAAATGACAGTGATATTTACACCCTGAATAAGAACATATCTATCACTTGCAAAATGAATTAATATTCCTAAAACTCAAGGAAATCTCATTTGCACTGTTTCCCTGCCTCCAGAATTTTTATTTAATTTTTGAGAATTTTCTGTGTGTGATATCATAGGCTAAATAAAGGCATGGTCTATATAAACTTTGTTTCCATCAATTCCATAGTATTAGATACGATGTAAGTTGTTAAGTAGCTATTGGATGAATGTGTCAATTAAAGCATAATGAATCATACTTTGATCTTTGCTAAAACAATACACTATTAAATGACAAAAATTTACATTAGAGAGATAAAGCCTATTTCCTTCAGCAATGACTAGTCATCCTTCAAAAAGCACTTGACGAATTATTGCAATGTGCTGGTTTCTGAAATAATGTCTAAGTTAGCAAAGCCCAAGAGAACCAGTCAGCTTTGCACTGATTTCTCATCTTTTCAAGAATGCATCAGATTTCTGGTGTCCTTTTAAGATGAAGGAATGTGCTACATAGAGAATTAAATGACCTTTAGGAGAAAAGAATAAACGATGGTAATTGATGCAACTATGAATGTTTTAATTCCAAAATGTTGCTCTACTGGTCCACTCCCATGATGTAAGTAACTATTTCAATGCTGAATTACAGCACAATCTATTTAGATGGCATTTTACTTCCAATTAAGCTCAGAACAAGCACTATTTATAAAGTGAACAGCAACTGTAGTGATGACAATATGAACAGCAGATTTGTTGCTGTTGTTCATTTCGATTTCCACTTGGCTGAAAAGCACCGTGAGAGGCCACTGACTGTCAGGGGATTCCTTAGTTTCAAGAGGTTCACTTGGGAAAACAGGGCTGGAGTCAGCAGGCCAAAGGGCTAGGTCTGGAGTTGTCTGAACCCGAAATGTAAACTGTTTTACTCATACACTTTGGCTTTTCCAAATGCAAATGACATGTAAATCACAATGTAATTGCCCTTTACTTGACCCACAGTGTGCTGGGAGCCCTGCAAAGCCAAGTCATACACAGAGAACCAACCTGTAGTACTGGGAACTATAGCTGCGCACCAGGAGCTGTTATAGTAAGTGGCTCAAACAGCTGCCAGCATGAGACTGACTCAAGGTCTTCCTTTATCAAAGATTTAGGCAGATTTATTAAAATAACTTCTTAACTGGAGATCATTATGTAAAGCAAACTAATCTCAGAAACAAAAGATTCACATATTTTCTCATATGTGGAATCTTTAAAAATATTTGTCATTTTTAAACCAAATTTATTATTTTAGTATTTATAGGCATGAGTGTTTTGCTTGCATGTATGTCTATGTATGTAGCGTCCTCAGAGGCCAGAAGAGGGCGTTGGATCTCCTGGAACTGGAGTTACGGATGACTGTGAGCTGCCATGTGGGTGCTGAGAATGGAATCTGAGGGCTCCAGAAGGGCACCCCATTAACTTCTCAGACATCTGTCCAGCCCTTTGTTTACAGTTGAAAAAATTAAAACATAGTTTTATATATTTCCTCTCCCCTCTTCTCCTTCCATGTCCCTCCCCACTTTCAAATCCATGGCCTAATTTTCTTTAATTATGATGAGACTGTCAATAATTAGGAATAGAAACAATAGTAGCAGTGAGAGCAATAAGTGAGAGTAAATGAGGAAAAGAATAAAGACTCTCTCTCTCTCTCTCTATATATATATATATATATATATATGAATGAAGATGTTGTAATGAAACTCATTACTTCATACAATTAGTGAACATCAATTTAAAAATTTCCTTTTGTTGTTCTCTTACTATACTGAGCATGTTTATTTGATTTATTTGGGAACAGATTGCTGTTCTATAATATTTATGGTAATATAGAAAATGAACACAGCAATATTTTGTGATCATAGCAATATTATCTATTAATTATGGTACTTATATGCACATATAGTGTTCAATACTTAAAATCTAGTTATTTCTTCATGAAGATATAGGCTACAAACAAAAAAGCCCGATTACACAGGGATTGTGTTTTATGTATATTACTAAATCCTAAGTGCCTTAAGTTGTCAGATTTAACAGATAAAAAGAGGAGATATTTAGTTAATTTGGCTTTTCTGATAAAAAAATAAATGTATGCTAGTTTAAATTGTATTGGAAATAGAGTTGGCTATAATTTGAAAACTTCAAATCCACAATGCTGTGAGGACTGTTGAGGGCTGTCATGATATTCCAAGTGGAAAGTTCCACAGCAGAAAATTCTGTTGCATGTACAAATGATACGGTTTGAATGAGGTGACCCCCATAAGTTGGGTGCATTTAAATACTGATCCCCAGTAGGTAGCTATTGGGGGTGGGGGGAATAGGAGGTTGGCCTTGCTGTAGGAAGTACCCACTGAGGGTGAGATTTGAGGTTTCAAACGCCATGTGCCCTCTCCCTGCTTTCTTGTGTGTGGTCCAGATGTGAGCTCCCAGCTGCTGTATGAACTCTGACCCTCTGACCTGTACGCTCCAAACAAACTCTTTCTTCTATAATTTGCCTTGGTTCTGATGTTTTATCATGGCAACGGGAAAGTAACTAATATAATAAAATTATTAAATATATGAATAAAATAAAGTGATAGACATGCTTATTTTAAAGCCTATATAATCTACTTATATAAACTTACATCCTTATTCATAGCCTTAGACTTTTCTACCATCCTTAATCATGTCTAAGGTGCCTTTCCTCTCTCAAAGTATGCTTTTACTTTTAATGAAAAGAATTATCTTAGGAGGATGGGGCAATGGCTAAGTCAATAACTTGTCTTTATTCATTTCAGTATTGTATCTTTCAATATGAACATTTTCATTTTTATCAAGGGCACTATTAATTCAACCCTTCAGATTCTGAACTTGAGGAAAGGTCTAGTAATTTTTAGTAGGAATGATGTAGGGATATATGAGCAGCTTCTAAATATATGTAGAAATATGGAGATGACTTAGTGGTTAAAGTAATCTGAAGACTAGAGGTCAGAATCCCAGAACCCACATAAATGCCAATTTTTCAGATATCTGACCTGTAATTCCAAGCTTTGAAGGTTTAGACTGGGGCTTTTCACTTTGAAGGTTTAGACTGGGGCAAGCTGGTTAGGGAGACTACCTGAATAGAAAATCTCTGGGTTTGATTGAGAGATCCTGCGTTAAGAAGAATAAGGAAGAACAATTGAAGAAAATTCCTTATATCAACTTTGCTCCCACTCTACCCAAGCACACTCCTACTTACATGGGAACATGCATGTGCACACTTATTTACACCATATGTATTGAAAAAAGAAAGACAAATATATGTAAAGTCACCTGGCTTCAGGTTTCTGATGAATGAGGTCACAGAATCCTGAAGAAACCCAAAACCCATATCTTCTGATTTTCAGAAAATAAGCTACTCACCCATGGAACTATTAACTGACATGACACATTGAAGGGCTGATGATTCTTTTGTTGTTAGAGTTGAGTCTATGATTCTGTAATCTTTGACAGTTGGATCTACGACAGTTGGTATGGTCTTTTCTCTGAATATCCTAAGCTGTCTTTCTACATGCTGCCCAGAATTCCTGCATGGAAATGCAACATGCTGCATGTCCTGATGGAGAGTCCCAGGCAGACACAATGGGTTAAAATTTTTGCTGGCATCTTATGTTTCACTCTCTTGGCAGATAGCTGTGTGGCATCTCTGCATTTTTTGCAAACACACTTTCACACTCACACATATACATATCATGATGCATGAATAGCACTCACAAACACTCCCTATATACATTTTTGGTTGCTAACAAATGACACCTCTCTGAGAATGTGTGTTCATGGACAAAAATGGCAGTATAACTTCCCCAGAGTGACAATACAGTGATCCCAATCACCCCTGGACACTTCATTTCGTCTGGGGAGTATGGCAGATCTGGCTTTGGGTCTGAGCAGGTCGGTGTTCAGGGTTCGCGTCCCTTGAAGTTTAATAGGCCTGTAGATATTTTAAATGTCTGTTTATGTAGGATGCAATACTGTGGTCTATTTGAGGTCATGCCAGTTTTCTATCACCGATGATTCCTGGGCTCTGCAACCCTTTGCTGGTTTCGTTTAACCCTGCTCATACCTCTGTGATTATTCTCTTGATGAAAATCTTCAATGTAGAACTCTTCTCTGGAAAACTGAATGGCTAAAAAGAATTGTTCTCCACACATTGATGTCGGGGCATGCCATAGCAAATATATTGTTTCCTCTTAGAGGTCTCAAAATGAAATACGACAGCGAATATATTCCATCGACATTCAGGGATGCCAGTTTGAATTTTCACCTTTCTCAATGTGTTAATAGTCAAAGATAGAGGCACTGGAGTCAGCTCTTTTATATAAAAACGAGAGGCAAAAAAGCATAAAAAGAAAGCATGTAGAAGAAACAAAACAATGCCCAAATCTGAATTAACCTCTCTGCTTAAAAATCTCACCCTTTCATTAATTCTTTAATATTAGTTAGAACATGTTGTTACCATTAGGGAAACCCTTATGCCGAAAGCAAGCAAACAAGTAGATGTAAGTTAAGCATCTGAAAGTGAGGATGTAGTAGTTCACTGATATAGCACGCGCAAAGTCCTGCATATCCACACAGGGCATCATCACCAACAACTAACACACAGAACAAAGAACCTTTGAAACAGGAATGTACCCACAGCATTGTCTAGTTGGGAGACTGAGGCAGGAGGATTGCTTCAGCTGGGGGCTTTGAGACTAACTTGGGCAGCTTAAAAAACATTATCTTTAGGGAAAAAAAAGCCCAGGAGGATGGAATCAAAAAACAAGGAAGGAAGGAAAGAAGGAAGGAAGGGTAAGAAAGAGGGATGGCAGCAGGTAGAGAGTGAGGAAAGAACTTTTGTACATAAGATCCAGGTAATTTCATAAAACTGGAAGAGAGGAAATAATCTTGTTAGGGGGAAGGGGATGTATAGAAGATGAATTTAGAAAATTCCATAACTCATTAAGCTTTAGAACAACACTAAAGAAGAAGGAAATGAAAGAAAGGAAGTGGTAAGGGACAAACACAATAATATGTTTTAGGACTGAGGTATTTAGGATGGTCAGACACAAAGACTGGACCAAGGTGCTGTTATCAAACGAAACAAAACAAAATAAAAAACAAACAAACAAAAACTCAACAATGCATACCAGGAAAGTTCGCACCAAAATTTCAGAGGAAACACATAAGGAAAACTTGAGAATGCAGAAAAGTATCTCCTGAGAGTAAAGTGGTCACACACAAAGGACTAGCATTGAATAAGCATTAGATATCTCAAAATAATCTGTCAGTCTATCATCTGCCATAATTATCTTCCTAAGTATCTAGCACTTGTCTTTTTGAGTTATTGAGAACCTTTGTACTCAAACTACTAATAAAGAGTAAGGTCAGACAACCTGCTCAGTTTTCCTTTCTATGTAATCTTTCTTAAGTTTTTAATAGAGGATATGGTTCATTAAGATGAGGAAAAAGGAAAATATAGGATCAGAGAAATAATGTTTCCAATGAAAGAGACTAACAAAATGCTGGGATGAAAATTGTTCTGTAAGCTTTGACAGCAAACATTTTTTTATGACCTTGTTGAAGTATTGAAGAGTTCAACATCCAGAACTTGGGGATGAAAGTAGGCCTGACAGAATACATGAGACTGTGGCTGAAAACTTAGAGATAAGGAAGGTACAGTGGATGATAATATTGACACTAAGCACCAAGGTTTTTATACATGAATTTTGTATGTACACGTGTGTATTCATACCATATTGTTGTAGAAGGAATCCACAGGGTCTCATCCTCTGTGAAAACAAAAGAAGAACCTCTTTTCCAAAGTATCATATCCTTAGACCCAAATTCTGAAGTCATAATACCTTTATAATATCCATGCTGGTTTAGCTTAGCAGACCACACAGTGAAATGTCTCTCTGCAGTTAGCTCCTTCACAATCAAAAAATTTAAAGAAAACACAATAAAATACATAATCCAGACATTCTGTGAATTTTCCATTTTTACATGGCTTATTTTTTTTAATCTATGACTATCTGTACTCTGTCTCCTTAAAGACTTTACCCTTTTTATAAAAGCATCTCTCTATACTCTTTATTTCTTTTCTCTTTTAAGCCTGCTATGTACCTTTATTCAACAGTGTGACCCATTTAGAGGTCTTTTATGTCTGAATCTGTCCTATTGTGAATCTGTAATTATTTACTATCCAGGAACACTTTTGCTTTGCGCTTTTAAAATGCTAAATTTAAAATTCTTAAGAATCTAAGCTGCGACAATCCCAGATCAAATACAGGTACTGCCTGCCTGCTCTGCCCAGTACAACATGGTGGTGCCACTTGTGCCTCTGAGCCATGTGCACTGCACAGCTACCATGGTGGAGCTACTTGTGCCTCTGAGCTGCACACAGTTCCAGGCACACAACAGTCCACATTTCCATCAAGCAAGTCATAGCACTTTAGTCAGAAACTCCGTCCAAATGATCTGTCTCCAGCGGGAGCCAGAGATGGTGCCAGCAGCATAGCCCAGAAAGCCGGCATTTTAAAACCGCCATGGCTTTTTTACTGTTGCGCCAATTTGTAGTATGAGGAGCGGGCGGGCTGCATTCCCGCCGCCTGGCTTGCTTAACCCCTGAAATAATTACACAGAAACTGTATTCATTTAAACACTGCCTGGCCCATTAGTTTTAGTCTCTTATTGGCTAACTCTCACATCTTGATTCAACCCATTTTTAATAATCTGTGTGTCACTACAAGGTCGTGGCTTACTGGGAAAGATTCAGCGTGTCTAACTTGGCAGCTTCATGGCCCACTTGTTCATCCCAGTCGCCCACCTAGCTTCGCCCAGAAATAACCACACAGAAACTGTATTAATTAATCACTGCTTGGCCCATTAGCTCTAGTTTCTTATTGGCTAATTCTTACATCTTCATTTAACCCATTTTTATTAATCTGTGTATCGCTACGTGGCAGTGGTTTACCAGGTAAAATTTCCAGCATCCATCTCTGGTGGCTCCATGGTGTCTGTCTGATTCTGCTTACTTCCTCCCAGAATTCAGTTCTGTCTTCTCTGTGTACCTAAGTTCTGCCCTATCAGGCCAAGGCAGTTTCTTTATTTATTAACCAATACAAGCAACACTCAGAGGGGATTCCCACATCAGAGAACCAAGGCTGTGAGGTTGATTGTTACCTTGTCCTCTTCAAAACAGTTTAAACAAACAGGCTGAAGTTCCTTGGTAGATTTTTTGGGTCGCTTTTGTAAACTATCATATCATCCACAAGTAGTGAAAGTCTGACTTCTTCTTTTCCAATTCATATACCCTTGATCTCCTTTTTGTGTCTTATTGCTCTAGCTAGAACCTCAAGAACTATATTGAATAGCTATGGAGAGAGTGGGCAACCTTGTCTTGTTCCTGATTTCAGTGGGATAGCTGTGAGTTTCTCTCCATTTAGTTTGATGTTGACTGTTGACATGTTTAGGTATAAACACTTTCAGTAATGTAGCATGATACAAGATTAACTCAAAAAAATCAGTAGCCCTTCTTTACTCAGGTGATAAATGTGCTGAAAAAGAAATCAGAGAATCAACACCCTTCAAAATAGCCACAAATAGCATATAATATTTCAGAGTAACTCTAATGAAACAAACAGAAGACCTGTGTGACAAGAACTTTAAATCTTTGAAGAAAGAAATTGAAGAAGATGCCAGAAAATGGAAAGATCTCCCATACTCTTGGATAGGCAGAATTAACATAATAAAAATGGCAGTATTACCAAAAGCAATCTACAGATTCAATGCAATTCCCAGGAAAATTCCAGCAAAATTCTTCACAGACCTTAAAAGAACAGTACTCAACTTCATATGGAAAAGCAAAATTCCCAGGATAGCCAAAACAATCTTATACAATAAAGAAACTTCTGAAGGCATCACAATCCCTGACTTCACAATCCCTGACTTCAAACTCTACTAAAGAGCTACAGTACTGAAAACAGCCTGATATTAGCAAAAAAACAATGGAACAGAATCAAACACCCAGATATTGATCCACACACCCAAGAATATCTAATTTTTGAAAAAGAAGCAAAAAACATAAAATGGAAAAAAGAAAGTATATTCAACAAATGGTGCTGGCATAACTGGATATCAACATGTAGAAGAATGAAAATAGATCCATATCTATCACCATGCACAAAACTCAAGTCAAATGGATCAAAGACCTCAACATAAAGCCAACCACATTGAACCTCATAGAAGAGAAAGTGGGAAGTACACTTGAACACATTGGCGCAGGAGACCACTTCCTAAATATAACCCCAGTAGCACAGACACTGAGAAAAACAATAAATGGGACCTCCTGAAACTGAAAAGCTTCTGTAAAGCAAAGGACATGGTCAGCAAGACAAAACAGCAGCCTACAGAATGGGAAAAGATCTTCACCAACCCCACATCAGATAGAGGTCTTATCTCCAAAATATACAAAGAACTCAACATATTGGTCATCAAAAGAACAAATAATCCAATAAAAAAATTGGGGTACAGACCTAAACAGAACTCTCAACAGAGGAATCTAAAATGGCTGAAAGACACTTAAGGAAATGCTCAACATTCTTAGTCATCAGAGAAATGCAAACCAAAACAACTCTGAGATCCCATCTTAGGCCTGTAAAAAGGCCAAGATCAAAAACACTAATGACAATTTCTGCTGGAGAGGTTGTGGGGAAAGGGAACACTCTTGCATTACTGGTGGGAGTGCAAACTGGTACAGCCCCTTTGGAAATCAGTGTGACAATTTCTCAGAAAATTAGGAAACAACCTTCTTCAAGACCCAGCAATACCACTTTTGGGTATATATCCAAAAGATGATCAATCGTACCACAAGGACATGTGCTCAACTGTGTTCATAGCAGCATTGTTTGTCATAGCCAGAACCTGGAAACAACCTAAATGCCCCTGGACCAAAGAATAGATAAGGAAAATGTGGTGCATTTACACAATGGAGTACTACACAGCAGAAAAAGATAATGACATCTTGAAATTTGCAGGCAAATGGAAGGAGCTAGAAAACATCATAATGAGTGAGGTAACCCAGACCCAGAAAGACAAATATCATATGTACTCACTCATAAGTGGCTTTTAGACATCAAACAAAGAAAACCAGCCTACAACTCACAATCCCAGAGAACCTAATCAACAATGAGGACCCTAAGAGAGACATAGATGGATTTAATCTACATGGGAGGTAGAAAAAGACAAGATCTCCTGAGTAAACTGGGAGCATGGGGACCATGGGAGAGGGTTGAAGGGGAGGGGAGATGAAGGGAGGGAAGCAGAGGAAACATATATAGCTCAATAAAATAAATTAAAAAAAAAACCTGACAGAGCGCACAGTGGTCTAGTAGTTACGGGATCTCAAGCTGTGTTACTAACTCTGGCTGTGAAGTCCGGCAAAGTTAGAGTCTCTCAGAATGTAAGAGAGTCTTTCGCCATGCTCAGATATCTCAAGGCTGTAGCATATCAAGCATTCCCCCCTGGGCTTCGCGGTTAATGGGGCAATCTTGGAATCTCAGGATGGCAGAATCCAGAAAGTATAGAAGATGTCAAAAATGAGGAAAGCAACCCAAGCTGCCACTGGGCATGGATGACTTCCTGGAAGCATGCCCAGGAGTGAGGAAACCATTTAATGCTTTTAATAACTACAGTATGTGCTGTTGGAATCACCTCAGCTAGCAGAGGAAGAATTTAAACCTCTGTTTAATGAAATCTCTATACCCTAAGAGTTGGTATAAGGGAATTAAAGCTACTAGGGGGAGACTCTTTCTAGCAGTCATGTTTTGGGGCAAAAAAACTAAGATATGGAGAAAATAGTTTGTCTCACTAGCTATTTGTCAAAAAAGAGCTCTTATATGTAAAAAATTCTTTCATCTAAAATGCTAGTAAGACACCACTGTTCTGCCTGACATTTCCAACCATACATTCATCTATGTCACCTGAACTCTTTAGAGTCTCCTGTTTTATGAATTGATGTAGTCCTTAAAAACTGCGGGCTAAATACCTACAACTCTACTTAGATACTTACTGTGACAATCTGTTAAAAAGCAGTTTTATAGCATCAGAAATGAATGACCACTTACCAAAGGAACATGTTTGTGTTTAATTAGCTGTATGAGTAGACTTTGAAAGTTTCAAGCCATTTGGATAATGTATGGAATAAATAGTATAAGGACTCATGGTGTTTAGAGATGGAGTCACTTTCTGAATAAAACTGTGCCTTGGCTGCTTGCAGACCAGGGGTGTGACACTTCTGCTCCACTCTTGCTAAAGGTCGTCTACCCTAGACTGTGATTCTTGCTTTTATGCATGGTTCCAAATCTCGTAAAGAAAATTTTTGTAAACTTCCTATGACTTCTGTATTAGTTATTTTTGTATCACTGGCACTACATACCTGACAAAAGCAGCGAAATTAAGGTAGGAAGTATTTGTTTTAGATTACAGTTTGGATGTTCTCAGTCCCTCCTGGTAGGGAAGGCACAGTAGTTAGATCAGATCAGTCGATGATGGTAACACCTTGCAGCTTGTTCACATCTCAGTGGGCTTGGAAACAAAAATCTCAGGCTGAGAGAAGTTCCAGTTTGTAAGGACTGAGAGTTTGCTTTCCTAAATGCAGTCCTTCCCAGTACTGCCGCCTGCTCATGTTCAAAGGCATGAGGCCATAGGGGATATTTCCATCTGAAATAGGACAATCTCTCAGCAATGTTTCATTGTTGTTTGCTCTCTAGAGGTGGTGGGACCTGGGAGAGTGAAGCTGATGACTGAAATGGACTAAAGTTTCATCAATAGCTAATTTTATTCAGAGCATCGGACAATTTATACTCTGAGGGTTAAGAGGAGTCACATGAGTAAAGGGACTTCTTTACTTATGGACAATCACAGGGGCAAACTGCACATGACAGACATGCACCAAAACCATGTTTTTTCATAGGGGCAAATGAGCAAATAAAAGTAGCCAGTTGTAATGAATAATCTGAAGTAAAGTCACTCCTATCCACCACACCTGGGAAGAGCACAAAAACATTCCAAGAACAATTCTGAGTCTTGAAGAAACTGAGTTCACAAGACTTTTTTCTTTCTTTCTTTCTTTTTTTTTTTTGAGTTTTCTAACAAGCACTCAGAATTCTCATCACATGGCTCCATTGTCAGACTGCTTATTTTTTAAATGAAGGATATCTAGATTGGTTTTGATTTGAGATGTTGTAAATTTGAGATGTTGAGAGTAATGTAATTGTCACTTGGTGCATGACTAACCTATAAGTAAGCAAATTATAAACTTAATTAATAATATTAGAACAGTGAGATGATTGTGAGTAATACTATGCCAAAGAAAAGGGATCCAAATTATGCCCAGTACTATTGGTCACATTATATTGATCAGAAAAATCTAGAGAATAACTTGAAAAGAGACCGTTATGATTAATAGTTCTAGTATCTGGTAGAAAGTAACCCAACATTTGCCTTTAATAGGAAACAAATGCTATGACATTCCATGTAGATGGGAAATGCTTTAAATCCCAAGGAAAAATTAAAGGCATTCCCTTCTTCAGATGAATGAATGAGAGTCTATTACGGTCCTATGATTGAGTCATAAACCAGAGTCATTAGTAAAGATAACAGGAGCTGGATCATCCAACATACAAGTTGAAACAAGGGAAGATGAGGAACATAAGAGCAATACACATGCTCAGAGGCACTTACTGCAGATGCATTGCCAAAAAGAGATTCTCAAGTGACATAGAGCTATGGGTATTTCATAGAATAACTTCTGCTTTGGTACATAGGGTTGTAACTTGGCCTGGGTGGACAGACTTGACTTCTGGTGATAGGGTCGATATTTCCTTTTGCCCTTTAGATGCTGTCTCTCTGCTGACTTCCACCATCTCCTCACCCTCTACCATCATCCTTAATGGCCCAGGGCTGGAGGAGTTGAAGAGGAATATACAGTATTTCAGTGGACCTATCTGCAATGATAGATGTATGGTCCTTCCCACTTTTTTTCTGGAGAAGTAAAAGTAGGACAGGTTAATTGTCTTAGTTAGGATTTCTATAGTTACAACAAAAACACCATAACTAAAAAACAAGTTGGAGAAAATAGGGTTCATTCGGCTTACACTTCCACATTGCTGTTCATCACCAAAGGAAACAGGTAAGGAACTCAGGCAGGATTCTGGAGGCAGGTGTTGATGCAGAGGCCATGGAGGGTGCTGTTTACCGGCTTGCTTCCCTAGGCTTGCTCAGCCTACTTTCTTATAGAAACCACTATCCCAGGAATGGCACAGCCCACAATAGGCTGGATCACTACTTGAGAAAATTGGTGGGTCTCATGGAGGCATTTCCTCAACTGAGGCTCCTTCTCTAATGACTCTAGCTTGTGTCGAGTTGACACAAAACCAGCCAGTATATTAATGCGCCAGTTTGCTTACTTTCTTCTGCAATAAAACCAGTATGTTAGGGTGTACACAGTATGAGACTATTCCTATAAATAGTCCCACAATAGGAAAAGAATCTAAAGCTATATTTAAGAGTTTATGAACTAACCATAATAGATGAATCAAAACAGCCAGGTCCACCTGTTGGGCCGAGGAAAAGGAAGTATTAATAGATTGCTGACTGTCTGGACCATGAATTCACTCCTATGCTGTTTAGATAAGCCATCAATAAAATAAGTAGTTGCCTGTGGAATGGGAGAAGGTTGAACAATTTTTTGTAATCACAAATTCAACTCATATGAGAAAATCCCATAGGTTACTAGATAGATAATGATTTCTTATCCTTTCATAGTAATCTGCAAATGAAATTTGAAAATTTACGGAGTTCTGTAATGCTCTTAAAAACTGATTGTTAAGGGTAATATAATACATCAAGGATCAAATCCATATAATTGTTGATATTGCATCCCCACTTCCTCAATTTACTAATTGAATAGAAAGGGTAAGGTAAGCAGTTAGTCTTTTCTGGTCCTCATAGGAGACAATTTAGTGGGGAAAATAAATAAATTTAAAGGCAGTGAAGGTTCCACACAATAGACAAATACCTCTTTTAGTCTGAATTCAAATTACTGGTGTTCTTTTCTTGCATTTCAGGATAATATGTGAGGACTGTCTAATGCAACCTCTCCTTCTAGAGTTTTCAACAGATTGGTTAGTACATTGGAAATACCAAGCACAGCTCATGAGGTTGAGGAGGACTTGGGATATGAATTCCTTTGCCCTGCTCTGTGTTAGCTTGCCTAGGTTGTAAAGTTAACTTTTTCATAAGCTCTCTCCTAAGTTCTCACCAAAAAGGAGAGAATTCAAGATTAGATTGATTATCACATGCCTCATCCATGCTTCAGGGTCACTTTCAGGCAATGGAGGGCATGCATCTAAAGGAGTCTCCAGTAAGGTAGCTGGGGAACTGTCACCAGAATAGTTATTGGTGGCGTTGTTTTTACTTTGGATTTTGCCTGATCAGGAAAAAAAATCTTCTTTCTTGCCTCTTTATCAATTTTAAGGTTTAATCATCTAGTTTATACTCATTCAAGGAATTAGCCATCTCTTTATGATTAATACCCTTCTTATCTTTCTTAAGCATTTTGATAACTCTGAATTAATACTTAAGAGACCCAAAATTGAATGGGGATATATATATATATATATATATATATATATATATATATATATATATATATATATATATCCGCGCCTTTTCAAAATTCTTTCAGATTTGGTTCTACACTTCTTCATCTAAAGTTCTTTCTTCTGGAAACCAGGGTTTATAATCATAAACAACTTGAAAGCAGCCTAACAATTGTGATTTTAATACTTGTGCGCCTCCTTTCTTTAAACATGGTTCACATCCCAGAATAAGGCAAAGCTTGTCCTGTTTTTGTGCCAATATTCGCACTCCCCTCCTTCTGTGAGAGTCCCTACTTTCTAACCTCATAGCCCACTTCCGGTTCCTCTGCAGGTGGCACTTGTTCACTGCTCTTGTGGTGGTGTGACCTGGGAGAGTCGAGCTGATAAATCAAAATACTAGTCTCATTCAATACCCAACTTTCATTTAGAACATCAGACAGTTTATACTCTGAGCATTAAGAGGAGTCGCGTGAATAAAGAGCACACTCACAAGGCCAAGTTGCATGTGGCCGACAAAAACACATGTGGTGGGAAAGCCACCAAAAAACCCCATATTTTTCCACATAGGAATATAAAGGAATAACAATACCTATTTATCATGAATAGTCTGAAGTAAATTCAATCCTATCCACCACACCTAGAAGGGGCATAAAAGCATATTCCAAGAGCAATTCTGTGTTTTGAAGAAACTGAGGTCATAAGACCTTTTGCCCTGTTTTTTTTTTTTTTTTGAGTTTTCTCACAAGCAGTCAGAATTCTCACATGGCTCAAATCTTGAACCTTGCTCCAACACACTGCTTTGTCTGTTTTTATTGCCTTCATATTACTGAAAACTTAGAAGACTGAGAAAAGTGATATTTATAAATTATGTTCTATGTTCCTGTGCTGATTGGGTTTTTGTCAATTTGACTCAAGTTAGAGCTTTCTGGGAAGAGGCAACAACAACAGAAAACATGTCTCCATAAGACTGGCTTGTTGCAAGCCTGTCAACATTTTCTTAATTAATGATTGATGTGGGAGGACCCAGACTATTATAGGTGAGGTCATTTCCAGGGTATATAAGGAAGCAGAATGAACAAGCTAGTAATTATTACTTCTGCATTCTGCCCTGCCTTGAGGTCCTGCCATGACTTTTCTTCCATGATGGACTGTAATCTGAAATTTCAAGTGAAATAAACCCTTTCCTCCTAAAGTGTTTTGGTCATGGTGCTTCATCACAGGAATAGAAATCTTACCTAGGGCACACCCTCTTATACCAGCAATACTATGTCTTACATTTTGTTTTCTTTATTTTATCATTTTTCTTCTAGATTTTCTAATATATATTTGCATTTTCTTCTTAAAAACTTGAAAATACATTGGAATAACAACTGAGTATGTTTCAAGAATTGTTCTTATTTTTCCTAAAGAGAATAGGGTTTATTTCCCCCAAACAAGAGCATTCCTTTGCAATTATAAAATTATATCATATTATATTATAATTTTGCAATTATAAAAATAGGAAAATCCAATATTAATATATTGTCAATATCTAATCTATATGTATATAGATAACATTTTAAAAACTGGTGTCGATGGGGATGTCCCCAGCTAGGTCCTTGGGCAGGAGAGGAGAGGGTGCCTGAACTGGCCTTGTCCCATAGTCACACTGATGAATATCTTGATTATCACCATAGAAATTTCGTTCGCTGGATGGAGATAGAGACCCGCATCCACATCAGAGGAATGGACTGAGCTCCCAAGGTCCAGTTGAAGAGCAGAAGGAGAGGACCGGGAGGGGTTGGTCCACCCACTGAGACAGTGTGCCTGATCTAATGGGAGCTCACCAAATCCAGCTGGATCGGGACTGAACAAGCATGTGATCAAACTGGACTCTCTGAATGTGGCTACTAATGGGGGCGGACTGAGAAGCCATCGACAATGGCACTGGGACCTATCTCTTCTGCATGTATTGGCTTTTTGGGACTCTAGTCTATTTGGATGCACACCTTCCTAGGCCGGGATGGAGGGGGGAGGGCCTTGGACTTCCCACAGGGCAGGGTACCCTGCCCTCTCTTAAGTTTGGAGGGGGAGGGAGGAGGGTTAGTGGGGGAGTGGGAGGGGAACGGGAGAAGGGGAGGAAGTGTAAATTTTTGAATGGAAAAATAAAAAAAAATATATTTTACTTGTCAACTGTGAATAGACCATGGCATGTGGATGGAGGTCAGAGGACAACTCGTGGGGTTGTTTTGTCTTTTCATCATGGAGAATCAAACTCAGGTCACTGGGCTTAGTACTTCCGTCCACTAGCCTGCCTACATATTCAAACTGAATGGTTGTTTCATAAATGTCTTTTGTTGTCATATTTTTCCCAGCACAGGACAATTCCAGGATCATGTATTACATTTAGTTATCTTGTTTCTTATTCTAATGATTTTCTTTGGTCTGAGTATTCCTTCCTTCCTTCTTTGCTAACCAATTTAGTATTTCTTTATGATCAGTGGTCTCGATGTTAAAAAAGTACAAGGTGTTTTTTTTTTGATACAATGTCCTTCAGTGTGAGTTTGATAATCCTTTCCTGAATCAATTATTAGTAAAACATTTCAAATGCTAGCTTTCTCTTTTCTTTCCCAGCTAGTAATATTCCACCATAAAGAAGACTTTATTCTCCATTTTGTGTATTTGCAGTATTAGATATTTATATCCCTTTATGCTTACTGGTTTTCTTTTGTTTAATAGGTTATAATAGTTCATTATTGTCACTTATTTTGTTCTAAAGTTGCCCTTGTATTTGAGATTTTAGAAACACTCTTGTCTTTGCACTGTTATCCACTCCAGTCATGCAACCTGGACCTAAAATGTTCCCACAGGTGTGAAAAAAATAAATACAGGCTCATAGCAAGGAAATTGACTATTAGATACATAAAAATCAGTCATGAAAACCAGTAATTTTGAAGACCGGTGGTTTTGCTGTAATCAGATACAACTTTTCAAACAATCTACCACTGTTTCTTTTTTGTTAGTATAGGACCATGTTTATTATCATCAATGATTCTGGGTGTATATACTTTAGTTTCATCTTACAGAAAATTTTCTATTTTTTTCTTTTTAAACATCCTTTTGAACCCCTAAAGAACAGCCTATTGGGGTCTAGAATGAAGTTAAATGTGTTCATAATAATTTGTATGCTATTGAAGTGTATAAAGGAGTGTCTTTATAGCTCTCAGCAGTTATTCTCTTGGGTTCTTCATGGCCCTGTTTTGTTTTGGGTTTCTATTCTGGCCAATCCCTCTTTGAAAACACAGTGTTGTATGACATCTTCTGATATTATCCACACATGTAGTGGAACTGCAGGCTGTCCAAGAAACTCTACAACATGCATATCTAGAAGCATACGACCCATTGTATGTTTTTCCCTTGGTCACCCCCAAGAGGTGGAAGTGCTAAAGGCAACATGCACTTCAGAAACAGAGCCCAGAGAACCCTGAACTAGAACTGACTTGAAAACTCCCTCCCTGGGGACTAGCTTTCATGGTCCCTGCAGGTGCCCTGTAAGCTTCCAAATGAGGGAGGCAACTAATATTCCTCCCCAGATATGACACCTGTGAGCCACATCAATGGCCAGCATGTCACAATAACCCTTCAGGAGCAGTAGTAGTACATGTACCATGGTGACAGTCAACAACCCTCTACTTGAATTTAAGACCTATTTAACAAGAGGGATTCCATGCCTGGCACTGATATCTGCACAGGGCTAGTGAAATCAAATTGGAGGAGAATCTATAACCAGTCATTTACTAAACCTGTAAATCCCTAACACCAATCTATAAACCCTTGTCATTATACTAACAGGTAAGTGTAGTCTTCTCCCCTCATCTAGAAAACTCTCTGCAACAGATGGAGACCACTACAGAAAACCACAATAAAATCAGAATGCAGAGTTGAAGCACCCAGTTCCAATGGACACATCTACAAAACACTCCTGAACCTAAGACTTGGGAAACATCCCAGAAAAGGGGGCAGAAAGATAAGGGCCAGGGGTGTCAGGAAATTTCCTGTGAGAGTGTGTCTCCTAGTAACATCAGAAGCTACACCCACAAACATGACTGACTGTCCAAACATGAGCTGAACAAGGATGATGCCAATAGGCATGCCAAATTGCACAGAGAAAAGCCCATGAAGGCTCCATAGACAGTGGAGAAAAACTGGAAATGGGAGGAGTTGCCTCCCCAAGGACAAGCATAGAAATCTGCTGTCCAGTGCCAAACAGTCAGCCCTGAAAGTAAACATGCAGGGACTGAATGGGTTATATTATATGCATGCAATAACAATTAGTTTAGAAAAAAGAGGCCATGAATTTGAAGCAGGGGGTGTATACAGAAGGGTTTGAAGGGAGGAGAGGAAAGGGGAAAATGCTGTAATTAATTTACCGTCTCAAAAAATAGAAAATTAATTAGAGAGGCACATGTAAGCCTACGTGTGAACATATCTATTTTTCCCCATTTTATCCTCAAACAAGAGTGGCAAGGGAGGCTACCATCACTATTGCATATAGGGAACCTATGTTCAGACTGAAGAACACAATGAGGAAGATTAGAGGTTGCCAGGATTCTGGTTTAGATCTTATGCACAGAGAGCATATTAGGAACCCCATTAGTCACTAGCCTCTTCATGGGCTTGGAAAGGGAGCAGGTTCTGTATATTTCAAGAAGAAGCCTACTATGAAAGACACTGAAATAGGACTATCTATATGTCCATTGGATTGTTTGGGGCCTATGTGGGTGTTCGGTGAAGCCCAAGTGAAACTTGGGGCAGTAGTTTCTCTGGGACACCCTTGGTCTTTTCTTTACTGGTGATATGTCTAGAGGATAGTGTTGACTCTGCAGTAGAAAGAGGCTTACTCTAATATATAAATTGACTTTTTTTCCTTTTTTATTATTATTTTTATGTAACAGGAGGAGTGGGCTGCTTATTGTCCCAGCTGCCCAGCTAGCTTACACCCGAAATAACCACACAGAAATTGTATTAATTAAATTACTGCTTGGCCCATTAGCTCTAGCCTCTTATTGGCTAACTCTCACATCTTGATTTAACCCATTTCTAATAATCTATATATCGTCATGAGGTCATGGCTTAGAGGGAAATATTCAGCATATCTGACCTGGCAGCTTCATGGCGGCTTTCTCTGACTCTGATTTCTTCCTCCCAGAATTCAGTTCTATCTTCTCCGCCTACCTAAGTTCTGCCCTATCAGGCCAAGCAGTTTCTTTATTAATTAACCAATGAAAGCAACACACAAACAGAAGGACCTCCTACACCATTTCCCCTTTTCTGTTTAAAAAGGAAAGGAAGGCATTAACATAGTAAAATTAAAACAGTTATCAAGCAAGAATTACAGTTACAGTATTTATATCTACTTTATGTATTATCATAACTAAGGAAAACTGTATTACTATAAATTCTTCAACTCCATCAAAGACTCCAGAAGGATATAATATTAACTAAGTAAGCAGAAAATAAACAACTTCCAAAACTCTAGAAATAACAGAGACATCTTGCTACCCGGACAGTCACCCAAAGTTCTTCTGTACCGTTGGGGCATCCATCTTCAGCCTACAGGCCCATAGTATCCAGCAGACATTTACATGAAACAGGAAATTTTAAAGATAGTTCAGTCACTTTCTTCTGTGTCCTGTAGAATGTCTCACAGACTCTTTCATGAAACAGGAACCCTGAAGGATCATCTCACTTTTAGGCAAGTTCAGCATATAGAAATATTTCTAGTGCAAACTGAATTTTTGTGTGCTTTTAGTTTAGAGAGATGGCATTTGTTAGCTGTGTCCTCATTTAACTTGCCTGAAATACTGACATTGCAAACATGGCATCTAAAGTTGGTTAACATTTGTTAGAATGGTTGATAGGAAAAATACCTGTATGCTACCATCCTAAATAAAGCATGGATTCAGATGGCCTCTATTCATCTCCAAATATGATAGATTCAATACTTCTCACATTGATAAGAGAACCCAAGAAACAAGTCAAAGTGTGGTCTGTGAAAACTGGCTCTCTAGTCTGCAGCTGTATGAGGAGTTTCCAGTTCAACCCTGCAAAGGTGACTGAGGGTCAGAGACAGCACGTGGGTTCTGCAGGAAAGCCTCAAAAGGAAGGGACACTGCTCAGTCATTTTGCTGGCAGGCCTGAATACCTCACTGGCTGTTTCATTCCTTAGAAGAATTACCATTTATATACTACTATTTAGTTAGGAACAAAGGTTGGTGCAAGAAGCACACTGTTTTTATTATATAAATGGTGAGCCAATTATTTCTTCACTTTTGCATCCATTGGTGACTAGTTTCAAGTTAGAAGTAATTTTTTGTTGATGACAATAGTTGATTAAACACTTGCCAATGCTAAATGTAGCATAAGGTTCATGGAAGCTGTTTCTTGCAAGAACTCATAATCTTATGACAGAGCAGTCATATCTCCATACTCTCTCTGAGAACTGGGAGGGGGAGGGAGAGACAGAGACAGAGAGTCAGAAGCAGAGAGGAGGGGGTGGGGATGAAGCAACACCTTCATAGCTCTTTTTAATTAAGTCAACCTTTTGTTAATTAGATGATATTTGAGACTGCTAGCAAAGGGAAGGGCAATTTATACCAAGTGGACTTCAGGGACCTTTTTAAGCAAAAGAAATGTCTTATATGTTAATTTTGGTTGTAGCTATGTGAGGGAACATTTTTCAGCACTAAAAAATAATTACCTATTTTGAAAGGATACATGGATTTTAATATATTTAAATTGTAGCTTGCCTTTAATTTATAAAGCAGACAAAGAAACAAAGTCTCAACTAACTGAACATTGTTCTAAGGAAATGAGCAAGATATTCACAGAATAGGAAGACAAATAGCTCAAAAAATGCACTGATGCTAACCTCCTTTAAAAACGATTGATGTGAACTATGACACACTTTTTAACCTATAAATTTGAAAAAACTATCGACAATAATAATTTTTATGTGGGAAACTTGTTGAAGTATAAATTGTCACCATCCTATTAAGGATTGATTAGCCACAGTTAAAACATTTGTAATGCATATACCTTTTTTTAGTCATTATACTTTTCGGGGACTCATCCAGCAAAAATACTTGCATGTAAAATACATATATACCTGTAACCTATAGAACTGTCATAACTGGAGATGATTATTCAAATGTCCATACATAGGGGACTGGCTAAACAATTCTGGTGTATTCAATGCAATGTGGCTGTGAAAAGCGAAAGTTTCTGAATGTCATAGATGTGTGTGCCCTTGGGTGCTTGTGTGTGAATATGTGTATCTGTAAATCTTAATATATAAATTCAAAGATAATATATGCTTGTCAGATACGTCATTTTCTCTAATCTTCTTCCAGGATACAAATAAAAATCCTTGACATTACATATGCAAAAAAAATTACATCATTTCCTGCCTTCTTCCTCCAATACTTCTTATGCCCCTCAGTCTCAAATTTGTGACCCCTTTCTCTTCAATTATTATTGTTACATACACATTCAATATATACATTTGTGAATAAATATATAAACACAACCTTTTAGTTCATTTAGTTTCGTGTATGTTTATATTTTTAGCACAGATTACTTGGTGATGGATAACAAATTAGTGAGCTCATCCTTGGGGATATTTAAATTTCCTTCTCTCAGCATTCTTTAATTATTTGTAGCTTTTCATCTAGAAGTGGGGTCCTGTTAAGATTTTCTCCTTCTTCATTGGCATGTCAGCTGGTGTTGTCATTGTCTGGGTTGATCCAGCAATCTTGTTGAGATTTCATGGGTATAGCATCTCTGGCATATCTTGAAGACACAATATTGCAGTACACTTTGTTTTTTGGCTTTTACTATCTTTCCACCCACTCCTCTGTGATGTTCCCTGCGCCTTAGGTGTAGGATTGTATTGTAGATGTATAACCTGGGGTTGGGTACACAATAGTTGTTCTATGTGAGCTGACCATTTGTGGCTTTTGGTAATGGCCTTTGTCTGCTTTGAAAAAGAAGCTTATTTGAGAAGGATTGAGGGCTCCACTTATCTGTGGATATAAGGATTATTTTTTTATTGCTGAAGCATGCATGGGCAATCCATATATGGTGGGTCTGTTGAACTTGTCCATATTGTGTTTCATGGTCTAAATTGATGAGGGTGACTGACCAGGTCTCTTCTTCAAGAGGGCACCAGATCACCTTACAAAATGTTGTGAGTCACCATGTGGTTGCTGAGAATTGAACTCAGAACCTTTGGAAGAGCAGACAGTTCTCTTAACTGCTGAGCCATCTCTTCAGGGTATTAGGCTAGGTCTGATAATCAGTTAGAAATTAGTAGATTTCTTTTCTCTAAGATCTAGGACACCACTAACCATGGCAAGTTGGCTAGGTTTATACAACTAGAGAAATGCAAATTAAAACAATTTTGAGATTTCATTTTACCCCAGTCAAAATGACTAAGACTGAGAAAACAATTGGCAACCAACGCTGGAAAGGATGTGGGGGAAAGGGAACTCTTGTTCCATGTTAGGACTGCAAACCGGTGGAGTCACTATGGACATCAGTGTGGGGAATTACAAAAGTAAATCTGCCGTAATACCCAGCTGTACTCGTAGGCGTATACCCAAAAGACTCAACAACCTTCTCCAGTCATGTTCATTGCTGATCTATTCATAATAGCTAGGAAATAGAAACAACTGAAATTTCTTCCAACTGATAAAAAGAAAATGAAAATAGTAAATATGGTATATATGTACACAATAGAAGTATTCAAATATAAAGAAAAATGAAATCATCCAATGTGAAACTAAATGAATGTAACTAAGGTAACCCAGTTACAGAAGGACAAATTCTACATTCTTTTTCTGATCTGTGGTTCCTAGATCCAAATATTCAGATATAAGCATATAACCTGGAGTAACAGAACAAAACAAAACAAAACAAAACAAAAACAAGAAAAGTGAAAAGTGACCATGGGGGATGAGCTCTCAAGATGGGAATGGCAGTCTACAGATTTATGAAGTGAGACATGGGGAAAACAGGGTAGCTTGAATTCGGAGAGAGGAAAGACAACATGGAAGAAGAGGGGAAAAGGAGGAACAAATAACAATAAGGGCTTTTGAAAAAAGCCATGGGGAATAATATTATTCATATACAACACAATGTATACACACAGTTAAAAACTTCATTTTACCATCAAGAGCCATTCACTATCTAATAAAAGCCTCAGTACTAAGCACAAAAAACCTCCTTGAGGGTCATTGCTCATGGGAGTCTAATAGACTGCCAAAATAATATAGGCTATTGTTGTTGCCTGTGGTTATAGGCCAGAAGTTGAAGTTAAGTCCCTAATGCTAAAGATACCAGACTCTTTGGACATGGCATATGGACGATTCAAGCTGGATCTCTCTTGAAAGCTTCCTGCCTGAGCACTAGCTTTCATAGTACTGGGAGATGCTATGCCAGCTGCCACGGAAGGAAAACAATAAGTAGTCTTATCCAGCTGCTGTTTGTGAACAACAATCAGCTCTTGCTGCTGGGTCACTAAATATCCTACCTGGCTGATCAATGCCCATTTCTCTGCTGTGTTGATTCAACCATTTTCTCTGTTGCTTTCTCTGTGTGTGCATGCACGTATATGTGTCGTGAATGCACATGTATGTGTGCGTGTGTGAATTTTAGGTAGAAGCAGTAAAGAGGGGGGAGAATGGAACATTGTCTTAGTTAGGGTTACTATTGCTGTGATTCCATTGCTATCATGAAACACCGTGGCCAAAGCAACTTGGGGAGGAACAGGTTTATTCGGCTTCTGCTGCCCTATCACAATTCATCATCAGAGGAAGTCAAGATGGGAACTCAAGCAGGGCAGGAACCTGGAGGCAGGAGCTGATGCAGAGGCCATGGAAGAGTGCTGCTTACTATTTTACTCCTATGATTTTGCATATCCTGTTTTCTTGTAGAACCCAGGACCACCAGCCCAGAGATACCACTACTCTCCATGGGCTGACTCCTACCCAAATAATCCCTACTAAAGAAAATGCCTTATAGCTGGATCTTTTGGAGGCATTTTTTTTCAGTTGAGGTTCCCTCCTTTCAGATAACTCTAGTTTGTGTCAAGCTGACCTAAAGCTGGCCAGAACACACACATCCTATCATTCTGTCTTCGGCTTCTATTAATTTCTCACTTCACTTTCTATCTCACAAAGTTCACATACACTAAACACATGCCAGATTTCACTTACATGTTTTAATGTGTTACACTAATCCTTCTAAGAATGCCCTGAGTAAAGGGTTATTAATGTCATGCTCATTTTGTGGATGAGGTAAGAAGCTTTACAAAGTCGTCACAACTTGTGAGAGGCAGAGCTAAGATTTAAATGTAGGTAGGGCTGTCGGATACATCTATGCTCTTGCTGTTCTTGCTTGACGAACTGATAGAACGATATAGATGTTTGATGGGGGCAAGTGTAGCCACCACTTCTCCAGAAATGTGATGGGCAAAGAGGTGAGGTTAGAGTAATAAACGTCCATACTGAGATTGCTGAAGAGCTCATATCCCCATTAGAGCACCACATGCTTTAGAGACAAAACAGCAGCATTGCCACTCAGTGGGCACAACAAACTCAAGATATCCAATTACAGCTTAGCAACTGCGGGAAGATTAATGAACATTTTCCTGCTAAGAGGAATTTTGTGTTCTCAAAAGCACATACATGAAACAGGACACAGTTCAATTTAACTTGATTTAGCCATGTTATAAACTACATGCATTTCACTATATCATATTTACCCCATAAAAATATAATTTTATGCATCAATTAAAAATAAGAATAAAATAAAATACATACAATTGTGGCCATATATTTTGGGGAACCTTTATGATGAGATGAATCATTGAGTCCCATGTGTAAACCCCGCCGCCACCCCTTTCTACTCCAGGAAATTGAATATGAGAGAAACGGGCAAAATGGTGGAAATTTTGGTAAAAGGGTTATGGTTGTGCCTCCTACTAAGAAAGATTGGCAGTAGGATTACCTGGGTAAAAAAGAACAGGAACATGATAATCTGGGGAGGCCATGCTTACATAACTGAGTTCTTCTAGACTTGCTAGTTTTTCCTCTAGAGAACAAGGATGAGAGATGTTGGTGATGTAATGTGAAGCGCACGTAGACACTGTGAATGGCCCAGTTAGTTTGGTCGTCTCATACTTGGGGAGGAACAGACTGTGTTGGAGCGAAGACTCCAGGCTCCTAAGGGTAAATAGAGCTGACCATGAATGCGTTTTTGACAGGTCTGAAAGAACTTGAAAGGATACACCAGCTGTTTAAGACACGGCATTGCACTGTGCTCAAGTATTTCAGTCCACGGCTTCCAGCCGATTCTGGCCGATGCAAATATCCCCTCCATGGAGTTTGCCTTTTCTCAGTTCTCCTCATGTTTGGTTCTCCTGCCAAAAAGTGCACTCCAGGGACCAGGCCTGCAGCCTATTGCCAAGTCTGGTTCTAACGCTGACATTAGCCACCACAGCCCATTGGGAATCTCAAAGATAAAAGGTCTTCATATTTAAATGTTTTCTTTCCCTTTCTAGAGCCCTGCACTCCTGCAGGTTTCTGCCTGGCTTTTCAAGATAATTGCTGGGATGTTGCCAGTCCTGAGTGGGACAATGGCTTAGAATCAATTTCTCACTTGTCAATTTTAGGGAATGACTTCTTGCAGAGGCTTGTACCTCTCAGGCTGCAGTTCCTTTCTGTGGACAAATTCTCTGGGCTCCCCTGGCTGTCCTGAGGGACGGCTGTCCAAAAGCCTGCTCTTCAGACACCGACTTGAAAGTCAGCCCCGTTTTGAGGTGCTGTGCCTTTCTCCACCGGTTAAAGAAGTCACCCTTCACTGATGGAAACAGAGGCAGAAATCCGCATCGGAGCACTGGACTGAGCTCCCAAAGTCCAGTTGAAGAGTGGGAGGAGTGAGAATATGAGCAAAGAGGTCAAGACCATGATGGGCTCACCCACTGAAACAGTTTACCTGAGTTAATGGGAGCTCACCAACTCCAGCCAGAGTTGGAAGGAACAAGCATAGAACCAAACTAGTCCCTCTGAATGTAAGTGACAGTTATATGGCAGACCAAGTGGCCACTGGCACCAGGATTTATCCCTACTGCGTGTACTGGCTTTTTGAGAACCTATTCTCTTTAGATAGCTACCTCGCTCAGCCTAGATATAGTAGGGAGGGCCTTGAACCTTCCCCAAAGCAATGTGCCTTATCCTCTCTGAGGGGTGGATGGAGGTGGGGAGGGGGTTATGTGGAGGGAATGGGAAGAGGGGAGGGACTGGGAACTTGGATTGGTATGTATAATGAAAAAGATAGTTTGTTTTCTTTTTTAAAAAAATAAATTAAAAAAAATAGTCCTCTCTCTGTCTCACAGCTTGGTGGCCAACAGTAGACTTCTGGGGTTAGTGAAGTGACTGTATTCTAGTATCCTGACTCTTCTAGACTGCTGACATTTAATGTACATTTTTTTTCTAAAAGTCCCTTCAGAGGAGATTGCAGTCATTGGACAAGAACAGTGAGGCCATGACGATGTCCTTTGTAGCCATCTTCATGAAATGCTCCTCATAAGTTACCATCCGGAAATTCATTCCTCAGTGCCCACCCATACTCCTCGGGTCCAAATAATTCAACAGGGAATTAACCCAAACAATTTTTTTTAAAAAAAATATTTCTTTTAATGTAATTCAATGTTTTTTCTCCTTAAAAGGATTTCTTTTAATGAAAATATTTACAGATGAATAATGTGATGGAACATGGTGTTTGCTGTGAAATAAACCATGTGTGAGGGAAAGGGAATAGGTAGGGGTATAAATAAAAGATTAGCTTGGATTTAGTAGGTAGACTTGGAAAGCGGGGTTTGAATGTTTATTGTGTCACCTATTCACCTTTGCATTTGTTAAAGCAGCATCCTGCAGTGTTCACCGGAAGGATATAGTTTTCTTGAACATTGCTATCCTCATAATCACACCACCAAAAGGTGAGCAACTCTGCTCCTTTCTCACCGGTTCCCTGCGCCCCGGGTGGTCTTCAGTGAGTCATGTTGGCAAAAGTCATAGTGACGTCAGGAAGTGGCCACATGGAAAGCAGTCTGATGGGATGAGGGACCACACTACCTCCAGTTGCCTTAAGGAAGGCCTTCTCTCTGGACCCAGACACCTGACAGATAGTTGGGGAAAAAGTCTCTCCTCTCAACGGGAGGAGAGACTAGAGCTGTGTGTGTAGACTCCGTGTCTAAGAGCCCTAGAGTCAAATTTATACTCACATAGGCTTGTAGGATTAAATTAACTGAAAAATTAATTCGTTAATGGAAAATTTTAGTAGGTGCATTGTATATTTTGTTTCACTTTTCTTCAAAATACTGGCCAAACCTTGTTGAGGTTAAACACAACTTAATCCTGAGATGTAGGTATGGTTTTGGAGTTGGTCTGTCTTAGGATTTTTTCCCAACAAGTCTATCAGATAGAGAATAAGTCAGCGAGGATAGCAGCAGAGAGATTATTTTTTATGTAGACAGAGAAATGGATATACTTCATTAATCAACAATTTATGAGTAAATTAGGCATAACATTGTATTCTCCAGCTTTCCCTGTACTTGTGAGAACACCAAGGTAAACTGTGAAGCATTCCTTTGGCCTTTCCCAGTACAGTCTTACCAAATTCTTATTTATGGGAGGTCTAGAATAGGGGCAGCATTCACATTCGTGACACAGTAATAAACACAGGCTTCAGTGCCACCTTAAACAGTAGCACTGTGTTAGTCTACTCCTGTTTGTGGTTGAGGGCTGGAGATGGAATCCAGTATAGAGTATCTGCTAGCTTGAATGAAGTTGTGGGGTTCAACTCTAGCACCAGAAACAGAAAAAAAAAAAAAAAAGAAAGGAAAATCCCATATTAAGTCCAACTACAAGCAGCTTCAGCGAGCTGGGCATGGAAGCCAGCCCTCATGAGAGTTCAGAGGATCAAGACAGATGTCGACCACGATCTGAGGTTTTCCATTTAAGCCTTTCCAGCAGCAGGATGGATAGCGGCTGTGGTCCCTTCTTGTGGATTTGCCTCTATTCTGCAAGGCGAAACTGCGCACCACAACGTATCATTAGTAGGCTCGTACTTAATATTTATTGCCGTGAAACCCTCTGATATCTTTCCCAGCTTAAAAATAGTGTTTTGCTTTAAAATATCATTTGTGGAAGGGCAGCATTGCTAGGGGTAGATTGAAAAGCGATTTACCTAAAGCTGGGGTTTAGAACCCTGCCTATGCTAATCCAGTCCGTGACCGCCCTCTGGGCAGTAACAATTTTCTGCCCTCTATTGGATAGTTCAGAGAATGAACCGTGGCTTTACTGAATCCCTCTCTGGCTGGAAGGAAAGGATTTGTGTGAGTAAAACAATTTTCTCACTAACTGAAATACAAATATCGACACCCCACTTCTGAATATTAGTGCAATATGTGTGATATAGGCAAATGTGCTTCTATTTAGTTTTTAATTTTTTTCTTTTCCATCTTGGGAGTAATAATGTCCAGAGAGAACACCCTTGACCTTCTGACTTAAAATGCTGACTTTTCTCTAAGTCAGCTGTGGGGACATAGGGAATGAATACATTCCTTTCTGTTTCAGCTTCTCCTTCTGCTAATGACAGTGTACACCTCCTAGGTTTACTGGAATGATTTTATCACAAAACACTTACTGTTCAATATCATTGTTCCTACCAATGTTATTTAATGCGTGTTAACTTTTTCTACTTGTGACAGAGATGTTTAGAAGTGGCCTTTCCTGTGATGGGAGCCAGTTTACATACATGTATATGACAACAGTTAGTGAAAAAAAAAGAGGCCATGAATCTGAAAGAGAGCAAGGGAGGATATATGGTAGGGTTTGGTGTTGGGAAATAGAAGGGGAAAAGTGATGTAACTACATTGTAATCTCAAATATAAAATTATGAATTAAAGGCAAAACAAAACAATGAAAGTGAAGCCAGCATCAGAGCACGAGAACCCTGAGGTGGCAGAGGTGGCACACACCTCGGTGCTAACAGACACTCTCCAGTTGACTGAAGGTCTGCTCAAGAAGGAAAATGGTGCCTGGTACTGGAAACCTGGCCAACTACCCAGGGCTGGAGAAGTCATGGAGATTGGGAAATATACAACAAAAACAGCACAATCAGTAACTATTCTAAATAGTTCTCTCTATTCTTTATATGATGGCGATAGAACAGGCAAGATTCCATTCTCAAGAATGTACATTCCAGTGTGGAAAATGCTAGGAGGGCTGTAAAGGGGATGGATTTTGGAAGTGAGATAATAGAGGTAAAGGAGAACCAGCATGGCAAGATTGGTCTATGATCAAATATGAATTAAGAAGCATCGTCAGGGAAGAATTATGTGGGGGAAGTGCATACAAGGGTATTTTACATCACTGTGGATAAATACTCAACTCAGGAGGTTTAAAGCAGATGATGAAACCAAGACAAACTTACCTGTGCCTTTATGCTTGTGTTTGTATCAGGTATATATGGAGGGGAAGTTAGGTGATGATTTTATATATGGAAGATAACAGAGAACTTGAAGGATTACTCTCCCTCACAGTCACAGATTCAAAGCTATTATTTGGCTTTTACATTTGAAAATCAGAGTAGTTGTTAGCTTTGATACTATTCTCCCTACAAAATGGTAACAACTTTATCTTGGCAGCTGGAAACATGCTTGTTATGAGGGAGAAAAGACTTTCTGAAAAAATTCTAAGACTAAAAGTGGAAAGTATCCATATGTAGCGTGTTTCCTTTCTTGTAGTGTTGAGACTTTGGATTTGGGTTTCTCAGCCTCGAGGTTCCATGTTGAACTCACTGTAGAAACATTTGGCAGCAGAAATGCTGAGAAGGTAATGACTTTCTAAAGTAATGAGCCGTTTACTTTCTGGAATTTGCCAGGCAAAGTAATTACATGAGTAATTTGAATGTCCGACCCACAAGACTTAGTGTGCATTCCAGTAGGATGGGAACCTGGAAGTGTAAGAGCAGGTAAAACTTACAGAGGAGGAACGAGAGGAAGGTCCTATCAGTGAATCTTGTTCCAGTATGACAATCAAATTTAAGATGTTCAAGTCTGCGTACTCACCAGTGGGTTAAAAAGCATGTGTGCTTTGGGGGACTCATTAAATACATGTTGCAAACTGTTCTGGTTTGTTTTGCATTTCTGTGAGAAACACCATAACCAATAGTATCTTGGAGAGAAAAGGATTTATGTTAGTTTATAATTCCAGGTCACAGCTAATCACTGAAGGATGTCAGGGCAGAAACTCAAGCAGGAATTAATACAGAAACTGTGGAGGATGGCCACTTGACACAGAAATCACGGAGGAACACTGCTTGCTGACTTGCTCTCTGGTTCTCTCTTAGCTAACTTTCCTATGTAGTCCAGGCCCACATGCTAATCATTGGTGCTGCCCACAGTGGACTGGGCCCCCTCAATTCAATGGCTAACCAAGGCCGCATTCGGATCTGCTTGACGCAATTCTTCAATAGAGGTTTCCTCTTTCCAGGTGACTTTAGGTTGTGTCAAACTGACAATAAAAGATAACCAGGCTGTAGTTTGAGGTAAGTAGGGACAATTATAATTCCAGTTATCTATAATCACATGATGTGACAATTCCTGATTTGGGGTGGTGTGGTTTAATCTAAAAGATGTCTATGTGTAATAAACCTTGAGGTCCTAGAGACATCTCCAGGTCCCTGTGTGAATGCTGTTTGGAAAGAGCATCCAAAGGACACATTATCAGAAACTGAAAGGTCGGAAACACAAAAATGAAAGGTTCTAAGTAATTATTTGAATTTGTAGGAATGAATTTGCCATCTAGCTGCTTTTCACATGAGCATCTCCATATAGCATGATTGACATGGACGGCTAAAAATACTTACACATTAATCATGGGTATTGCCTGCAGTATATCTATAGTCCCTCCACAACTACAAGTAAATTGTGTACTCACTGGGTGTCAACCAAGTGTCAGATATTTACGTAAGTGCTAATTTTATGAAATACAAATACACAGATGACCCAGCACACAGCAGGGACAGGGAAACAGAAATGGGGAATGGGGACTAAAGAAGAGATTCCAGGGAACAGCTAAGATATTGTGGGGGATTTAGGGAAGGAAAATGAAGGCAAGTATTTTTTAAAGCTTTATTCATATAGTTTATATGTAACAGAGTTTATTCACTTTAAGTGTACAAAGAAATTATTTTTACTAGTTTTGCAAAATAATGTAATCATCACCATGAACCAGTTTTTGTTCTACATTCATCTTTCCTTGTATGTATTTATTGTACATGGTAACACACAAGGACAGTTTCATATAAGTACATATTGTAGGTTGAGCATATTTACCTCTACACTCTCATAAATCAGTTTAAGAACATTAATTTTTAAAATTGTATGTATGTGGGTGTTTTGCCTATGGGTATTTCTGTGTACCATGTGCCCATGGATGCCAGAGAAGGTGTTGGATTCTCTAGACCTAGAGTTACAGACAGTTGTGAGCTACCCTGTGAGTGCTGGGGATTGAGCCTGCATTCTCTGAAAGTGTCGCCAGTGCTCCTACCATCGAGCCATCTCCAACTCCCACAAATCAGTTTTAAAATGTTTTCTTCTCCATCAAGAAGGATTATTCATGTCCATTTATAGTGAACGGACAAGGATAGACAAGGGGAAGATGCTGGTATCATGGATGCCATCAGAAGAATGGTTTGGAGGACTAGAGGTAAACAGTAACACCTCAAAGGAGTACGGAAAGAGATCAGTGTATCTGCTGGTGGTATCTGAGGGATTTCCATGGAAGGAAAGAGAGATATTAAAATGTAGATATCTATCCTAAAATTTTATTAACTTTTTGTTTTTATAATTTGGTTCCTTTGAATTTCATGCAATTATGGTAGATTTTTACAATATTATATAAGGAAAACAGTATTCATTGAAGTTCAAGTTTAGCTTATATTTTTAAGAATGCCACTTTTTAAACCACCACTCTCCTTTTCTTCCTACTCACCCTTTGTCCACACTCCTTCATTCATTCTCTGCCCAAGACCTCAGGGTGGAGCTGCCAGGAAAAGTCTCGTCAACGACATTGCAGACACAACCAAGCATTTAAATAGAAAACTGCTACATCCCATATGAATCCTTCCACCATATCAAACAAAAATTTTCTTTCTGAATGAGGTAGGACCAGCATTTGATGTCACTGTGGGGATGTCTGTTGAGCTCATTAATGTTTCTCAAACAACTCTTATAGAATCTGCTCCATAAATTCATGTCCATTGATGGGAAAATACTTTACCAACATTCTCATTTCCTCTCATGTGGGCTATAATTCTATCAAAGTGTGCTGCTCATTTTCCCAGCCACAGATGTACCCAGTCTTGTCACTGCGGATACACACAAACTGACTTTTCTTTAATAGGCTCAAACTTTGTGTTTGCTTTTTACTCTTTATGATTCCCAATTTTAGAAATAACCCATTTATCTACATCACTCAGGAGTATACCTGACCCTAATGCTAGTCAATCAACAAAAGTTAGAATTATCCTAATAAGGATTTTCTCTATTTCTGGATGCATTTTTTTAGGTCATCTAAGAAGGCACATGGATGCCTAGGTGGTGGTGTGTATTTATATGTTCTCTTAAAAATATGGATTGAACCAAGTTTTACCAATGTTTGTGTTATCCATATAACTCTGCTTTTAATATAATAGATAAGATATCAGCACACAATACTTCTGAGAAGAAATTTGTATGGTTCAAAGGAAGAATCTTACCACCTTCTCCTACGGCATCTTTCTGTTGTGTTGGTAATATATAATTTATATAAAATTCAGATTTTGTAATTTCTGAGTTGACATCTGCCCTTGTGATACACTTTCTTAAGTCTTAAAGGGATCAGTGAAGAACTCAAAGTTTTGTGACAACGCTTTCCTCATTTGAACCATGTCTTGCTGTGTTCTCAGCCAAGCCTCAATGCTCTGGTCTCCAATTTTCCTTCTCTATCTTTTTTCCGGATTACAGGAGTTCCCGCTGTACCCATCCTTTCTTTTTTAAAATGATTTTTTAATTGTATGTGTGTGCTCATTGGAGTGCAAGTGCTTGCAGAGGTTAGAGGCACTGGATCCCCCTGGAGCTCGAGTTATAGTTGCTGATGAGTAACTAGACTTCCGTGTGAGATGCCCAATTCTGATCCTCTCCAAGAGTAGCATGTGCTTCTAACGACTGAACCAACTCTTCAGCCCCCACACATTTCTTGATGGTGACACTATATGGTGTGTTCCTGGTACTTTAATGAGATCTAAAGCTTCAGTGTTCCTTGGGGGAAAAGTTCAGGATGAAGGCAGTGTTCCTAGTTCCAATAATATCCATGGATAGATTGACTATAGTTGAAGAAACAAAACTTGAAGACACAAGACTTAAGTTTTAACTTTCATATATACACATATAAATAACATGACTTTTCTCCTTTCTTTTCTTCCTTTTTCTTTCTCTTTCTTTCCTTCCTTTCTTCTTTCTTTTCTTTCTTTCTTTCTCCTTCCCTTCTTACTTCTTTCCTTCCTTCTTACTTCTTTCTTTCTCTCTCTTTTTCTCTTTCTCTTTGTCCTTCCTTCCTTCCTTCCTTCCTTCCTTCCTTCCTTCCTCCTTCCTTCCTTTTCTTTTATTGGTTCTTTGTGGACTTCACATCATACATTCCAGTCCCACTTATCTCCCTGTCTCCTCAGGGGCCACAATCAACATGACCTTTCAAAATCATTATTTCAAAAAAAAAAACTAAATACCTATTTAGAGGCATTTCCCCAAATATTTATTTGTTCAATTACTAAACAAATTTATTTTCTAGAGTAATTATAGAATGAAACAATGTGGATTTGGAAAAGTATTGCATTACAAAACTATTATTTTAATAAAATAGATAGGAGCCTAAAACTACCAACAGTTTTAACATTTCCTTTGAGCCAGAAAAAGTTAGAAAAAGAGTCTCAGCTATGTCAGGAAAATCTAAAGTGAACTCTTCTCCTGGTCTCAGGGAGAGTAATTAGAAATAATTTTTTTAATTTACTAGTCTTCTAAATCTGACTACTGTAAAAAAGAGTCAGGCAGCACATAGTTTATTTAGCAGTAGAGGCATTCCATTCAGATCATTGCTTAGCTAAGGTATTTTTCGATCTGTGCCTTGAGATGATATCCAAATGTAGTAATTTATATATTGTAAAAATGATAAGGCAAGAAGCATGAAATAGAAGTAGAAATTCTAAAAAAGTTATTCTATATCTGTTGTGTTTACAGCTAATGTCAAAAATCCCCAAAATCCATTTCAAGAATATCTACCATGTGAAGCGAACATTTATTCAATATAAGAAACTTCTGAAAACCACCATTTGTAAAACAAAAATCTGTGTTATGGCAGCTATGGATATGAAATATCCATTAAAGCATTAGAGAATAATTTATATTCTCAGTTAAATATAACCATATCATAGTGTAACATTCATTTTTAAATTTAACACATGAACTATGTCAGCATGTCAAGTACTTTACAAAGTACTTTTACGCTTACATTAAAAAGTGACATTACCAACATCAAAAATGTTTTGAGGCTGATTTTTCATGTTGGTATTCTGCAGTGGTTTTTGATGAAGGTCACTTGTGCTCAGAGGCACACATTTTTTCACCATGCCTGACCTCTTCTACTGCAATGTAGAATGTGATGTTCCTAAAGTCAGAATGACTGAGCTGTGAACCATGATTTGTGATATGATCATATCTCAGTTATCCACTGGTGCTAATTTATCACAGTCAAAGTTTTTTAAGTGGTTTTGTTAATTAAAACTGGAGCCCTTGGGCATCTCTACCCGTCTTCCTTAACAGAAGAAAATTCTGTTTTATCAACTTCAACCCCAAATATAGCAATGTCGAGTATCTTGATTTGTTGACATGCACACTCACCTCATCAGCCAGCACAGCCCTAGGTTTGAACTTCTGCTTGTTCTCTCCCTATCCCAGCCACCAATCACCCATGCACATGAGGAACAATGGGAAACACGTGGTGAACTCCTGTCCACACTGGTCCTATTCCACACAGTATACATGTAGATATAACTGTCCTTGAACACTGTCATAACCTTTTCCTGTCTGTGCTAGCCAAGAACACTGGCAACTTCCATGACCTATTATATACATCTGTACCTTTTGTCCTGACAGTTCATTTTCCACTTCCTCTGACTTTTGCTTGTAGTAATATCATTTCTCCCTGCTCTATATAGCACGGCATCTCTGCCACTTCCAAGCCATCAGGTGAAAGACTTGCTTCTAACTACTTCCCTGCCCATGCAGATGTCACCATGAATCATGAGTGTTCACTGCTTACTGAGGCAGCCCATCCCATTTTTTAATAAGCCAGTAAAGATAATTTTCCACTTATAAATCAAATAAATCATCCATGTTTTTTCCACAGTTGTCTTTGTGTGTGTCATTGGAAAGAAGTCTTTCTTAGTTGTTTTTCATATGAACGCTGTATCTTCAGTGGTGCTCTCCTTATGCATCACGGAAGGGGCTTTGCAGTGAGACCTTCATATTTTTGAACACAGATCTGCCCTCCCACCACCTCAAAGTCCCAGAAGCATGACCTTTAACTCTGGGCAACACACATTAGATATACATTTGGTTACTAAGCAATACAAAGATTGGTAACTATTTCTATAGATTTATGAACTATAATTAAGAAAGGATAATAAAATGCTCATCTAGCAAGTGATTTTATGCATTTAATTGCTAAGATTAAGTGCAAAGGGTAGGGATGTATCCCAGTGGTCGAGTCCTTGCACAGCATGTGTAAGGTCCTGGGTTTGAACTCCAGTACCATAAAAAGTTTAAATGCAACCTTTACCCTGTTCATTCCCATGTACCATGACAAACAAATGATCTATTTAATTGTTTAATCAGGGAATATCATGTGCTACGTGACTATCTATAATTGGTTAAGAGAGACAATACCATATCTTGTATATCTATTTAAATTTTGAAGAATTTAGATTTTTACAGTTGTGAATGAATTATTCTCTAGATCACAGAATAATCAGCATGCTTAATTTTACCTATGCAATTTAATTTAATGATGATTGATTGGTGCTTGATACAAGGGTTGATTATATCATGGCAGAATTCCCACTAAAACTTCCTTGTTGACAGAATAAATGTTGATTTCTGGATTGACTGCTTAGGGTTTGGGAGTCCTGGTCATCGCAGACTGGAGCTCTGGGGTTGGCTGGCTTCAGGACGGGGGTGATTGAATCATGGAAGAACTACGGAGGGCTTTTCTGCCTCCCACTTTCTTATATTGTGTTTGTTTGTGGTCCTGAGTTATCAACAGTGAAGTATAATTGGTAAGTTATTATTTTTACTAGGTTGCTTTAAAGTCCATTTTTATGTTTGACCATTAGTTATCTATATAGTTTTCAAAGGCAAAATGTATAAGGCTTAGAAATAATTATGCATTCTATTATGCCTTAGCTATCTGGATGAAACTCGTGTTCTAACATTGAACTGCTTCCCTAACATTCATTTTCTTTAAAGGTCTACCTTTGGAATCAACAATTATTTTGGTTAAATTCATTTAAAAGAATAGATGAAATCTGCCAACATTTAGAAAAGCCATGTGGGCTTTGGAAATATAACTAATCTAAAATGTATTTCAATCTGTAATCTAAATCTAATGAAAATCCATGCTTGTCTCTGCCCAGATAGGGATGATGGCCTTTGTATATAAATATAAAGGTACCATAGTTGTCCAATTCCATTAACTGAGGGGCAGCTGACGGTGGAAGCCTTGTGTATGAGAAAAATCCGCAGCTTTGTTTCTCAGCTCTTATTCAGTCCTTGCGAGCAAAGAAAGATTCTAAAATGATAAGGTTGTTAAGTGTGATGATTACTAATTGATTTTTCATAAATCTTGTTCTTTCACTATTCATATTCAGTCTAACGTGCCATATATAACCAGCTAGTTTAAAATGCAAACATTTGTCTCTTGTATACTTCTCAATTGGATCTTGTTTTCCTTCTGTAGTTTTGAAAAATGTCCTTCAGCAGCAGTATTCACAATTACTAAATATAGGTCATATACTCAATAATGAAGAGGTATTATCCCATGTTTCTAACAGCAGAGTGCAGTATTTTGCAAGGAGATAGAGCTTTGTGGTTTAGTAATTCATTTTCCTATTAGACTGTGTTTTGTGTTTCTTATTATAGAGTTCAATTATAAAGTATACTAGCTTTTTCCTGCTATGTACCCTGCACTAAACTGCTTTCTAAAATACAAACGAAGATTATTACTGCCACCGAGTTCCCCTTTTAGTGAGAGTTAAGGCAAAGTGGGTTTCAGGTCGGGGAGAGACCTTCTCTTCCTACGCGTCGGTGTCTGCCCCAGAGCCACACTTGCGGCAGAAGATTTCCATGTTCTGAGTCAAGAATCCTTTGCCCACCAAGGAGACGGAGCACTTCCCACAGTTGAAGCACTCACTGTGCCACTGGCGGTCTTGAAAGCAGATGAATTTGGCACCTCTGAGACCTGGAAGGGAATTGGAGGTAAAGAGTAATCCATTCTTTTCAATGAACAGATTGAGAAGTCAGCTAGAAACTATTGAATAGAATGGTTATCAAGACAATGTGCACACATATAACTCCATAGGGTGTGGCCCTCTGGCCTCCTGTCCAGCTGAGAACTTTAGCCATATAAGATTCCCAGCTCAATTCTGCTGTAATCTAAGGAAGCAAAATAAATCTTGATATGCATTGTTTTTTAAAATCGTTTTGGGGCGGAGGCAGATGCAAACTACAAGAGTCAGGAAACCAGTGTGCAGTGGGGCGGTAGACGCCCACAGTGTGCGAACATGAATGCATTTTGCTCCACTCTCCGTGTGAGCAAGCTTTCTTAGGGGCAAATTGAAAACACAATAAAAGAAATGTATACTTCTGAGCCTGGGGCTTGATGTTTTAGTGACTTCAATTTTCCTTTTTCCTCATTTCCCCATGCTTTATTTTACTTGGAGTAAATCCTATTTGGGGAGATTTGAGGCACAATTTTCCAAAGACCAAGTTGAGAATTTCTTCCAGACTTTCATAGAGCTATTCTCCATTAGCAAGTTTAGTGCCTTACTCTGCAGCAGCTTCATCTCAGAGTTCTAGTGTAAACGGAGGAATCCCTTCACTCTAGACACCTGCTTGCCTTACTCAAACATAAATTCCAAGAAGGCCTTCAGCCCCCATCGCTTTAGCTTTGTCTTTACTCGAGCTAAGTTACTTTTTATTTATTTATTTTTTTTAATAATAAAGGGTTATTTATTTAAGGGAAAACTTACAGATCACTGTCCTAGACAACAGGCCTCTGCGCACACAGGAACAGAGTCCAGCAGCCGGAAGCTGAAGCTGGAAGCACGTTCACTGCTGCTTTTACAGAAACCACGCCCAGTGTGCTGCTATCTTTTTTTTTAAAGTCAGAACCTCCTTTATCTTTTTTTTCCCATACATTGTTTTGTTTTATTTTTTCCATTCAAGAACATAATTAAAGAAATAAAATTTTTACCTTTCTTCCCCTTCTCCCGGTCCCCTCCCACAACCCCCCCACCCCTCCTCCCTCCCCCTTCTTCCTTGAAAGAGGGCATGGTGCCCTGCCCTGTTGGAAGTCCAAGGCCCACCCCCTCCCTCCCGGCCTAGGAAGGAGTGCATTCAAAAAGACTCGGTTCTCAAAAAGATGATACATGCAGAAGAAATAGGTCCTGGTGTCATTGTTGATGGGTTCTCCATCTGCCAATTTTTAAAGCACTCACTAAAGCACTGACCCCTGTCTGTCTAATATAGTTTCAGGATGCAGTTCAACAAAAGTATGCTCAGTAGTCATAGGAAAAAGAAAAGTTACAGAAGCTGAGAATGATCGGATGTTACAGGTTGGCTCCATTCATTTCATTTGACAAGTGGACAAGTAGTGTTCATGTTATGGGTTACTGGTGCTTTGCTTATCGCCTCTGGAGTGAACCTCTGGAGTGAAGAAAGTATTTCCTGTGCTGACCCCACATGCACTGCCCAATTCTCTTATGAGATAAAGAATCTCAAGGTGTGACTATGAATCTATTTCAGATAAGTTCTCTGAAAGTGATAATGGACTTTTATCTAACATCTTTTTTTCATTTAAAATGTTTATATACGTATCTATCTGCTTGTGCACATGTGTGTACAGGTGCCCTGCTACACCCACAGCGGTGTCGCCTGTGTGACAACGATGCCTCTGGTCCAGAGGACACAGGCTGGGAGGGGGGGTTGTGCCATTCGCGGATAGGCCTCCAGCAGTTCCTTAGCAATCAGCTCAGGTCATGAACTTGAACTCAAGATTATATACTCACCACTGTCATAGATGGTTAGCTGCCTCTGCTATTCTTTCCTGTTTCCTGATAATGTTCTTCGCTATACTTGGTCAAAACGTATAATTTTACCAGAGAACCCCTTGATGTTCCTGGGATTGATAATTCTGATAATGATACTAGTACAGTGCTCAAGATGCCTCCAGTGTTTCAAGCCCTTGTGCAAATACTGGGGGAATATTATGGATGAGTTACAGCAGCAGGAACTTTCCTAGAAAGGACTGATGATTTGGGGAATCACAGATTAAGATTCAGATGTTGTTAGGAAATCCCCATTCTTGGAATAAAGAAATTAGAAAAAAACCCCTTACAAGATTAGGCATTCTAACACATAAGGCTCATGGGTTAATAAAGTTTAGGATCAGGGATATATGGTGGAAACCACCCAGGAGTACAACTGAGTCACCAGATGACCCCATTCCATACACAGGAAGATATGAGGATGATAGTCATAAGTATATGATATTTGAGGGACAAAAGCAGAATTATTTAGCTCTACCATTTATGAATAAGCTTGCTAGATCCCAACCCCCATGGTGTTTGCTACATAAGAAAATACAAAGAAGTATATTGCAGCAGGGTGCAGAGAACTGATTAGGCATATTTGGTCACTAGAGGAGATAAAGAAAGGGTGAGAAAAAAGAAGGGCCATGATAGCAAACGTGAGACAGAAACTTTCTATTCCTAGATAAGATGAAACCACTTGTCTAAAGTTTATGTTCCCAAGGACAAGAGTTCCCCTTCTAAGGACGTGTTATGTCTAACACCTGCTCATCGCTGATGTGACTAAAAGAAGCTTTCATACTGTGCCAAGTAATGATACATGACCTTCTGGTTTGTTCTTTGTTTGAATACTATATAATGACAACATGAATTCAGTAAAGTTGCAGCAGATTCAACCACTCCCTTGTGCGCTGTGTCTGTCTGTCATTCGCCTAACTTGTGCCTTCCTGGTATCAAGACCCTGATTCTTCCACGGTCTGGGGGGCTCCCCTGAGCCGGTCCGTGGCAGTGCCCGAATATGCCAGACAAGGGTGGTAGAACCATTGGAGGTGAATTTACAAGTGGGTGTGAGTTATGCAGTGTGGATGCTGGGATCTGAACTCTGGTCTTCATGATTGAGCAGTAAGCTCTCTTAACCACTGAGCCATCTTTCTGTTTTTATACAGAGTTTGTCTCATAAAGAAACCAAGATCCTACTTCCTTTTTCTTTATTAAAAATATAGTTTATGTATCAATGATAGTGTCATTATTATCTTACAACTAGAATAAACTAGTCCTGTCTGGTTTTATGTCACCTTGACACAAGCTAGAGTCTTCAGAGAGGAAGGAGCCTCAAATGATGCCTCCACAAAGACCAGCTGTAGGCGAGACTGTGGGGCATTTTCTTACTTAGTGACTTGTGAGTAAGGGCCCTACCCATTACGGGTGTAGCCATCCCTAGGCTGGTGGTCCTGAGTTCTATAAGAAAGCAGACTGAGCAAGCCATGAGGAGCAAGCCAGTTAGCAGCACCTATCCATGGCCTCTGCATCAGCTCCTGCCTCCAGGTTCCTTCCATTCTAGAGTTCCTGTTCTGACTTTCTTCAATGATGAGCAGTGATATGGAAGCATATTTAAATAAATAAACCTTTTCCTCCATAATTTGCTCTTTAGTCATGGTGTTTTATTACAGAAAAAGAAACACTAACTAAGACATATACCAACTAATTATCTTCTTAAGTTTTAATAACTTTAAGAATAAGGTTTTATATGTACATAAGTAATCTTTCTCAATAAAACTAACCATTGAATGGGTAGGACTTTGATGCTTATGAGTTATTCTCAATTTTACTAGCAAGCCACATACAAGTGGTAAAAGTAAATATGGAGTTTAACAAAAAGGAAAATGAAAGCATGTAGCAGTGGACAGTAAGGTCTCGCCCAACCCTTGAGGTTTTGGTAAAGTTTTTCAAATTTGGTTGTGTTTCCTTATTTAAGTCAACATGGTCATTTACAGTAACAAAGCCTTTTAGGAAACTGATCTGCTGCTGGGTGTGGAAGTGCACATCCTTTATCCCAGGTACTTGAGGGGCAGGGGCAGTTAGGTCTATGTGAGTCCAAGGCCAGCCTAGTCTACATATTGAGTTCCAGGCTAGCCAGGGCTCAAAAAGTAAAAAAAAAAGGAGGAAGAAAGAAAATTGATCCTTGACACCCACTTCATCTAGCTTCGTTTGTACCTGAAAAGTCAGTAAAAAGGTAGTTTGTTGAGTTCTGAAGTTTGTCACTCTTCAGTCTAAGCCCGAATGTGTATATGTAGCCCTCACCTAACCTTCATGGAGTAGATAGAGCATCATCTTCAATTTGTAGACAAATATCTACCTAGCAACAGTGAAGTTCAGCCATTGATCTAAGGTCACCAGCTGGCACAATCTGACTCAAATTCTGCAGTCTGGCTTCCCAGCCCGTGCTATTAACCTCACTAAATTAACTTTATCATTGTGAAGAACATAACTGGGAACATTAGTGCTTCCTTCTGTAGAAACTTTAGTGCTTGAAACTCCATTTTCTCTAAATAAAAAGAAATGAAGGAAAGTCAATCCTTTTCCCGTCATTTTGTAGATATGGCAAGAGCAGACCTCCAGGGGGAGTTATTTACCCATCGCCACACAGCCGCTAGCAGTACAGGCAGAACCAAGGTCTGTTAATGCCAAGTTCAGAGCAATTTCGCTAGGTCAAGCTACTTCATCTAGCTCAGATAGTTCAAGAGGTAGTGAACGTCTTAAGAAAGGAGAGATAATTGTTGTTATACATTCTAAGTATTATACTTATACTCACAAATAAGTGTGGCTTCCATCTCTTATCAAAGAAGCTCCTCTTCATAGCAAATGGATGCCATTGCAGAAAACCACAACTGGACAAAATGTGGAGATCAGCCCAGCCTCAACAGTTACATATACAACATAGGTCCTGCACTTTAAATCTCAGGGGACATCTTTGAGAAGGGAATGGAAAGATTGTAAAAGGCAGAGGACTGTGAAGTGGCTGAGATTAGAAATAGCTGCATTAATAAGACCTGAAGGAATAAAAGATCTCGCTGGTTCCAATGCCTAGACAAAGAACCACAAGTAACTAATGACTACGGAGAATTAGCCTCTCCCAGGGATTCCTACTCTAATTGGTTATACAGTACAAAGTAGTCATCTTTGAAAACATACACACAAAACAGCAAAAACAGACTCAGTAGACTATATATATTATATATTTGCATGTGTGTGCATGCAACAACAAACAAAGGAAAAGAGAGTATCCAATTGAGAATGAGAGGAAAATGGGAGGAGTCTGAGAAGGAGAAATGGGAAGGGATGAAGGAAGGAAAGTAGAGGGAAGTGATATAATTATATTTTAATTAAAAATAAAACTGAAAAAAGAAAATCATAGTTATATCTGTTATCAGTTCAAATAAAGTCAATTCATTGTAATAGTATCAGCAAATTACATTAAACCACCTCTAGGTAGAGTTAGTTAACATAGAATACCATACTAAAAGCATCCTAATAGAAACAGCTTCTCTTAAAACATTGATATTTAATTGTATATATTTGCATATATGATGTCATGATATATGCAAACACTGTGGAATACCTAAATCAATCTAGTTAACATGAATTACTTTAGATACATCTTTTAAAATTCAATCTTTTATAGATTTTCAATGATGTAATGCATTATCACCCACTGTAGTCACCACAATGTACAGTAAGTTTCCTAAACTTGAACTTTCCTGTAAGAAAGCATAGCTCCTAAGATGGTTATGTGCTTGCATGAATTCACAACTTCTGAAGATAAACACACAGCATTCCCAGGATTCCCTATTGTGTTAACCCAGACAGTTCATTTTAAAGAAGCCTTACTTTAGGGATTTACATATATTTAAGAAATATAAGAATGATCTGGTAGTTTTTTCAGGCATTTCAGTCTTAAGACAATCCTTAGAAATTCCTTTAGATTGACTCTTCTTACTTAAATACTGTCACATTTAGATTAATTTGGGGTCTGGTCTTATGTTTTTGTGTAAAACTGTTGGTTTCTGTCTACACTGAATGAAGCTTGGTGCAGTTGGCTGATGAAACATTTACCAGAAACACCATTTAGACACATGGATCTGTGAAGGATTAGAACTGAACCCCATTAAGGTCAGGGCTTGTGTAGGCTCCGTGAGATCTCTGTTAGCTGTTAAAATTCTTTAAGCACTGTAAAAATATTTTTAATTATTTAACTTCTTAGTTTCCTCATCAGAGGACCTCTTTTTCTAGCCCAGTTCAAGTGAAATTAGAGCAGACTGTGATGGGAGAGTTTCATAAGCAGGTTCTGGAGTCCAGTGAGTTTAAACTTCGGGACGTCCCGTGTTCTAACTAAAGGTCATGGAACTGGTAGCTGCCTCCCTTTGCAGGAGCTGCCAGATGAACAGAAGATAGGGGAGCAGACTGGTTAGGAATACATGCTGAGAAGCCTAACAGCCTGGAACTGTTAACATGAAACCTTGTAAGGCCAGATGATGCCAGACGAAGAGTGTTTGTTAGGGACAGAGAAGACCTGGCTGCTACAATAGGGCAACCGCCCTGCTGCTTGGGAGAGTGACTTGGGAATGTCACTCATGTCAGACCAACTGTGGCAAGCTCTCAATGTGCTTTTAGCTGCAACAATGGTTTTCATATTAGTCTCCTCCCTAACCCTGTAAATTAAATACTGGCCAAGTAAAACCTGTCTGCTAGCCAAACACAATGGACCAGTGTAAATCTGAAAAATATGGTGCCCCCTGGGTAGACAAACAGGATTGTGCTTAAATAGTAAATAATAAATAAGGAGGACCACTTCCTCCCTTTTCAAGTAGGCAGAAAGCCTTCAAGTTTAGCTTAGCAGAGAAAATATTTTCCTTCATTAGAAAATTCATGTAGATCCAACATACACACGAGAGAGAGAGAGAGAAAGAGAGAGAGAGAGAGAAATATGTGAGATCAGAAGAGGAACGGGAAGAAAGGGAATAACCTTTAATTTGGTGTTACACAAACTGAGCTAAAAATGACATATGAACTAAGAATACTTAGGACAGAAAGTGGAAATACAGCTCTGTCACATTATTAATGACAGTAAGTTGCCTGGAAGGACAGTTCTGGGTTTTCCAAGTCTCATACTGGCTTCAGCATTTTTACCACAGGATTAATGTTTTAGAGACAGTTCTGAGGAAAACACAATGTGCTTCTCCAACCCTGCGAGAAGCTGCTTAGCATGGATTGATTTGTCACCTATGTTATTTTTAAACCATGTCTCATGCACTTTATTTCTTTAGTTGAATACTATATTGTTTTCTTTCATAATTAAGTTGCTGCCAGTGAGTACAGAGAAGGCAGTAATATGTTTGTTTAAAGCGCCTTTAAAAAGAAATTAAATTAATTCCTGTTCAATGTAACTCTAATCACAGCTTTGGCTTTTTTATAGAATAGTTTAATTAAAACTTTTTGTGTTTTAATTTTTGTTTGACTTTTGTTGGAATTAAGTAGGATTCTGATTCTGTAATAGTCCTCTGCCCTCTCAATTCCTGAGTCTTAAATTGGGCCTCCTTACCGGGGCCTTCTCTTGACCTTTTAGCATACCCATTTTCCTTCCTTGTACTATTGCTGTCCTTAGAATAGATACCATTAGGTTTGGATGTACAAACACCCAAATTGTATCCTTTCATTTCCTTGAGGGGCCCATGTAAAATTTAAATTCATAAATGAGTATCTATTTGTGTTTATCTCAAAAGGAAATGTAGTAGAAAAATACACTTTTATTTGCATTTCCTAAATTAACTAGATAGCATTTTACATAGTTCTAACTGGACCATGGTAGAACCATGATGAACAGAAGCACTTACCAGTGATGGGTTTGGTGCAGGCTGCACACTTTTTTGCATAAAGATGGTTGTAGCAATCCAAGCAGAATGGGAAATCATCCCTGGACATAAATGCCTCCTCACAAAGCTCTTTCCTGCAGCCGCTGCACAGAAAGCACTCTTTATGCCATAACTGGTCACGGAAGGTTATCCCACCAGAAGTTATCACCTGCCAAGGCATTAGCAGAAGGCAATGAGTGTGGGTACCCTTGCAATTCAGACAATCTCACGATGCTTCTCCATGCTGACACTTGGTGCTCTGAACTCTGTATTATCTTGCATTAGGATGCTTGTTCCCTTGAAAACCTTTCTAAGTTTTGGATAACAATATGAGAAACCAAATGTTATAAGGATTATACAGAACCTCAAAAATGAAAATAAGTCTAACTTTCTTAAAGAATGTGTCAGAAAAGAGGTAGAAACCCATTGGACCTGGGAAGATGATGAAGGAAGCAGGAGGTTGATTTACTTCACCTTTTTGTAAGTCTTCATATTTTCAACCCCAAAGATCTTTTGTTAATGGTAGCTCTACCCTACACAATTTATAACAATATCTGACATTGAAGAATGCTGGAAAACATGAGAAGATGAAACAGAAGCCACAGTACTTATTCTTGAAAGCTCACTGCAAGTCTGAGAAGATTCAGTTGTGGATATCCTGGGTGGGATTGATGAGTACCATCATTGTGAGCAGCAACTCGCTTTTACCTCATCCCCAGCACTGGGTGAGGGAAGAGCATTTCTGGATATTCTCAACACCTCTACATGGCATAGACAGCCCTTTAGTGGTAGATGACAGGGTCACTCGCTATCACCACTGAGAAATTGCACGGAACTTGCACATACTGTACCATCTGTGTGCTCAGACATGTGGGAGAGCCATTCTAGTCCTACACTTTGAACAAAAAAGTACTTGAAGCTAACGGGTGAGTTTTTAACTTCAGGTCTCCAGTGGTGTACAGAGTTTAGATTCCTAGTATGGATGTAAAAGCTGGGCATAAAGTCTTGAATCAGTAAGCTGTGTTGAAGCTCAGATGATTATTTGTTCTTTATAATACTGGCATAGTGCTGGGGGATTGAACCCAAGACCCTACACTTTCCAGGAAGACATTTTATCACTTAACCCATAATACATTCTTTAAAAATCAATTTATTCCTCATGTTCTTTGAATGGTTGAATCGTCTTTTTTGAGAATTAGGTTGATATATACTGGTTAAGTACTCCAGTGTGACTGCTTTACAATCATCTGTTCCTTCAGATCTGTGGATGTTGACCTCATACAGCTGTTGATGAAACTGGAATATGTTCATGCCTGTCTCTTACAAGGACCAAGGAAACTTGATGATGAAGATGGCTGCTACAGATCTGTATCAACTTTACTAGATTTTTAAAGTTGTAAGCATACTTTAAGCTAGCTTTCTTTGCTGTCAAACATAGACATACTGTTTGTCTATCATACAGGTCTTTGAAAAATATTCTAAACACAGTTTTTAACCTTACATCAAGTTTTTCAGAAAGAAAAGATAATTGATTGGAGTCAAATTTTCTAGAAGGAAAAAAGCCTAGTATACTTTTCTTCATAAGTAAATGAGAAGCACAGCACTATTCTATACTGTACACTATACTGTTCTGCATAAGTAAATGAGGAGCACAGCAGGAAGGAAAGCAATTTAAAATGCCTCCCACTGACTTCAAACGCCTGGCAGCAGGCACGGGCGAAATCATGCTTCCTTTGATTTGTTTGGTCAAATGATTTGTAGGCAGTGTTTAAAAGACCTGAAACCTGAAAAATAGATTCCTCAGAAAATAATATATTCTAGAGCTCTGGAACATTTGGAAAAAAGTTTGCTGGTGATTATATTCCTTTTGAAGAAGCAGACAACAAAGGTGAAGTATAATATCTAAGTCTTGGTTGACCATCGACTTAGAACAAGTTTCTTTTCTGGTGTGTGCATGTGTGTGTGTCTTTGTGTGTTGGTCTGTATGTGTGTGTGTGGTTGTCTCTGTGTGTACATGTGTGTGAGTGTGCATGTATATCTGTGTGCATCTCTGTAGAGGCTAGATGCTGACACTAAATGTCCTTGTCTATCGTTTCCCATCTTAGTTTTTGAGAACGGCTTTCTCACTGAACTCTGAGTTCTCCACTTCATCTGACCTGGCTCTGCTTGCAGATTTGTGCTTCCAGGCCCAGCCCGTATGTTGGTGCTGGGATCTGAGCTCTTCTCTACAGCAAGGACTCCCCACACAGTACCATCTCCTTAACCTGACGGTAAGGATTCTGCACACAGTAGAGAGCAGTTAATGAACTTAAGGACATATTTAATTATATTTTATCCTGAGGAATTTGAATCTGAAGCACTTACAGTTTGAATCACCAGTTTCTAAGTGGAAAATTCTAGTGTAACAAAACAAAATTGGTGAGGGAAAGCATAAAAGTCTGGTCAACAATAAGTTTGGTTTGATTTAAGCCAAGTTCTGCCTCTGGATTGACTCGAACAAAATCCTTCTTTAGCTTTGATCGCAATCATTTATATCCAGCATTTCTTAAAGAGTGTGTAGTCTAAAAATTAAATAGAAAATAATGAGTCATCATATGTCTACAATCCAATAAGAACATTTCATAAGCTTCTAATGGCTTCAAATCCTGTCCTCCATAGAGCCACAGTCTTCCATAGCCTGAAAAATCCAGCACTTTGTCCCAGGCATCTTGATTCTTTATAACAACATTGAAAGGAAGACTATTGTGACCAATAAATTATATGACACTTCCCACAAGTTTCATTAACGCGTTAGCCTAAACTGAGACCTAAGTTTGAAACCACTCAGAACAAAAGAAGCCTACTCATTTTGTTTCCAGCTTGTGCTGTAAATGTCACTGACTCTGGAAGCCATGAGGCTTCTTATGTTGTGTGGTCTTTGATTGTTTGACAGGAACAGGTACTAGAAAACCTGCCTTTTATTTTCTAATAACTAAAATCTCTTCTAGTCTTGGGGCTTTGTGTTATCAAGAAGAAGACTGGTAGGCTTAAGTAAGATCATGATAGAAACCCAGTTCACATGAAGACACAGAAAGCCCAAGAACTGCGATTTCATTCATTTCCCACTTCAGTACAAAAGCGAGCACCCTCTCACTCGTTTTCCCATTCAAAGCATACTTTCCAGAATGGAAAAGTCGTTTTTAGAAATAAACATAACCTAGGTCACAGGGTTTGATTGTTGCTCGAATCATCTTTTTCAAAGCCAGCATTTCTGGAAAGGCAATAGAGACTTTCAGGTAGTGAATGATTTGCCATCTTGTTACTACTCACTGTAGCCTTCAGCTACCATTGTGATGTAATAGGATAATTATAAGTCTGATGAGTTTATTGGTTACTTTGTTCCATAGGCAACACTGGTATTACCAATATAAGCAGAAATTTGCCGTAATGTGTACGCAAACATCCTTGCCTGTGTATGCACCTGAAGAAAGTGTAATGAGCTTTCCAGCTGTCCAAATGCAAACACACAGTGGTTTTGAGAGCCGTCAAAGCAGTTAACAAATCACAGTATTCAGGAGCCAGCACCAATCTGTTGTCATGATTCAGCGTTCTCCTACAATCCACAGTGCCATTTTAAACTCATGGTGTTTCACGTGTCAAGGATTTCTTTGAGAATATCAGTATATATTTTATGAGTACAGACAAGCTTCATCAAGATTATGGACGTGAGTCGCTTTTCACATGAAAGTATGGAGGATGAAATGCTAGGTTATGTTTATTTCTAAAAACGACTTTTCCATTCTGGAAAGTATGCTTTGAATGGGAAAACGAGTGAGAGGTTGCTCGCTTTTGTACTGAAGTGGGAAATGAATGAAATCGCAGTTCTTGGGCTTTTTGTGTCTTCATGTGAACTGGGTTTCTATCATGATCTTACTTAAGCCTACCAGTCTTCTTCTTGATAACACAAAGCCCCAAGACTAGAAGAGATTTTAGTTATTAGAAAATAAAAGGCAGGTTTTCTAGTACCTGTTCCTGTCAATCATTCTGAAGGGCAAATCCATATTTCTCTGAAACAGTTAATACTAAATGGATCAAAATTGTGTTCTAGGAAGCACAGGGAAATGTAGCTGTTCCAGAACAAAGTTTCTATAAAGCAGTTAATGTGACTGGGAGGACAAATCACCTGTGTTATTGAACATTAGATCCATGACCTAAGGTGAAATTTTATAGCCACTCCAAAGAGCAAGACATCTTCATTATGAGAATTTTAGTTTGGGGTGTGTTGAAATTTAAAGGCTACCTCATGCATGATGGGGTCACTTCATTCCAAATATATAAGGCAGTCAAAGAACAAAAACAACAACAACAACAGTGTTCTGGAAGTTCCCATAGCTTTACCCTCTTTAGATAGCTACCTTCTTACAGAAGTTGCAGTAGTGAGCGAACTCCTTCTCGAAGCACGGCACACAATAATTGCCACTCTCTTTTGAGATCAGAGGCTTGGTTCCTATCGGCTGTCGGCAGTGCTCACACACAAAGCAGGTTTCATGCCAGTAGTTGCCCTTAAATTCCATTTTTCGAGAACCTGGATCCCAAAGTAAGACTCTGTTAGAACAAGCTAGGCACACTTCTGTTTTCTTTAAGAAAACATGCCTCAATTATTTAAAATATTTTAAGTATAATCATAATAAACTGTATTGCTATATAAATAAATAGTAAAAAAAACTTTTAGAAAAACATTTTGTAGTTTCTAAGATATTCCTTAGAGAAAAGAAAAATCACTACAGTTCTGCTAGGATAAGAGTAAAGCATGCACAGAAAACCCCTGCAATTTCTGCAAAAATTATGGGGAAGCCCTGCATGTAGAGATTTGGACTGGTTCATGGTTCAGACAGATTGAGTCATAGCTGTCATTAGATGCATAATTATAAATGCCCAGGGCATTATTCCTGTGATACAGGTTGTGGAAATGGCTTTTGAATGTATTTGACTTCATATTAATATGAAGTAATAGTAATATTGATTAGAGTGCTTCCAGGCAGGGTTGACTGATTCATGTTCTTATGCTGCTGTCCACAGGGATAGGAAAGGGAGAGAGAGAGAGAGAGAGAGAGAGGATTTTAAGAGCCGGAGGAACAGGAACTCTGCCGTGAGATCAGTTATGAGTTATCAGATATGAGCGCCATTTAGTATGAGAAGGTAGATAAACCAGTGAAATCTCAACAGCATGGCTTCCTAAACAAGACCTGAACAATTCCAACAACAGTTGATGTTCTAACACAGATGGGGAAAATTTCATGGGGTCCCACCACTAAGTGAAGGCTATGACTTAACAGCTGCTGAGATGCAGACAGAGGGATTGGTATTATTTTGTAGGGCTGAGCCCCTGGTCAGTTATCTCATCCTACATGGTCAGTCCTGGAACACACAAACTGGCAGGAAACCCTGAAAGCCTTCAACAGGCTGTGTTTATATACCTATTTGTGTTTATGTCTGTAACAACAAAAATTAATGACAAAGAGACTGCAAATCTGAGAGAGGGACAAAGCTAGGAGGGTATGGAATGAAACAGAATTCTAAACAGAAGAATCTCAAATGGCCAAAAGATACTTAAGGAAATGTTCAATATCCTTAGCCATCAGGGAAATGCAAATCAAAACGACTCTGAGATACCATCTTACACCTGTCAGAATGGCTAAGATAAAAAACACCAATGATAGCTTATGCTGGAGAGGATGTGGAGTAAGGGGAACACTCATCCATTGCTGGTGGGAATGCAAACTTGTACAAACACTTTGGACATTACTATGGTGGTTTCTCAAAGAACTGGAAATCAATCTACGTCAGGATCCAGCAATACAACTCTTGGGCATATACCTAAAAGATGCTCAATCATACTACAAAGGCATTTGTTCAACTATGTTCATAGCAACATTATTTGTAATAGCCAGAACCTGGAAACAATCTAGATGCCCCTTAACTAAAGAATGGATAAGGAAAGTGTGGCACATTTACACATTAGAGTACTACTCAGCGGTTAAAAAAAAAAATGACATCTTGAATTTTGCATGCAAATGTATGGAATTAGAAAACAGCATCCTGAGTGAGGTAACCCAGACCCCAAAAGATGAAAATGGTATGTACTCACTCATAAGTGAATACTAGTCATAAACAAAGGATATTGAACCTATAATTCATGATCCTAGAGAAGCTAAGTAATAAGGTGAACCCAAAGAAAAACATATATAGATACATCTGGAATTTGGAAACAGACAAGATTGCCTGACAAAATTGGGAGCATGGAGGTGGGGGGAGAAGAGGGGAGAAGAACAGGGGAGAAGGAGGTGGTGAAGTAAATGAGGGAATGGGGTAGTCGAGATGGAAAAAGGTCAGAGATGAAAGCAAGAAAAGAGATGTCTTGATTGAGGGAGACAATATAGGGTTAGCCAAAACCGGACTCTAGAGAAATTCCCAGGAATCCATAAGGAAGACCCCAGCTAGGACCCTAAGCGAGAGAGGAGAGGGGGTCCGATCTTGACCTGTAGTCAGCCTGCTGAATATCTTAAATATCACCATAAAACCTTCATCTAGCAACTGATAGAATCAAAGGTAGAGACCTGCATTGGAGCACTAGACTGAGCTCCCGAGGTCCAGTTGAAGAGTGGGAGGAACGAGAATATGAGCAAAGAGGTCAAGACCATGATGGGTTCACCCACTGAAACAGTCTACCTGAGCTAGTGGGAGCTCTCCAATTTCAGCCGGACTGGGAAGAAACAAGCATAGGACAAGACTAGTCCCTCTGAATGTGGTTGACAGTTGCATGGCTGGGGCAGACTGAGGGGCCACTGGCAGTGGCACCAGGATTTATCCCTACTGCATGTACTGGCTTTTTGGGAACCTATTCTCTTTGGATGGATGCCTTGCTCGGCCTGGATATAGTGGGGAGGGCCTTGGACCTTCCATAAGGCAGTGTGCCTTGCCCTCTCAGAGGATTAGATGGGGATAGGGTAGGAGGGTATGTGGAGGGAATGGGGGGAGGGGAGGGAGTGGAAATTTGGATTGGTATGTATAGTGAAAAAGGATAGTTTGTTTTCATATATATTTATATATATAAAAGAAAAGGCAAAACTGGTAAAGGGCCTTGCTGCTATGCCTAATGACTTCAGTTTGATCCCTGGATCCCACGTCATGGGAAAAGAGAGCTGACTTACAAAAGTTGTCCTCTGATACTTCCCACAACAGAAAAAAAATAGACACAATGAATGAATGAATGAATGAATGGACTGATTAAAAAATGAGGACTATCTCCAATGTCTGATGAAGAATGACCCCTTTTAATGCCATTGTTTATGCTCAGGACAGAGCATTTTCAGTTGTGTCTGGTGCAAGCTTTATCCCTTAGAACTCTCTCTGGCTCAACATATTTCTATGAATTAGGTTTTATGAAAATAAAACATTGAGCACTGTAATGACATTACAAAATTAAAGACACTGCAATTTACTTTGATCAAGAAGAATAGATGATTAGGAACCAGAGAAAAACAAGCAAGAACATTGACTTTCTCAAACCAGTGCTGTGAGCCACAGGTGCTGGACAAAGAGTGATGGCGCTTCCTTGGGCAGAGCCAGGAGGTGGGTTTGGGTCTCACCTGGCATGATGGTTCTCTTGCAGTGGAAGCACTTGGAGGAACACTCATTAGAATAGCAGTCCGTGCACAGCAGGCGCTCATCCTTGGCAACAAAAGGCTTTTCCACCAAAGAGTGGTCGCATTTGGTGCACTTGAAGCAACCTTCATGCCAGTGACGGTTTTTGTAACGAAGATCCTTTTGAGACAGTAAATAAAATCAATTAGATGGGCTTGCAATGAAACAAGCCATTTTCTAAGACAAGTCGGGACACACTTGGTTGTAACACTAGCTTGTTATCTGTAGAAAGACTCTCTGGAGTAATTAAGAGCAAAACCCTGGGGCCTGTTTGATTGGTCACTAAAGGCCACTGAATAATAACATCAATGGAATTTTTTAAGTTTCTTTGTTGTTCTTTTATAACCTACAAGAGAACTTTACGGGGATAATTTTAATTTTTAGGTTACAGAATCTTATTATTCCTTGAGACTTCAAGCAAACAAATGACAATACTTGGTTAAAGCAAGGGCAAGAAAGAAAGCAAATAACAAGCACAGAGGAGGAAGTGTGAAGTGCAAAGGAGGAGTCTTGAGGGCTAAAGGAGACAAGGCAGATTTTTAAGTTGGAAAGCACAGGCTTTGAAATTTTTATGCTTCCAAATTCTTTTTTTAACGTATTTTTTGTATATGTATATATAAGCTATTCCAGAAGTGACTCAATATTTAGTTGTAAAACTCTGGGGAAATAATTTAACTTCTTTAAATTTTTACTCATCCTAAAAACTACCACACATGCATATGATAAAAGGAAAAAATTGTCTGAAGGATAATGTGGGATTAAAACATGCATTCCGCAGTACCACATATCATATCGGGACTTGATATGATAATACGGTAGAAAATGTGGATAGAAAGTCAACATGCACAGAAAAGGGCACTCTGAAGCAGTTACCCACCGTTCATAAGCAGTGACGGTGTCAACTGAAGTGATACTTGCCTTAGAATCTGATTCAATTGGCTCTTTGCACTGCTCACAATAGTTAGAAAAGATCCGATCATAGCAGGAGATGCAGTAGAGATTATCATCCTTGAGTACATACTTCTTCCCAAGAAGGGATGCCGTGCAGTATTGACATTCAAATTGAGTACTTGCCATTTCTGTTTAGTCCTGTGGATAAGAAAATGATTCTTGTACATAAAAACAAAGTTTCATTACAAACAGTAAGTCCTTTATAAAATTTGGCTCAAGCACTTGAATTTATATATTTCTAGGCAAAATTCCCAAATTCCCAAATTTAGCAAGCTGTTTATAGTTATGGTGATTTAGGAAAGGCTACTCTTCCATCTTGGCATTTCTTTTGTACTCTTTTTCTCTTAGAAGTAAAATCAGCCAAGTTGTGAAACAAAAATCTTTTATTTACCATGTGCCAATGTGGAAATCTATGAAAATGCAATATCTGCAGGATATGTCACATCAAACATGATAATATGACCTGTAGACTGGGTATTTAAAACTGGCATTACATAACTATCTCAAGAGAATTTTGGAAGTGGGATTTGATAGAAATAACAATTCTTTTTTATTCAAACTTGAATAATTAGTACATGGCTATATTTACTGCATTTACTACTCCTAAACTCTCATTGGATTCCTAATAAGGATTTTGTGTATTAATCCGAAGCCTTCCTAGACCACATACTTCTCTACTGGGACACCCTCACCTGCTGTTCTAATGACAGCTTTAAAAAAATGCTACCTGCTACCTTTAGTCACCTGGAATTCTGTGCTTAAATGTCCCCACCAAGCTAAAAGCACAAACTCCTCTGCAGGTGTGGTTCAGTCCATATGCTAGGCTTTCAAGACTTTGGTTGAGCAATGTCCCAGGTATGGGGATTCCGAGAAAACCCGTGGGATTCTTTAAGCTTTGGGGTGAAACCAACATGTGTATGGTACAAGTCGCACAACAGCCTCCAGCAGAATGAAAACTGACAAAAATACAAAGCTAGGGCTAGAGTAAGATTTCGGATTATTTTATGAAATAACCAAAAACAATAGCAAAAAATAGAGCTTGCAATCTCTAGTTTTGTTGAAATGTTTTCTTATTCTCCAATTTATATTTCTTTTATTTAAAAAGACAGCAGATCAGGTAACTAATATGGTGCTTTAGAATATCTTGATGCTAATTTGTATCTAATCCATGTAAAAGTTCTATCCTAAAATATTTCTATTTTATTTTAATAATGAAACCTGCAGCAGAATTTCTTGGCAAATCCTCACTGTCATTAGTTCTGTGTATATTGGCTTCGCTCATCACTCTTTACAACTAAGTAGGGAAAGAATGAGGATCTGGAACACAGGGGTCTTTCCCAGGAAAGATACAAACTCAGCCTAGAAAGTTCCCAATGGGATATGGCCAAAATTATCACAAGGAACATTGAATTCCCTATTTGATTAATTTCACAGAAATGTCCATTACCAGTGAGTACAAACATATTCAAAGGGCTCTGAAAACAGCAGGAAAATAGATCTGAGTCCCCTGAAATGATAAAAAAAAACATTTTAAATTACATTTACAGTGATCAGATCAAGTGTTTAATCTCCACAGTAGATAAGGTACTTTTAAGGTCTTTCAGTTAGTATGGAAATGTCATTTCTTTGTGAATATGTATTCAGTTTAAAATGCACACAGGACCACCATGAGGAGTGGGATCCCTCCTGGATAGGGAATACCTGAGAAAGGATTCTTGGAATTCTTACTGGGGTAGATAAGGCATACAGGAAGACCTTGAAATTTTAGAGTTTTGGGACCTCTGATTAAATGGGGTGAGGTTAGATAAAAAGATGAATCTTTTTATGAAATTTACCCCCCACTTTTTTCTAGGCATGATTTTTTATTTTCTTCCTTTCTTTGTCTATGAAATCAGTATGTTTTAAATGGGAGAATTGTGTTCGTACACAAGATAAACAGCCAGTTTGTAATCCTGTCCAAAGGGTGGAAGAGGCAGGAGGAGCCGAGTACCCTTTCTCAGTATTACTTGCCAAAGACACCAGGAGTATTTTTTTTTCAAAGATTTTAAATGCTAGAGCAAACCTGATTCGTAATTAGGAGCCTGAAGAACTGTTAGTGTTACTGATGTCTCCCCATGTCGTGATTAACCATCCTCCCACAGGGAATACTCAAAAGCCCCACCCTGTACCAATACTTTGTAAGTCAGCCATTAGAAATAATACGTAAGCAGTTTCCTAAGTCTATAATCTACCATTACATGGATGACATTTTGTTATCTGAGTCAAATGCAGATAATTTAAAAAGGATGTTGGAAGAAATAAAGTTTTGCCTAAATGGGGATTATAAATTGCTCCTGAAAAGATTCAAAGAGGAGATTCTGTTAATTACCTAGGTTACAAAATAGGGTTATAGAAAACTAAAACACAAAATGCACAAGTTAGGAGAGACCAGTTGCGGACTCTTAATGACTTTCAGGATTATTAGGAGACATTTCCAGTCTATGACCGGCTATTGGGATAACACCTGATCTAATAATTCATTTAAACAAAACCTTAGATGTAATAAAGACTTGAATAGTCCCAGAAAATTAACATCTGAAGCAAAAAAAAGAATTGACAATTGTTGAGGAGAAATTACAGGAGGCACATGTGGATAGGTGAATCCAAATCTTGTTGTATTCTAGTCATACTGCCTTCCAGAATTTCTCCTACAGGAATTTTAATGCAGAGGGATGATCGTAGAATGGACCTTTTTACCACATAAACCAAGGAAAAAATTAAAAAACTTATGTGGAAAAGGTCTCTAAATTAATTATAAAAGGTAAATTGAGACTTCGTCAATTAGCAGGTATAGACACAGCAGAGATTATAGTGCCTTTCACTACTGATGAAATAAAAAAGTTATGGGAAGACAATAAACCATGGCAAAGAGATTTTGCTATATTTTGGGAGAAATTAGTAAGAATTATCCCCAAAGCAATAGACTTAACCTTATAAAGAAATCTTCTTGGATTCTTCCCTGAACTGTACGTGATGCACGAATAACTGGAGCCCATTCATTTATACTGATGCAAATAAATCAGTGAAGGTAGATTACAAATCAGAAGATTTCAGTAAGGTGGAACAAAGCCCTTATAGTTCTGTCCAGAAGGCAGAATTATATGCCATTCTTATGGTACTAAGGAATTCTAAAGAACCTCTCAATATAGTTACTGATTCACAATATGCACAAAGAGTTGTTTTGCATATTAAAACTGCTAAATTTATACCAGATGATACAAAATTGACTTCATTATTCATTCAGGTGCAAGACATAATCAGGAATAGTCTTTGTCCTATGTATATAACACATATCCGATCCCATACGTGTCTGCCAGGTCCTCTAGCACAAGGTAACACAGAAATTGATCAATTATTGATTGGAAGCATGTTGCAGGCCTCTGAATTTCATAAAAAAACATCATGTCGATAGCAAAGGTTTAAAGAAAGAATTTTCTATTACATGGCAACAAGCTAAGGAGATTACAAAGAGATGTCCTACTTGCTCTTTCTATAACCAAACACCATTGAAACGCAAAGGGTACTCAAAGAAATGAGATCTGACAGAAGGATGTGTTTCACTTTACGGAATTTGGTAAAATTAAAATATGTGCACCACACGATAGACACATATTCAGGTTTTCAATGGGCAACTGCCTTGAGCTTAGAAAAGGCTGATTCAGTAATCACACATTTATTAGAAGTTATAGTATCATGGGCATTCCTGCACAAGTAAAGACAGACAATGGTCCAACATATGTTATCTAAGAAAATGAAATGTTTTCTTGCCTATTATAATAAAAAGCACATTACAGGTATACCAAATAATCCTACAGGTCAAGCAGTTATAGAAAGATCAAATCTTACTATAAAGGATATGCTGAACAAACAGAAAGGGATGGAAAATATCCCCAGAAACAGATTGCATAATGCTTTATTAAACTTGAATTTTCTTAACTCTAATAAGAAAGGAACAACAGCAGCAGAGAGGCATTGGATAATGAAAAAAACTTCTGAATTGAATCAACCAGTGTATTTCAAGGATGTGTTCACCTCACAATGGAAACCAGATGTGCTGTGTTGGAGAAGGGGTTTTGCTCTTGTTTCCACAGGAGAAGAAAAATTGTGGATACCATCAAAATTAATAAAGATTTGCTTTAAAAAAGAGAAACCTCTTGAAAAAGAGAAATGACAGCTCATCCACAATGGTAACAACCATACAGATGGTAAGGAAACCATATAGGTCAGGGTTCTGCTTTTATCTTTACAGGAAAACACACATCTTCAAAAAATTCAAGAGACTCTGGATGCTAACAGAAGGAAAAATAACTATTCAATAAGGATCATAGAGAAAAAGGAATATGACTTATGAGGTCAGGTGATTAATACATATATATATGTATACACACACACACACACACACACACACACATATATTGAGCTGGATTTGGAGTTGGACAATGGCTCTGTACTTCTCTAAATCCAAGCGTGTTGTTTAAAGGAACATTCAGAGTTTCTGTTTCATATCAGGAGCCATCTGGCATGGGACAGAAGGAAGACTTTAGAAAAATTTTACTTTCTCCATGTCTATTTTGTCCATATCATATTCTTCATGGAATGAATTTTTATATGAATGATATTTAACTTTTCCACGATGAACAATAGACTTTCCTACAGAACTTTTTCCTGCAGTAATCTTTGAAGTTTCCAGGAAGAAGATGGGGCCCCACAGCAACAACTCCCCCTGGTTGAGATGACATCATGATGCTGATAGCACTGCTATAAGACCAGATTTTGGGTACCAGCTGCTGAAATGGTGCCCCTTCTCATGAGGTTCTGGCCAGAACTCCAAATAAGAACTTTGAAAAATCATTTGCAACTATACTAGACAGTAATGTTGAAACTTAACCATCACTTTTCTTTTGCAGGATCCCATAAAGAGAATTTCGCACCCATGACAGCTGGAAACAATTCTAGAGGATGATGCCTCCTTTCCCCAAAAAGTTTGTCCTCAGGGTTGGGAAAACTGTTTAGGGGTTGTTGGTTATTACTTGTACCAGGGGTGGAAACTATGTTGGTTAAAAATAAAGGGATAATAATAGAGGGTAATAGAGTGAATACTTGTGAGCTATTATTTATGGATAATTTACATTGGTATAGTTTCTGTATATTGATACAAGTTCAAATTATATTTGTTATTTCTGTTTATAATATTTGTACACCTATGCAAAGTTATTCTGTCAGATTTTATACATGCATGTTTCTACCTCTGTTTAGGACATTTTGTATATTGATATAACTTTTAAGATATATTTTCATATTGCATTATGTATTATTCCTACCTCTGATCAAGATACTTATACATTGTTTACGTTCTAAGGTCATTGTCCTCATTTGCTGCACATTTGTTCACAGATTATTTAATATTCTGACATGAAGCCTTAGCCTTTAAGTTATACAGGTATTAAATATTATAGGTCAATTGTTCGCATTTGTTATACATATAGTCATATTGATTAGGTTCTAAGATACATAGAGATTGTATTCTGTCTAGATAGGTAATCTTCAACAATTTCAAGGATCTGGAACATGGCATTTAAATAACTTATGTTCTGTTGACATGAGACATGATTGCTTCTGACAGCACCAATCTATTCTCGAGAGAATGTTGAGCACCAAAGATATTCCACTCGGAGTTTGTTTTCTTCTTGGAATAATTGGCGTTTGGGCAAGGAACTGCCCACGCCTCAACTACTGACAAAGTCTGAATAAGCAGGACATAAGAAAAAGGACTGCCAAACCTTGCCAGGTCAGGGTAAGACAGTTCTGAAAAATTTCCTGCTTCTGAAAATGGTCTGTCAGTTATGCGAGGTCTTAGCCAAAGTTGGTTGCTTCAATTTTGCAAAAGAGACTTTGGGTGATTGCTCTGGTAGCCAATTGTCTCTGTCATAGATTGCTCGCTTTGGAAGCTGCTTGACTGCACTTCCTGCCTGCTCAAGTAATATTATTTCCCTTCTCAGGCCTTTGATGGAGTTGGAGATAGTTGCAGTTACCTTCTTCTCATGATTTAGCCCAGCTTATTTCCTATGCAAGATTTAGACTCCTTGAAATAAAATGTTTATTAAAACATTTGTCATGTGTTTCTTGCTTAATATTGCTTATGTTGTTTGTAATTTTATATTTGTTATCTGTTCCTATTATATATAGTTTTGTATTGGGTTTGGATTGCTCTTGCTTAGACAAAAGGGGGAGATGATGGGGAGAGGTGGATCCAAGGATGAGGCATGGCTTTCTGGGACCCAGAGAGAAAAACGTGTGCACAAACCAGGTGCCCTCTCTCTGTGTGGCTCCACCGCGACCAAGCAGAGCCTGGACTTTCTGTTCCTGTGGCATGAGTTTCCCCTTATAATAAATAAAAATATAATTGTTTATCCTTTAAGGTAGTGTGATTATTTCACAAATCAAGTTCACACCTACAGGTGCGCACTGCCACCACTCATGTGTGGCACATAATTGAGACATCTGTGTCAAGCTTCTAAATTCATCCCACAGTTGATATGAAACCAGCCCAATATTTTTATCATTACCCACTATAGGTTTAGAAAATGGGTTCAGAAGTGAAATGATGTACCACACGGCATGGGAAGACAAACAAGGTTTCATTTTCCTTATTCTTCTTTTAGATTTTAAATTTGTGTATGAAAATATGTGAGTTCCCTGGCTGAGGGTGCTGTTAACCGGGTGCTATTTTCAAACGAAGAGTATTTTTCTGTCAAGTTACATTTCATGGTGAGATACTGATGAGAAGGCTAAAGCTGTGAACAGCACATCTACTTGCATTTCACTCTTCTGAGCAGAACCAAGAGATTCGCCACAGGTATACTTGACAGAGCGTGCAAAGGAGGCGGGCAGAGAGGACTAGCTGCCATCCTTGAGGTCCTTCATAGGCTCACAAGACATTTACGCACTTTCCATTTATCCATGAATTCAATAAATATGTAAAGTATGTTTTATTTGCAAGGTAGACAGCTAGATGTTGCAAAGGCCATATAAAACACACGGAACTCACATCACATGGGCATACACATAACCACTAGATGTTGCAAAGGCCATATAAAACGCAGGAAACTCACATCACATGGGCAGACACATAACCACTAGATGTTGCAAAGGCCATATAAAACACAGGAAACTCACATCACATGGGCAGACACATAACCACTAGATGTTGCAAAGGCCATATAAAACACAGGAAACTCACATCACTGGCAGACACATAACCACTAGATGTTGCAAAGGCCATATAAAACACAGGAAACTCACATCAC